>VZTX01023465.1:285981-328481 GCA_013400915.1 Pardalotus punctatus
TCCCTGGAATTGGGGACAAAACCCCAGTGGCTGTGAGGTGAGCCAAAGATTTCACCCTGGAACTAGGATTTCTTGCTGTCTCATCTTCTTGCATCAAATGTTTTCAGGTAGTGTGTTTCTTTCTGTTCCAGTGCACAGCCCTAATTCTGCTCTGCAGCGTTTCAGGACTCTAACATTGTAAAATATGGGTTCAAACACGATCTTTTTCCATAGGAATGTGTTAAACAGGCCATGAAAAGCCAGCATGATCAAAAGATGTTCTACAAAGTATTGATATTTCACTGCTTCTTACCTTGAGCTTCTCCAGTAATTCACCATATCAGAAATACAATATTTGTAAGTTCTTTTTCATAAAGGTCTTTATGGGTTTGGAAATTTAAACACCGCGAAGCTGAAGTTGAATTGGAAACCAAAAGTCTCTAAGCTTGTACATCTTAGGAAAAAAAAAATTCAATTAAGTGGGATTTTAGCCGTTTCAATAAAATTGGACTCTCCCTTTTCAAGATAAGGGTCCTATAGAGCTGCAGCAACCTTTATGTGGCAGGAATATCCACTTCTACTAAATGTATAATCCTAGCTCAGGATACAATACACAACAGGAAATCAATGTATAGTAGAATCAATTTGAAAATATAAAATAAACTAATATATGAGTGGAAAATTGACTTCCTATGGATTAAAAGCAGCACAAATGGTAGAAAAATCTGGCTTTTTAACAGGAGGAGGTGGGTGGTAATAATAATGCAACTGATTAACTAGCTGGACTCAAGCTGCTGTGTGCACATAGATTTTTTTCCTTTAGTTAAAGGATTCAAAGAGGAAATAATTTATTGGTGCACTTTGCTCAGTGTTTGTCATTGAAAGGATGCCAAGTGTGTACAGCACCATGAAAAAAGGGGAAAAGTAAAAGATATGGATTGCATTATTTAAAATATCAGCACCATAAACAGTGTAGGATTACTGTGGGAATCCCATTATAGCTGTAGGGACATAGAAATGTTTCCATTACGATTATCATGGAAGAGTTTATAACTCAGCCACTGAGATTTTTATTTTTTAAGGGAATTTAATGTTTGCATAATGTGCAGTACTGGCAGTCTGGAAACTGCAAGTCTCTTATTTGCTGTCAGAAAAGATATAATCAGACATATATGGAAAGCTGCCCCCAGATTACCCAGTGCCATCCTCAGTCTGCCATCAGCAGGTCCTTCAATATCTGGTTCTTCAGGCCATTTTTGGTCATTGATATCTTCTTGGTGATTGCTCTCAGGGAAAATGAAGTGGGGACAAAATAGATTGAGATTAGAAAGTTTTTTATTTCTCATCTCACAAAAAGGGCTTGTGAGAAACATAGAGCAGAGGTGGAAGGGAGAGGGAAAGAGATTGTTAGCACTGGACCAATCCATTGGGAAGTAACTTCGTGAGTTAAACCTCGATAACGTATGCACGTGGAACTTTGTTTCCTGATTTCAGGATTTGAAGTCAGTCATCAAAAGGTGTGTTTGTGCAAAGTCACAGACGGGGTCAGAACAAGACCCAGCAGACTACTGAGCTCTTATGGACTAAATGCAGTTATTGTGAGTAGACCTTTTCTTTAATCTTTGTGAGTAGAAAATCTGCTGTGCATGGAGTGGAGGGGTGTTATTTTAGATTAATATCTGATATGATTTAACTAGAATTCATTCCTCTCTAGAGTTTGGCACATCTGACCTAAATTCTGTGTGCTGAGATCTATAGAAAATGATAGACAATCCATGAGTCTTGCAATCCAGAAGGGGTGTTATTGGGTAAGAGTACTTTAGGATGTTGGAATGGTTATTCTTTAGTGCTAGATTTATTCTGTTGCCTACACTTCATGTGACAAACAGCTCCCCTTTTAAACACATCCTGGCATAAAGAAGAAAGTAGTCCAGATCTTTTTCGTTTGTAGGATTGTAACATAAACATCTGCAGCTGTCAGTGATCAGGAAAGTGCCTGGCAATCTGTATTTGCAGCAACTGGCACATCATTTTGTACTCAGTAATTCCCCAGCACTTCTCACTTTGCTTTATAAGCATGGAGGAATCTTTGAAAAAAACCCATACCTACAGAATATATATGCTTTTAACAAAACCTAAATCTGCTAAACCTTCCAATTGAGAAGTGATGAAAACCCAGCTTGGTATCTTAAACAAGTCAGATAACCAAAAAAACTGTAGGGACTTTTAACACCTTATTAGCTGCATTAAGAATTGTAACTGCAATTGATGTTACCAGGATATGTGATGTATTCACATAATGAACTGCTTTTCAGCCATCCTGAGATGTCTCATATGTCAGTCTGGAGGCTGCGATCCTCCAAACAGATAGGAGTAATGAAGGTGTGTCTAGCACTAACTGAGCATGGAGTGCATTTAAAAAATGAAAACAATAATCATGCTAAATAGGACTGTTGCTGGAAGCCATTAGTATCTATCAGATGAGCTGTGGAGGCATTGACAGAAATAGTTTAATATATTGTCAAGGGTGGTTTTTAAAGTGTTTCAATCCTGTAGTGTCTGAGACACTTCAGGAAGGTGGCTGAGCATTTTATCATTCTCAGGAGGTCCTGTCCTTTCGCAGGGGGAGCAAAGTTTAGGATATGGGAATGCTACCCAAGCAGCTCTGAATAGGCTGAGGATTTTGTTGTTCCAGCTCCAAAGGGTTGAACAGATCTTCCACATCCTCAGTGCACACCCTGCACTGGCCATGCTGTCCTGTGCCATCTGCAGCCTGTGGCCATGGGGTGACAGCTCTGCCTCTCTGCCCAGAGTGCCTCAGCTAAAGAGGGGAAAGAACAGGGAAAACATGGAAATAGCATCACAGGGAAAACTGGGAGATATTCCTCAGGGCTGAGGACAGCTTCCAGCAGCCCTGAGACCTACCTCCTTCCTTCAGAACAGTGACAATTTATGCCTACCTTCTCCCTGGTTTTTCATAAGAGATGGGCAATTAAATTTATTATCAGCAACAAGCTGTGTTAAAGAACATACACTTCATTGTTGCAAGGAAGTTTTGTGGTGGGAATTTATTTTATAGGCACACTGCTAAAATTCACTATTTCAAGTGTTGATACCGAGCTGGAATGAATGTTTTGAAGAGGCACATACATCCAAGGAAGCCTTCCAACCATGAATATTAATAAAGTCTGAGCTGAGATTCTGTCTGACAGATGACCAGCTCCATGCCATCCATTGCACTGCTACATGTTCTTGAGCCTCAATTTGTCAGCAATAAAAGTCAGCTTGCCTAAACCTTCTGTTGGGATAACCTGCAGCATTTTTTGCATGAGGCACATGACAGTGCAGCCCCAGAAAATCACAGAGCTGCACTGTAGATGAGTTCTGGTGTGTGGCCCCCCAGTTGCTTCCTACTCATCAAACGACTGTCCACAAGCACCTGGTGAAGTGTGTATGGACCCTGCACTGTGTTAGATGGTAAAAATGTTGTTTTTGCAGACCATGCTGCTTCTGTCTGAAAGGAGGCTGTAGTGAGGTGGAGGTTGCTCTCTTCTCCCAGGTAACAAGTGATAGAACAAAAGGAAATGGCTTCAAGCTGCACCAGAGAAGGTTTAAATTATATATTAGGAAAAATTTCTTCATAGAAAGGGTAGTCAAGCAGTGAAAAAGGGGAAGTGATGGAATTGTTATGCCTGGAACTGTTAAAAAAACATATAGATGTGGCACAGGGCCATGATTTAGTGCTGGGTTAGTGGTTGGACTCAATGATTTTAGAAGTCTTTTCCAACCTAAACAATTTTGTGATTCTTGTATTCTACACATTTTGATGGTGGTAGGGACAGATCTTGGCAAGGAGGTGGATATTTGATAGTAGAGTGTCCTTCAGAGTTTAATCATCACAGCACAAATGGTGCAATGACTGCTTTAAAGGCACACAGATCTACAACTTTCATGGCTTAAAGATGGCAGGGATGTTCCCTGGTCAGTGGTGTGGATGCCATTGTCTGGGGTCCTGTCTGGAGGAATGGGGACAATCTGAGAAGAGCTGCTTGGATCACATCAACAACTGCCAGAGAGGGATTACTGAAGGATTTTTGGAGGAAGGATAGCTAGATTAAAAAGCCCATCAAATACATTTAAAGTGTTACACCTGCATCATATTTAAATGGTTTAATATGCAGGGATTATAAATATGCAGGGATTATATGGTGGTGTGCCAGGGAATGAAATGTGAATGCAAATAAAACTTGTTTGGCTCATAGGAGTCTCTGATGGGACCAGCTGACCGAAGCCCTTAAAGGGCATTTTAAAACTCAGTCCAATCCAGGGCCTGGTATAAACACATTGTGGAAGTGTTTCTGAAGGGAAAACATTATGCAGATTGCCTCTCAAATGAGTGGGAGCAGAGGAATGTTACTGCTATATTTATTCCAGCCTTTATATGATTGTACACTAATGTATACACATTATTAGTATTTATTTGTATTGCAGTAGCCAATAGCTACTTCTGCACTACGTTTCTATTTTGCCAGCCACTGTATAAACCTATAACTAAAAAAAAATCCTGCTTTATGGAATTTATACAGTCTCAGCAGATGATTTGTAAATATATTGTTGCTATCAGTTCTTTCTAATTCTGCAGTATGGCCATAAACACTTATGGAAATGTCTTTGAAGTAAAGAAATAAGTCTTAGTACAAGTTGGCATTCATCCGTGAAGATTTAGATACCTAATTTATAAACATTTAGTAAATATGAATTAATCTTGACATGCTGGATTTTGTGCTGAATTAAATAATCATACTTACAGTCTGTAATGCACTTGGACAATAGGTAAATTAGTACTTCATTAAAAAATCATGAAGGAAAATGCATAATCTGCAGCAATACTCAGAGGAAAAATTACTGTTATTTGAAATAAAAATGCTATTGTTAGCAAATTTGTGGAGGTTGTTTTTTAGTTTAGGCTTCTGGGTTTTTGGTTTTTTTTTTGTTGTTGGGTTTTTTTAAACAGTGTTATAGATCTTCCTGTGTACTGTCTCTATCATGAGACTTCCAGTGGAGAGTATTAACTAAATACCCAAGGTTTAATTGGAAATCTCAGGTAGAAAAACTGTAAATCTCCTTTCAGTCATTAGTCTCTGCATTGCCTGTTTCTCAGCAGCAGACAAAACAGTATGTGCTTTTACATCTGATTAATGCAAATGAAAGCTGTGATTAAAACATCCTTGAATTCTTCTGTCATACAGCACAATTTAAAATTGTGAATTATCCTTCAAAACAGCACAAGTGGTGCAATTGTACATTAGCATAACAGCAAACCTTATTTACACAAGCACAAATGTTGTGTAAATTGGCCTTTAAGTGGGTTTTAAATGGCAATCACTTGGTAGGTGTTTTCAGAACTGCTAAATAAAAAAAAATAGCTATAGTGCAATATTTTACAAATGAATACTTTTAATGGGCCTATTTTCAATTGAATTGACTATGAGAACAATGAAGGCAGAAAATGACAACAGTTATTTAATCTGGGATGCAATATAAATACTGGAACATTTTTAAATTGTTCAGCATCTTGTAGCAGAAAGTATTTGTGAAAGTCAAGTGGTTATTAAGCTTATGAACACCCTGCTTTGCCTTTCTATCATGTGCAGCCGTAAGCTTGGGGACATACATAGATAAGGGGCAAGAGAAATACAGACCAAGAGTGTCTGTTTGTATGATTTTCACAAGGCATAGACAGGACTGATTATTGCTTCTCACGGTGAGAAAATGCTCTCAACAGCTTCAGGGGGAAAGGGCTCCGAATGAGAAATAATCCCCATAATCCCAAGGGAAACGGTCAGCAATGAGCACACGAGTCTGTGGAGCTGGACACAACCCACCCAAGGGTGCTGAGGGAGCTGTGGAAGTGCTCACAGAGCTCCTCTCCATCATTTACCAGCAGTTCTGGCTCACTGGGCAGGTTCCAGGTGACTGGAGGTCAGCAAATGTGATGCCATTTACCAGAAGGGCCAGAAGAAGGATCAGGACAGTGATTGTCCCCCTGTCCTTGGATCTGGTCAGGCCACACCTCAAAACCCTGGCTCACTGTTGGGTTGGTCATTACAAGAAGGACATTGAGGTGTTGGAGCCTGTCCAGAGAAGGGCAGCAGAGCTGGGGAAGGCTCTGGAGCACAGGTGTGATGAGGAGCAGCTGAGGGAGCTGGGGGGTCTCAGTCCGGAGAAAAAGAGGCTCAGGGGGCACCTTCGTGCATTCTACAACTCCCTGACAGGAGGAGCCAGTGGGGGTCAGTCTCTTCTTCCAAGTAACAAGTGATAGGATGATGGGGATGGCCTCAAGTTGTGCCAGGGGAGGTTTAGATGGGATGTTAGGAAAGAAATCTTCACAGAAGAAATGTGAAATGAAAAGTATTGGAACTGGCCGCCCAAGGAAGTAGTGGAGTCAACATTACCAGAGGGACTTAAAAGACATGTAGATATTGTGCTTGGTATGTGTGTGCCTCTTGGATGTGCCTCTTGGAGGTATCTCCTGGGCTAGAATGAGGCTTAGCTGACTCAGAACTGAGTTTTTTGGTTTTTTTTTCCTCTAATTTTGGACCAAAATATATAAATAAATGATGATTAGTGATGTCATGTGTTGAAGTGTGCTCCTTCACGGGCTGAGGAAGTTCACAACAAAGAGCATGGGCAAACAGCTCAGGATGGAGGGTTTTGTTCATGGGACAGGGCTCAGCACTGGATGCAGTCCTGTCATATCTGAAACAGAAAATTGAAACTGGATCCATTTGAATTCAGCTGATTAAGGAAATCTTCTAAAGTTGCTGTCAAATATCTGGTATCAAATGCAAGGTGTAAGATGATGAAACAAGAACATTTTAACAGAGGAGATGTCATTTTCTCTTCTTTTTCAAACAGCAATTATTCTGCTTGTGTACCCTGAATCAGCCATTGGAATTACACAAGCCTAAAACTTGCGTGAAATCAGAAACACGATTGTCTAAGGCTTCATTCTCTGCACCATAGGAGCAGGCAGCTTGCAATCAGCCCTGGTGTATAAAGCCTGTTTACCAGAGTGATGTTTAGAGGTTTTATGCTGCTGTATTCAAGCTAATATTTCAACTGATTCTAATCTGCTTGGTTTCATATCCCCAGTGGTTTCTCACAGATGAAGGATTTGAATGAACCAGGCACTAATCAGTCCCTGATAAGATTTGGTGATGTTTGTCCTATGTTTGGCATTATGCCTCCTTTTTGTTTGTAATGTGTGCTTTTGTACTCACTAGTCTCTCTTTTTAAGTTTTATTTACAGCCTTCGCTTTCTCTTCTGTTTCTCCCTCAGTGACATCGAGACTTGCACTGATAGTTATTTAGATTCAGTGACTCCTGGGACATAGGCACATGCAGATTTCTGATGTACTGGTTTCAGCCTTACTGTCCTTCAGCTCATCAGTTCTCTCTCTGCTCCAAGAAGTTTTTGCTTGGGATGCCAGTGCCCCTACAGTATCTCAGTGCAAAGTGAACCATCACAGACCACTTTTATTCTACCTGTGTCCTTATGGCTGTAATACTCATTTGCCCTTCATTATCCCCTCCCTAATGTGCTACTTTATGTTCATTTTGTGCCCAGCCTGAAAGCAACTGAGACTCTGGGGAATCAGCTGGTTTGAACCCACAGAAAGAGAAACGAGGACATGAAAGTGCTAATGGCACATAAGAAAATATTACCTTAATCTGAAAAGCAAATGCAGAAAAAGGGAGAACCCAAGGTATTACCTTGTACTACCTGGAATTTTGTTTTGAAAATAAACAGCTTGAAATTTTAGCTGCCCTCCATTATTTCCAGGCCAAACAGAGCAGATCCCTTTGGTTTATGGTTTTCAATGCCTCACAGACACATGGCAAACCCCACCCAGATGCCATGGGCAGCAAGCTTTGCCTCCAAAGGCAAGGAAAGGGGACCCTCTCTGAGGCATAACAAAGTCAACCAGACCACCCAGTCTTTATCATAACCTGTCATAAATAACTGTGCCTCTGAAATCCTTTAGGTTCCTTTCTCTCGCCTTTCCCACTCGAGGCCAATTTCCAAATCTCAGATCTCTGATAGTAAATTTCTTCTAATTTTCAGTCTAAATTTATAGCCAGTTTGAATTTTATCAGTTGAATATTATTTATTCGTATGCATTTGCTGCTGTGCCAACTTTACCCTTTTGCCTAAATGGATTTTCCACCTGCTGGAGAAGATGCTCCTTAGATATATTTATAGGGAGAACTATATCACATATCTGCCTTCATTTTGCTAGGCTAAGCAAAACTCTCTTAAAAAGAAAGGCCTCCATTTCTCAAGACACCTTCATAACTTTTCTCTGCCTCAGTTCAGTGTGAACTTATCTTTCCTGGATGAAGTTTTAGGAACAATATTCCTTTCTTTAACACATTGTCTGGTACTGGGTCCATACATACAATATTTTCTGAGTTCAGCTTAATAATATGGTGTCTGATGCAGTCTAGAATCAAACTTTCTTTGATCAGCAAATCATAAAAGCAGTGTCGACCACCCTATGACTGATTTTCCTTCTGTTTCCTTCTCCTTCTGCCTTGATTTCATCAGAGGATCTTCCTCTTTGTAGCAGAAATTTTGGATCCCAACATGGTGTTCCAAATAGTTTCAGAAGAACAAACTTCAATCTGTTTTTCTGGTGTCCCAAACATCACCCAGAGACCTGCCAAGAGTCCCTAGCACAGCACCAGCAAGCTGACCAAGCTCCACGGTTTAAAAGGAAGATTAATACTATTGCTAATAACAATCATAATAATAACAGCAGTAATAGATCCTTGAAAGAAGAAATAAAATCTAATTTACTCAATTTTTTAACCCTCTCCTCAGTGAAATCTCCTGTGCTTTTTCTCCAAGCTCACTCCAGTGGAAAGATCATGAGCTCAGTCTTCCAGCAAAGCAGCTCATCCACACTCAAGCTCACGTAGACAGCAATCTCACTTTACAACTGAGGTTAATCGGTCATGGCTGATGAGCTTTGTTTAATGAAAGACCATTTATATAGTGCCCTTTGGATAAAGGCTCTACATTTTAGCATTCAAGAGAAGGTAAATGGAGGAAATAAAAAGACTCAAGAGGGGTTAATACCAAGGGGCTTGTTTTTCTGTTGTTCTTTTCCCAAATAAGTACTATAAAATGAAGATTTGCTTCTGGGGGATTTATTATTACTATCTTTCCTTCATGTGTTTACTTTCTCAGATCCCAGGTGTAAAAATGGACTTCCATGCACTGCCCAGAAACTTGCAGCTGTATGCATTTAATCTGAGCAGCAGAGACTGCTTGAGATGAACGTATTAAAAATTAGCTGTTGGGGTTGTGCATCTTCAATCTGAACCCATCTCTAAAATTCCCAGTGTTGTTCCACTGCTTTATCCTCTGAAATAATGTAAGGTCAGAGTGTTAATCACTCATTTTTACTATGCTGCTAATGCAGCTTTTAAATTTCAGCCCTGTTTGTTTTTCTCCTGTTATGCTAAAAGCAATATAAAAATAATTAAAAAGAAACTTTGCTTCCACTGTTCTGCACTGGTACCCAGTGCTACCTGGCAGACCTTTAAAGTGTCGATTCTGCATGACTAATTGATTGCTTCATCTGGGGTTAATTAATTAATTAGTAGCAGAGCTGCATTAAAGATTGGAGGCATTCAGAACTCCCATAATGGACGGGAGCTTTATTAGTACATAAAATGAGTGTTTAAAATCCACACAGCAACTAATATGCTCTTGAGGCTTTCATTAAACAAACCTATAAAATTACTTGCTTCATTATGTATTTTAGTTACTTTCTTCACATTGTACGGTATCTCTTCACCTTTTTCTTTTGCCAGCCAGTTTTAAGTGCCTATTTGAAATCAATTTCTCTAATAATGGGCTTAATGAGCTCATCAATTAAGGCTGCCATAATGGAATGTAACTGTGTGGTTTCAGTTATCAGTTAAACTCTGGAACTAATTTCCATGCTTCATCTATCAAAAATGATTGGCTAATATTGTTTAGCTTCTGCTTTAGGATGATAGGGAGACCTTGGGCCCTTCTTCACTAATGTCCGAAGGCCTGAATTTCTTCTTGGAGAAGCAGAAAGGGAGGGAGGCGAGGTGGGATGGAAAGAACAATGAATGGAGAGATTTGGGCCTCTATCTGGATCTGGAGTAAGTGTGATCCTGTATTTCAATGCCAGCATGGTAATTAGTAGTAATGGATTACATTTTCAGACTTATTAGATAAAATGATTGTTCCACATGAAAAATCCCATTATGAGTTTCTTACCTCTCGCTCCCTCTGTCTCTCTCCTGCTTTTACTTGCTCTCTCCATTTTAATAACCACTGCCCTTTTCTGTGACCCCTCTAAATAACGGCATAAATGGTCAATAGACCTAAACATATAAATATTTCCTTAAAACAATGCCCTTATATTTACAGCAGCCAAACCTAAATTTTGGGAAATGCTTTCTCTGTACAGGAAAGAATAAATACCTCACCAAACACAAACATCTATCAAGCCAAGAAAATCTCCGCAATAAATAGAGTGCAAAAAATTTTTTTAGGAAATACTATTAGAAAACAGAAATCTCAGAAAATCAGAGTATTTAATTCCTCTCTGTTTAATTCATGAATACTAGGAACATTTATCTGTTCTTGCTGTTCAGACTAAATGTGTTGAGGCTAGCATGCAATACAATTTCTAGCTGCTGGTGGGATTTTCCTGATTTTCTTATATAACTGAAACTTCCCAGATTAACAGTAACAAAATGTGGCTCACAACCCTTATGTTGACTGAAATGTTAAAAACACTTTCAGCCATCAGAAAGTTTGTGTGAACTCAGTTGTGGCTGCATTTACTTCTCTCACAATGGCATCCGTGCTCCTCTAGGCATTTTCCAGGTGTTTGTAAGGGATGATGGAAGGAGATATTTTAGAGGGAGAATGGCAGGCTGGAGGTTGGTTGGAGTGGAACAGCAGGGATTTTTTAAACACAAGCCCTTTAGATTCAATGTAGTGAGACCTCTCTGCAAGTAAGTGATTTGAAAGCAAGGCACTATGAGAGGGAGAAGATTGCATTTTGGCATCAGAGCTTGGCTGCTACTTTTATTTCTAGGCATGAAAATTTTGTGTTAGTAGACTATTACCCAGTAGAACTCAAAACCAGAGAAGTGCATGAGTACCACAAATGCCATCCCAGAAATGCCCCAGCTGAGAATTATTCCTCAGGCTTTCCTTTAGAGGGCCCAGGAGGGGAGATGACTTTCAGCAGGTTATCAGCTGGAGCAAACCAAAGGGGGTCTTTGAAGGTACAGCAGGATTTCGTGAAGGTTTCCTTCTCTAAGGGAGAGATTAGTATCTGGCTGTTACTCTGAGAGTCATTTTGTAATTGATTGTGCATTAATTTTCTGCCTCTGATCTTGCACCAGCACTTACAGTTGACTTATGTGAACTGTGTTATTTTTATCAAGTAAACTTCCCTCTCATGAATAAAATTAATACTGCAAAGATTCAATCAGTGGAGCAGCAGAAATTGTGGTAAAGCAAAAAAAAAATCAGTTTTCTAACTACTTTATAGTGACCATTTTAAATAATCAAGCTCCACACTATGAGAGTGAGCATTGTCATACAGGCAGAAAACATGAAATTTTCAAATAAACAAGATTACCAAATACTTTAAAGATAGTCTATGGTGCAAAAATTTCATATGTTTTGTACATTTTTTCTTCAAGTTAGATTTTGTAGGCAACTATAGAAACAGGGTGTTGGCAAAGGAAATTTCAAGTAAACAAACTCTGAACAAGTCCTATAATTTTCTTATATATTTTAAACTATTTTCATGATTCGTAACTTTTCCAAGAAAAATGTAAAGAAGTATTAGTGATGGTTGTACCTAAATGAACATTTAATCCCTCCTCACTTTCAGTTTGGGATGACAAAGCTTAGGAAGCCCAGAATTTTTCAAGGTGCTTAAAAGCTAAAGCAGGAATCCTTAAGTTACATGTTATATATCATAGAGGAACTAAGAGTCTTAAGCTCAATTTTCTTTTCCAATTGAGATGATTTTAATGTCTCTGATGTAATGTAGCTGTTACACTTGTAAAGCAAATGTTATTCTGTGCTGCAATTTATAAAATCACAGACAAAGAGAAATGCCAGTGATAGGCATAAAGTTGTACAGTTAAATTCCATGCTCTGAACTCTGATTCTGCTCCCAATTCTTTTGCATATTCCCCTGATGATTCAGTCTTTTAAATCCCTCACTGCTTGACTAGTTAGCAGGGATGGGGAGAGCCTGTGCCCCCACTTTGTCTGCCATTGATCTTTGAGTCTGCTCTTGTAAGCGTTTTTCTGTCTCTTTGGTTTTACATTTACCAGCAGGCTGAAAATTCAATTACCCAATGCCTCCATCACAACCTCCATCATGCCCTTGCCTTCCCCACAACCACTGCAAGGAGCTTCTGTGGGCTGTGGTTTGCCCCTTTTCCCTCTTGCAGGATGCCAGGTCATGGACAAGGTGGGCGAGCATCTGATGGTGGGAGCAGCCCTTTTTACAAGTCGAGAACGTGGGCAGCAGTGTATCCTCAAAAGCAGAGATCATCTTTGGCAACTCCTAGAGTAGGAGAGAAGTCAGGTAACTTCAGTTGTCTGCTGCTGGTTTGTAACCTTAAGGGTGGAAAAGCATCATTTTCACACCTGGCCTTAGGACATGCATTGGCCTTTGTTCTGCTTTACCCACCCCATACTCTACAGCTTTCATTTTTTTTAAAGACAAGGTGACTTGTAACCAATTCTAAAGAAGATAGGAGGTTTATTCTGAATCCTTAATGGCTTTTCCCCCCTACATTCTTCCCTTTAAAATAATATTGCTATTATTAGAAGGCATTCAAAACAGGGGACAGTGTCACTGTCCACCTTTTTCAGAGGTTTCATTCTCTGTGCTTAGATATGTGCTATACCTTTGTCACAGGATAAGAGAAAGGGAACATGGCAGGCGTCAAAGCTGTGCATGAAAGAGCTCTAAATAATAGTAATAATAGGTATTTTTAAAAGTCTGTCTTTAAGGGTTGAGTGGGCTCTGTGTGCCCTATTTACGCCTTTTTAATTCTTGAACAATAGCTGTGGGGTTTCTTTCCCTGCAGCACAGAAGCGAGGTTAAACATTATTTCTGTAACAGCCTTTTGTTTCCAGCTCCCATGGAGAGAGGGGGGAAAAATTGAGATAAAGAAGTGTTATTAAAATTGTGACACACGGCTCTGGGAGTACGTTAAAGATAGAAGGAGCCAGGACGTCAGGAAAGAAATAATGAAATGCAAAAATCACCCAGACTGACAATTGGGAGCCTATGTAGCAGCTTAGCCTGTTGGTCCAAGGCTATTTGTCATAATCAGCAGCACTTTTCTCATTAGCAAAAAGCCATTACCAGTGGACTTTATCAGCAGCTGTGAGTTATCAAGGGGCACACAGCAATCCTAGCGTGTAGTCGTGGGGTTCAGCCGGGGTCCGGCTGCTTTAATAAGCCGCCAACTCTTTCCCCAAGTTCCCAGTCAGGTGTCAGTGCCATTCGTGGTGAGGCAGCGGAGTGCGGTCTATTAACACCCCACTGCAGCACCTGCCCACTCCCCAGCGCCGGGGCAAAGCCTCTGCCCCTCCTCCTTGCCTTCCCTTCCCTCCCAGCCAGCTCAGGGAACATCTTCCCTACTCGCCTGGGCCAACCCTTCTCTTCTCTGTCCCGCTCTCTCCCAATCTCCACCCACTGCAGTTTGCTCAGTCTCCTTGCACCCACCAAACTGTTCTTCTCTTTCTTGCTCCTTCTCCATTTTCTTTCCATATAAAACCCTTCCTCTTTCACCTCCAGTGCCAACTGCTTGGAGGTGCTATCGCATTCTCACGTGAGCAGTACAGGTTGGATTTTGGAGTAAGGCCTCCAAACCTCCTCCAGCTACATGAGTCTGCTGATGGAACATGGTGACTTGGCTGTGTCTGAGCTCAGAGGGAGATTTTCCCTCTCTACTCCGTGTTCTGTGTGTCCTGTGGGATGGATAGTCCTGTCATACCCTCCTAGGACCTATTTAGACTTTTCTTTTCTGTAAGTATTCTCCATGACCTTTTCCAGAGGTCATGTCTTATCTCCTACAGGCAGCTAGAGCAAAAATTGCCCTTTTTCTGTCCGTGTTGTGCTGTCTCCATGGCAGGTGGCATTGAGCAGAGGTGATCCATGGCAGGTCCTGGGCACAGAGCAGAGGTAGGAGCAGCTTCCAGGTTGGGAAAACTGGAGCTCAGCACCAGCCTGGCATCGAAGTATCCTTTCAGTGCTGCTTGGATAGAAGCATCCAGAGAGAGGAAAGAAGGTATTCAACAACTTCATGAGGTGCTCCGAAGTATCCTTTTATCCCAAGGAAGGAATATGTCCATCCCCTGCTCTCAATTTCTTCAAATAGTGATAAAATAAATGTTTTACTTAAGCTGTTGGTGGGAACTTCCTTTGAACAGGAGGAAATTCAAAGCAATTCAATGCCAACTTAATTCCAGACTCCTCATTTTCTTCACTGTGACTGGAGTGGGAAATTTGAGACATTTTAAGTAAGTAGCAAACAGTAGCTCGGGAAATGCACGGGGAGATGAACTTTTACATCTATGTATGGGTGTGGTGCTCAGTGTGCTGAGCTGAAGGATTTGAGTGTATCTAAAATCTAATGAAGTCAGTGAAAAGGCTCTTCATTCACTTCAGGAGGCTTTGGCAGAGGTGTTAATTGAGGTGAAAAAATATAATTTTGCACAAAGCCAAAAACTATGCTGGTACAAACAAACCCCCATACTTGAAAGAGTTATGGAAATGTGAGATGTTTTAGGTTGATTTAAGGACATCCTTATTTTCCAGGTTTAAATTGGCTCTAAACACACTCTTGGCTACACTAATTTAAATTGATGCACAAACTTAAATAATTGATGTTTTCAGGGATGAGAAAACATCTGCAGAGACCATGGGTAGTAGTAATTTCACCTTGCACTGGAATTTGCCATTTGCTCCCCTGCAGAGGCACTTCCAGGGCAGGGATTATCAAATTTCTAGAACATTGATTGTTCCACAAATCTGCTGGTTGCCCTCCTTGGGGTATAACAGGAGTAGATGTATGAGTTTGTCATTGACTTGAATTATATAAGGAGGTCAGATACATCTTGTCCTGCCTGATTCACACCGTCACCTCTCCTGCATCAACATAAGAAATAAAAACTCAGGAAAAAACTGGATCTTGAGTTGACAAAACACTTGCTTAGCTTTAAAAATATGAATAATATCCTGGCTTTATATGCCAAAGTTAACCCATTAAAAGGTTTTACTGAGCCAAGGTAGTCCCAACATATGATGCTTCGAATATTTGTAAATAGGAGATTTTTAATAGTATCATGACACCTTTCTTTTTTTAATTTTTTTTTTTTTAATACAGGACTGTTGCACAAGTTGGAAATCCATTCATTGCTGCCTGCATTGTGCACCACTATCTCAGGCTGTAGGAAGTTTTTTCTGCTATTGTCCTATGGTACAGATAGAGAAGTGTCTCATTTGGTGTGGATAAATACTAAATACCACCAAGTTCCAGCATTTGGAAACTGGAAGGAAAGGCTGAAAAAGCAGACTGCCTTCATGCTCATTTTCTTTCCTTAAGTTCTGTGAAGGATTTTTAAGGTATTGTCTGGGAAATCCTGTTATGCAGGAGCATAAACAAATACTTAGGTTGCCTGAGACCATAAAAAAGATAGAAGGTTTATAATCAAACAAATGGAAAGTTCCCTTGGCCCTCTGCAGTGCTGGGGCACAGGCAATGGATGGGCAGTGCCTGGTGTGGTGGGAGCAGCTCCTGGGTGCCTGAGAGCCGTCAAAAGTGTCAGTTCCCAGAAGGGTGAAGGAGATATCCAAAGAGGGACCACAAGGTGGCTCTAAATATAGCAGAGGAGATTCTTCCTTCCCTCGTTTCAGATATCTTAACCGTGCATCTACAATGAAAAAGTAGCTGCTATGGTTTTATACACATGATCTATACCACAGATAATACACACTCCTCTGCCAAGAGCTCCCAGGAAATCCACAGCAAACCCCTGGCTAGGTGACTACAGGGTTAGTAAGAAAACGGGCTCAGGGACCAGACTCTTGTAGATACTACTTTCCCCAGTATTAGCTGTAAAGACATAAAACTGTCACTCTTTTTTTACCTTTTTCCCCCACACACTCTTGGAATTTCTTTTTGTTTTTAACAAATAAGATGCTGATAACAGGCAGCTGGACAAAATTATCATTGTAGATCACTTCCAACTGAATTATGCTATTCTGTAATATGCATATTTCGCATACATATATTCTATTATCTGAGATTACAGGGGGAAAGCAGGTTGTTCATAGTTTGGAAAAGTTGTCAATTTATTTGCACTGTGAAGAGCTGAGATATGAGCCTCTGAAACACAAGCAAATCAATTCTGCCTCAGCAAGGAACACCGAACACCCATTGACTTCTCCAGCAGGGGTGAGTGGTTAAGGTGGGAGGGAGGGAACTGGCCCCCCAAGTGTATAATGTAAATTCCAGCAGATTGTCTCCATTCAAGGGAAAATCAAGGACAAAAAAAATTTTCTTCTGCTTCCCATTGTGTTTTTCCTTAGTGGTTTTTGGTAAAAACACAGAGGAGTTGACCTTGGAAATTTTTTACCTCCAGTAAATATTAGGATTCACTGTATGAGAGTGAACGCAATGTGGTGCTTTTAATATCAGATGTTTTATGCCTCATTTGGGGTATTTTGTCTAATGGTCTCTGTCTTTTGCATCTGTGCAGGTCTATAGCTCAGGATATTGGCTAATGCAGATTTTCATATCCTAAAATATATAAGAAGATCCTAAAATATATAAGAAGAATCTGCAGGGAAAATCTTACAATTCCAATGAAATAATAAGCACCTTACATTTGAGATGTTTATAAGAAAGAACCTGATCAGTAAATGTCATTTAAGTAATCTTGAACTTTTGTTGTATTGAGCACAGAAAATAAATAATCTTATTATTTATCTTGCACATTGGTCCACTTTAAGACAGACAGATGCATCCTGTAAATGGGACTGTAATCTCAGCCATGAGAATCAGCAAAGGAATTGTTCTCAAGAGACAGAAGCAGAGCGAAAGAACTGGAGGGGAAAATCACTCACTCTTCTTGATCAGTATTTGTCAAAAAAAAAAAAAAAGAGAGAATGATCATATCACATCTATTCTTTTAGACAGAACTATAACCAAAGAGTTGTGATACTAGGATTATTAAATATTTCAGATAATACCCATTGACCCTGCAACCCATTTGATTCTCTCCCCATGTCTGTTTCTCCTTTTTTCCCCCTGAAGATTACTAGAATTCTCCATAGAGTAGAAAAATAGCTCATGTTTTGTTCAGACTCAAGCACAGCTAATATCTTTGTTATTGCTATTTTGCATAGACAGATTGGGCAGAACAATGTTTAACTTGGATAAATGTAACCAATGCATGATAACCCTAGACATAGCTATAGAATAAGATGAAGGGGTCTTTGCAATGCTAAGAAAGGTGTAGAAGTATTAATAGAAGTCAAACAGAAGGGAATATGTTATATAATGCTGCTGAAAATATAAAAGTCTACTTATACTAGAAAAATATCTCACAGAGAAGCAGCACTTGGCTCTGGTCCCAATTCAGCAATTACCTTTGTGACTTAAACCTGTATTTAAGTGTTTTGCTTCTCTGGATTCTTGCAGTACTCACCAGAAGTGAATATTCACTGCTGTTCTGCCAGTGAGTCTGAGGCAGAAC
Source organism: Pardalotus punctatus (assembly GCA_013400915.1). NCBI lineage: Eukaryota > Metazoa > Chordata > Aves > Passeriformes > Pardalotidae > Pardalotus > Pardalotus punctatus. The sequence goes on from VZTX01023465.1 coordinate 303,821, forward strand.
CATATCTGTGAGCCAGCAGCACAGTGCCAGGTCTGCTGCAGCCATCACTCTGCCCATGCTGGACACAAACAAGGAATAGCCTCTAAATGAGGGTAAGGGATGTGAATTAAAGAGGCCTGTGTTAATTAAGCCTGTGGCTATTGACAGCTTAGTTTCAGTTGTGGGAGGAATAGAGTTTGCATAGCAACCTCTTCATTAAAAAGTGCACCAGGATGAATGAATTCCCCTGGTGTCTAAAATATAATCCTAAAAAAGTACAGTGTAAATTAAGACAGAATTTAGATTTACTAATTTAGCCTGTGTCCAGAGGCAGGCATGTGTTATAGACACTTATGCCAGCCACAGACAAGCCTAGAGAATCTTACAGCTCCCCTTACACAATACAGACACTCATGTAGCAATTCCCCCAAGCTTTTATGGAAAGATGCAGCTTCTTTTTTGGAAGTGCTGGAGCTTCTGAAGGCTTTGTGTGACTCTGTGTGTGTGTGTGCATGTGAGTTTACATGCCACAACATTTCCAAGCACCAATGTTCCTTTTCAAGAAGTATTTGTGGACAAACCTGGTCTTTGTAATTTGTTCTGCACACCTTGAACATCTCGAATATTGAGAAATTTTGAGTGGCTTAGCTTTCCTGGCAGAGCTGATGCCATATGAGATCCCGTTTTATAAGAATGACTGAGTGATGCAGAGAGTTTAAGTGACAGTTCACTCTCCTTTAAGCTTCCCCTCAGCCTGTCTCAATTTGCAGAAGGAGATGGAAAGGGAAACAGGGAGTGAGGTATTGTATAAAGACGAAAATCACAGATGTGAGATGGAGAAGACCCATTAGACCATCTAGCTTGCAGAATTCCAGGAAGAGGATGTTCTTTATGTAATCTGCCAGCAGAATCTTAAGAGTGAAGATGACAGTGGGATCAAGAATCATTAATGCAGAAGAAAGTGGTGATGCAAGAGGGAAAAGCCCAGATGTAATGGGAGTCTGTGCCTCCTTAGTGTTATTCTCACCTTGCTCTACCTCCCTGTGCCACATCAGAATGCCAGAAGAACCTGGAAGGAGAGGTCATCCCAGACAGTTCATAGGGAAGTGTTCCCAGTAACTTTTGTTAACGTTTGTGCAGTTTTTGTGCCTATTTTTGTTAGAAATATTACAAAACCCTGGCCCTTTGGCAGTCTTCGTGGACATCAGGTCTTGGAACATGGTTAGATTCTCTTCCGAGTTGCATTTCTCTGAGTCCTAGAGTATTGCCCTTGAATTCAGAAAGTATCTCTTTTTAGACGGGATATTGAAAGATCGACTATAAAATGAGAGTTTTAAGGAGGGCAAAAGCCAGTAATGCCCACACTTTGATATGATCTACAGTTAAGCCTATGGAATATTCTTTGGTGGAATGATGTAAAGTTTGTTTTGGATGCCCCCTTTCCAGTTTCTTCTTATCAAATGAATCCCCTCATTTTCCACCTTTAGCTTTGTCTCCATGAAGTCCCATCTTGTATGTCACTGCTTGCCCATGTTCTTGGCATGTTTTTTGGACAGTTTTCACTGAAATGACAAGATCAGAGAAATTTCTGGCAAGTTTTGTGAAAACAGGCAGTAAGGAAGGGAGTAACCCTTTGTGGGAATGGGTTATCTCTTCTGAAAAGCCTGTTTTATGAGTCCCATGGAAATAAGTGCTGGGTTTTGTGTCTAAACTCATCTTCCAGCATGACCTAAGAGGTTCTGCTGCTATGTGACACTTTCAAGGCTTAAATACCCTGAATTTTGCCATACTTTTTTTCCTAAGGTCCCTTAAAACTTCAGATTATTTTCAAACTCATATTCTTTTTCAGATTTGTATAATCAAAAAAGAGTCTCTAAATAAGCAGAAAATGTCTAACATTTCAAAGCTTTCTTATCCCAAAGTAGCTGATCCAACCTTTAGTCTCACAAATAGCATACTTCCTCCTCCTGCCCCCAGGGGTGTGCCTACGAGAAAAGGCTGCAGCCTTAGGCTTCATTATTGCACCTTATTATGCTCAGATTTTCTTATTTATTTTCACCAGGATTTAAAAATCTTTAGGAAAAAATAATGAAACTGCTCAGTCAGCGATGAGTGAACAACTGCAACCTCCTGAAAGAAACAGAGGTGCCTGGGGTGTAGCAAGTTCATTTTGCCATATTTCTCTTGCCAGAAAAAGCAAAGGATACTTCAGCAGCTTGCAGTTCAGGACCACGAGAAACAGATAAGCTTTGTACCATTCTCAGAAGGTTAATGGGCTTTGGCGCTGGCAGCCCAGTGGGGAATGCCAGAATAAAACCTGTTTCTCTGAAAATCCCCAGGGCTGCTCTACAGGCGGTCAAACACAGGATGTGGCAGCATTTATGTCCTGCCATCTCCCACCCTGTCACAACAGCACACAGAAACTTGTCTCTTAGGTATGAAGATCTTAAACTATTATAAAAACACCTTCCCTAGGCCAAATATCTTGGGCAGGGGTTTTGCCAGGCACAGCTGGCCTGAGGGAGACGATCACCATAGAATCATAGCATGGTTTGCATTGCAAGGGATCTCAAAGAACATCTTGTTCAACCCTCCTGCCATGGGCAGGGACATCTCCCACCAGACCAGGCTGTGCCAATCCCATCCAGCCCAGCCTTGAACATTTCCAGGGGTGGGGCAGCCACAGCTTCTCTGGGCAACCTGTGCCAGGGCCTCACCACCTTCCCAGCAAAGAATTTGTTCCTAATATCTGATCTATACCTATTCTCAGTTTAAGGCCATTCCCCCTTTTCCTATCACTATGTGCCCCTGTCAAAAATCCTTGTAAAAGCTGTGGCACATGCTGCAGCCAGGACTGTGCCCTTGTGTTATGCGTGCATATTTAAGTTTGAATTTCTTGCAAGGAAACAGATTCCATCCCTTGAATAACTTAAACTTTGCCTCAGAACAGCTCAGTTGGAGCAAAGGAGTCACGACCCTGAGCCAAATGACTGCCAGCACACAGTTTCTGCTGATGGCCAAGACCAGCTGCTTACAGGGACAGCTGAGAGCCCTGCAGGGACCAGTCTTTGTTAGGATAAGGTGAGAAAGGATAAGCCTCATCCTAACCTTTAACAATTAGAATTGTTTTCAAACCTGAAATATGCAGTTCAACACACTGTTCTGTTTCTGTGTCTGTAATTTCTTCTGTACTCTGAATGCTTTTTATTAGCAATATAAAGCCAATACTGCATAAAGCTGATTTAAAAGAATTTTGTGTGGATGTAAGTGCTGTTGTCTCCAGTGCAGGGAAAGAAAAAAGCCCCCCCCTTCTTCCTAGGCCGTGAGATACCACCCAGAGACATAGACCTTATGGTAAAGTAGAAAGTATGGGGAAAAAATGGTAAAGAAACTCCCACAAAATGGCTACTGGAACCTTACCCCATAGAAGCTGACAGGAATCTGTTGATAGATGTCCATGCATTTCAGACAGGCTTTATGAGACCAGTTAAACGTTTCACTAATATTCCAGTGTTAAATGGTTTAATTATTTCACTTCTGCTCATGTTAAATTGAAAAGTCTAACAGAAATGAAGCAACCAATAAAAAAGGCAAGGTCGGATTCTTGCTGGTTATTTCCCCTTTCCAATGGAGCTATAGTTTCAAATAGAAAACAGGGGAATAAAGCCTGTGGCTGTGACAGGGTTAATAGTAAAGACTGCTTTTTTTTTTTTGCGTTTGAAATGGCTCCATGGTTCGAGAATGACTCTTTGCTTCCCCTCTTAATCTGTATTTTACGAGTGAGAAGCTTTGCATTATGCAAATCGTTAGATAGGAACAGGTGACATTTCAGCAAAGAACATGATCAGCGGCCCGGGCCTGGATTGGGCTGCTGATTTATACATTAGTATTTGTCACAAGGATCGCAAGTACTTCAGACTACACTCTGCAATTTGCTTTTCTATTTTTTCCTCCCCACAATCCTTAAGGTGGAAACTTCATTAAAGTATTTAAAACACACTGGCTGGGCCAAAGGGAGCTGAATTTGTTTTGGAATGAGGGCTGAAAGAGCACAGCCTTGTTTTGGTGGCTGTTTGCTGGTGCTAATTGAAACTCTGTGATTTAGGCTTGGTGGAGCTCCTGCACATCTGCACAGCTCCAGATCCAGATGCTCTGTAGCACTGAAAACCCCCTGGTAGTCCACTGGCCTTACTGCAAAATGGGGGCCATCATCTGAAGGGCAACCTGGACTTTCATTTAAACTCTATGAACATCAACAACAGACATCTTGAAATGAAAAATGTGTCAGAATGCAATTATTTATTGTTCATTTTTATTTTTTCCCTTCCGGACCTTCTCTAATGGCAGGCAGGCTCAATAGAGATTGATTTGTATGCCGTGAGATATGTTTTGGACTGTAAATTATTTCTGAAAAAAAACCTACTGGAAAAAAAGAAGGGGATTTACTGCCATTGAATTTAACATCAGGAACAGTTGTTTTTCTTCCTTTCATCTTCTAGCTCTCTGAAGCAATTTGGTTTTTACTTTTATAGTGGCTTTGCTCCTCCCCTGCTAAAACTTTAAACTATGACAGTAGTTTAAATCAGGGAACTGGAGAGGTTATTAAGGGCCAGAGTGTCATTCAACAGCAAGTTAAAACAATGCTGTTCCCAGCAGTCTGCCTGTGCTCCTCAGCGTGGGCAAAAGAAGAGTGTTTGGTGTGAAGGATGTGGCAGCTGTGTGCTGTGAGCATCACAACAACATGGCAAACACTGGACTTGCCAAAGGCAATATGGTAAAAGTTTTACCCAAATGCAGATTGCTCACATGGTTTCACAGGAGCCTTTAGTGCAAATAGAATCTGTTGGTAGCCTTTTCAGCTGCCTTGCTGGCCAAAGGCACTGGGACGGGGCTGTACCTGCCCTGTGGCACAGCCCTCACTCTGAGGACATGGGCTCATGGAAATGTCACCAGTAACATTTGCTGCAAACCAGGGGAGACAGGGGAGGCAGAGGCATCGCTTTCCTCATTTGGTGATTCTGGTGGCATCTGTATCTCCCTGCCACTGCCCTGTGCCCATCCCAAGCAGGGGCATCCTTGACTGAGCACCCCTTATTGTGACTTTTTTTGTTCTCAGCACCCAGCAGAGGCTCTGTGAATGACTCCTCTAAGGTTAATAAACAAATGACTGGGCTGTGGGAACACCTGCTCCACTCTATGAACTAAGGCAGGAGCCAGGCAACAAGAGCTGCTGTCACTTCTCATCGTTCCAAATCAAAGATAAAACTTGGGCAACAACAACTTCTCTGTTTTCTTAAGGCTTTTCCTAAGGGCTGTGCTACTTCAGAAGTTGGTACATGTTCCTCCCCTCCTCTTTCTTAGTCTGGTGTTTTGGCTCTTTCTTTGATGAATGCAAATACAAAACCAATTCTTCTCATCAACGCTGTAGGTCCTGGACATCTCACATCTGTTACAAAGGAAGCATGTTAGGTCACGTGAACAGTTTTGGTTTATATCTTCCCATACGCTTGTGACATTAATGATTCTTTGGGGTTAAACTTGAATGAGAAGTTACCTTCATAGCTGTATTTTCTAATTCCTTCTGCTTTTGTCTCTATGGGTTGTAAAATGGCATACAAACAACTCATACCAGATGGTCCTCTTTTCTCTAAGTCTGTCAGGCATGTTGACAATTCACTGTCCTTAAGAAAGCTGTGTTTCCCTGACCTTTGGATACATTTCTACTTACAAATGTCTCATTTTAAGACAAGTGTAGACAAACAGCCTCTGCTAGCTATAGCATTCAGCACATGGTGCATACCTATCTTCAGTCATGTCCACAAATCCTTCAATGAAATCATATTTTACCTTGAGTTCCTTGGGTTTTAGCTGGAATAATGGCTTAAGTTCCTTCTTAATGTGTTTCTTTACCTCCTTAAGGTAACTTCAGCAAAGATAAGAATATTCTTTGAGAGTGGCACCAGCCCATAATTCATTCATGTCAGAAATCATTATCATTTCTTAATGCCATCCCAATTAAGCTTTAGTTCAATCCAGATGTTCTCAGCTCTGGTCATGGCAATGCCTTTGACATGAGCCTGTGCTATGGGTGAATCTCCCAGTGCTGTGGCCAGCTGTATGAAGGCTCCTGGTGCTGGGAGCAGGAGGAGCTGCACTGGCCATCCCAAACATGCTCCAGGTACCTGGCACTGCTGTCTGGAAGGATGGGTAGCACAGCCTTCAATGCCATGAGGGACCGCTCAGCTGAGGTTTGCTGTGGGCTCTGGTTCAGAATTCTGTGAGCTTATAGCCAGTTACTACACACCAAAGCTATAAAATGACTTACTGGTGGAATTAACACAGCGAGCAGTCTGCAGATAGATCAAGTCAATCCCATAACACTGGCACAAATCACACTGTGGTCGTATTTAATGACATCTACGATGAATGACTATGACTGGTTAATAGCGATGCTTTATCTCAGATACATCTTTGATTGCCATATCAAATACTCACTGAGTTTCCACAGGCTTCACATTCCACTGGATTTTGAGAATGGAGTATCTTGCTCCTATTTCACTAACTTCTGCTTCACTATTTTTTTATCTTCTCTCTATTCATATTTTCTGTTACTGTAACAAAAACCCTTCAAAACCCTTATGGCATTTCTTGAAGGCTGGTTAATTTGTCTCCACGCCAATGAGATAATTATGATTATCCTCATTTTACATGATGGGAAGCTGAAGAAGAGATATGAAAAAATGCTTTGTCTGGAAGAAAGATGCTCATGTGTATGCAGAGTTATCACTCATAGTTTTGTATTTCCTCTTGCATTTATACTCCAGCTCATTTGCACACCCAAGAGTTTGCTGAGGCCAGAAGGTGTGTGCCTGTGTGTGTGTCTGGGTTGAATCCTAAACCAGGTGTCCATATTTCTTCACAGAAAAAGCAGCATTATGAGCTACAACTTTTGTAATTTCATTGTTAATAAGAACCTACCACCAAAACCTCTGTATATAGAGGCAATGCTGGTTTTATTGGTGCGAAAACACAGTTGTTTCTCTGATGGGATTAAAATGTAGAGAATAAATGAAACATTATTAGACTTGGGGCACTGAGTTGTCTTACCCAACAGAACCAGAACTTCCGTCCAGTTCTCAAACATCTGTCTCTAACCACAGTGGGGAATCCTCTTTGGTTTCTTGGGAAGAGGGACTGGCAGGTAAAGCATTTATGCCATCTGTGGGATTTTAAAGTAACAGGTAAACTACCTACCTTTGATCTATTTGTGTTCTTTCAGATGAGTAATGCCATATTAAACAAGAACTTTTCCACTGGTATAAATTGAACTCCTGTAGATGTTCCCAATACTGGATTATTTTAAAGAGCTTTTTTAATTTACTCCCTAATTGCCTAAGAAAAGATGGGTTTTAAGATGAGCACAGCTAGGTGCAGTGACCCATTTGATAGCTGTTTTTTTCGTGATAGGGCCTTCTACACTGCCATATACTCGTAATACAGGTGGCACATGTCTGTGAGGACAAGGACCTTGTCACAGCCCTGCCTCTGGTCTGCACTGCTGACCGTGCTGGAGATTAGAGTCATCTATCCCCAGCTGTTTAAGAGCACAGAAGAGTTGTGTTCTCACAGACGAATACAAGAAAATTGTTTATGACTGTTACCTACAGGATGCTGGTAATACAAGGCAGAATGAGAAGTTGCCATTTGTCAATATTAATCTGGAGCGTTACATGGTGGAAGGCGCTGTCAGTCTGTTTGGGATTGTATTTTCTGCACAAAGGAATGATGCTGACTTAATTAAAATCATCAACTTCTATCTCAAAACCTTGGATTTCTTGTTGTCTTAAAGCAAAACATCAGATCAAGCTTGTTTTTCTCTTCAGAAAACCTATGAGTTGTAAAAAAATAGGTAGTAAATTTGGTCCAAATACCCAATTTGTGACAGAGTTTAAGATAAGGAGAAAATAGGAGATGACTAATGACAAAGACCTGTTGGTCTCCTTGAATTCATCCAGTGATGAGAGAGCTCAGCACTCCTGACTGAGGCAGTGAACTTCGTCTAGCTGTTGTGCTATTGTTGGTTTTGCATTCACCTGTCTGTTAATACAGATGTATTGTAAAGTCAATCATTGTTTCTGCATGCTTCATTGATCTAGGTTTGGGTTGTATCATGCTTTTTTCAATCTTGCCACTCTTGAATTGTCCATAAAAGTTTTGTTTCCCTATGTATTCACTACCATGATGTGTACTGAGTTGGCTGGACTTATATTTTGAAACAAAATGTTGGCTAATGTATGAATCGTAACTACATATAAATAATTTATAATTACAAATGCAAGAAATTATATATATGGCCAGGTCATCACAGGGAGTTGTTATTGTCTCTTTTCTTCCCCACAGAAGTATGTATTAACCAACTGCTTCCTCAATATGTTGAAAAACGTATCCAAAAAATATGTTTTCCCAAGCAGTTGAGCTATTTCATCATAGTAAAAGTGGAGGAAAGAAAAAAATAGTTGCTGTCTTATGGCTGTGTTGTTTGTGCTGGTTTAGCAGGTGTGCCACGTGCTCCTGATATGGACTGAAGTGAATAGCCACACAGGATCAGCTGCTGAGTGCCCTTCTGTAGGAATGGAAGATTTGTAGCGGCCTCATGGGATCTTCACACACAGAGAGGGATTTGGGTAGGGTCATGGGCACTCCACACAGAAATCTTGTCAGAGTGGGGCTTTCAGAAAAAACTGGAACAAAATCAAATTCTGTGAGACTTTGATTGATGCTTTTGGGCCCACTCATAATCCAGAGGAACAGTAAATTACATAAATGCTCTAAGTAAACAAACACCTTTGTCTGGAAATGGGACAGAATTTATTTGGAATCTGAAGTGGAATTTGGAAGTGAAAATTGTCCCCAATGCTTTCAGCCCATTATTAATTTCCGAAACATGGCATACTTTGATCTCCTAAAAATCTATCCCTCAGAAGATTTCTTTGCTAGTCAAAACTACACAGATAACTAGGCTGTAATGTATTTATATACCATTTGCAACTCTGGATGCCGATCCTAATCCTCAGATAAGAGTTTATCTGTGATAACCCTTTCCTTCAATCACAGCAGAACAGGTAATCCTGAGAAGAAAATGTTGTGCTTGGACCTTCAGCTGAGCAAGTGGGCTGTGTCCCAGGAGCCTTGAACTGCAGAATGAAAATATACATCTCCTGTCCTCCCATTTTCAAGCAATCCCAGCATCCACAGTGGTGATGGATAACAGGGTTCAGGTGCTATTCCCTCCATAACTTTGTTGTAATCTGCTGCTGGAATGAAAAACAGCAAGACTTTTGTTGCCAGAAAGACATGTGACCCCAGATATTTGAAAATGAAGCAAGACAATGTTTATTATCAAAGTCTCAGCTTCCCAGTGGAGTTCCCCCTGCTGTTCAAATTTCCCTATAATGCACTTTACTGGCGCTTATCTGATAATATTTCTAGGGGACATTTTATGGCAAAGGACTTGCAAGCCATGGGCATGTAACACTATTTTTTCTGCAGGCTGGAGAAGAGGTGGGAGAAACCCTGTAAGGAAAAGGACTGTGAGGCAGGTGGGAAGCCTGTAGCCAGCTGAAGTGGGGAAACTTTGCCAGACAACCTCAAAAACTTGGGTAGGTTAGGTAGGGCTTAGTTTTGAAGGGTTTGCCCAAATAGACCTTAGAACAATGGCAAACTAAGAGGTGCTTTGAGTGTAAGGATTTAAACCTGGGGTTCTAGGATCTAGGTTGATAAATGAGAGAATTATAAATTAATTATAAATTGATTATTGTCCCAGAAAGTAAGGAGTTACAATGGTAAAACAGCTTATTTTGCTTTTACAGAGGTTGCTGGAAATGCATTCTATAGGAGAAGTTCTTGTAACTTCGTGAATTGTTATACAGATTCCACCTTAAATGGATTTTATCAGACTGTGCACCAGTAAGCCCATGCTAATATTGGCTCCAATAAAGAACAAATCAGTGCCCAACTCGACTCGTCTTATCGCACAGTCAAAACTGATGGCTGAAGAAGTCATAAAGATCCCATTTAATCTCTCGCCTATCTATCACTGTGAATGTCTTTATCCTCTTTGTGCAGTGGTAATATCTGCTCATTATGAAAGCAAAATAGATCTGGCATGAATAAAAGCGGAATGAAGTGCTCACTTTGATTTTGACAGCATGATCAGTGGAAGCAGTAATCTGTGAGAATCAAAAGGGCTAAATTATTCCATAACAGTAATTTGAGGGAACAGCTCAGAGCATACACATCTGCTTTCATATATTGTGACGTGCACTGATAAAACATCCTTCCCAATTTACTCTCTCTGTGCTTGACTAATCTGCAACAGCTCTCACAATGTCTAATCATGCCATCAAAAAGGAGAAGAAGTTCAATTGAGACTCAAATGAAAGAAGATTGGAAAACTATCCTCAATTGAAATTACATTTGTAAATGAGCCATAGTTTTTCTGTTCAGAGTGTGTTATGGTAAATCTGCCTGAAGAAGTAGTTATGCTGAAGAACAGCAACATGTATCTAGATTGTATTTATTCCATTACGGCTCAAGTAAAATTATGGGAGCTTGGAAGCCCTGGGGCATCTTTTCAAAACTGATATGCCAAATTCATAGTCAGATTCCTGTGGTTTAATTATAGCATCTCTGGCCAGCTGAAAGATTCCCAATACATATAAATTACACAGCCAGGTTACAGTTACACTGTAAAAGGTTTTTACTTTTAAACATTCCTGTTACGGGAGATTTCTTCCTGCATTTGCAGGCTGGGCCATGGCCATACTTTTTTTACTTTCTTCCTTTGGTCATGGAATTTTTGTACCTAATTAACCAGGTCTATAATATACTTGAATCATTAAAACTAAGGTCACTTTGAAGGTGATTCAAAGATGTATCCACCTGGTCCCCATGGACAAAACTATAACCTGAAGCACACGTAGACTGGCATGAAATATGTGCCATACAGATCAAAAGTGAAACAGTCACCTTAAAGCCCCTTTACTGAATATCACATTGTGGTTATTGACATAATTTTTAACACACGGTAAAAACCTCTTCTTCCTAAAACTTACGGGCCTCATTTCTGATCTTTGCTAATTCAAGTCTGTCCTCTCTCACTCCAGCCTCTGAAGCCACACTGTCACCTTGGCTGAGACCTCACTTTGAGAAGTGTTATCCTTCCCTTCAAGCATCTGCTCCCAGAGCCATATGATTTGTCAGCCAAGGTATTGTGTCTCTCTGTCATTTTGATCGGACTCACAAGCTACTGAACTCCTTAAAGCTGGCAGTACTGGGTAAACCCCTGCTGGAAAGATCAGTAATGAGCCTCTCCCATATGCCTGTTCTCCTGGTATAGCCAAAAAAATTCGTGAATGCCTCCTTTGTAGAGCTGTCATTGGGTTCAGTGATGCAGCTCCCTGTATTATGTATTTCTGTGACAAGGATGCACCTATAGATCTGAAAAGGCACAGGTAAGCAAATGGTTCTGCTGTCAGTTGCTGACATCGCTTGCTGCTCTGTTACATGCTTGGAAAAATTGGAAAATATGAGCCAAGAGGGTGTAGTCACCCTAGGAAACTACATCTGAACACCACTCTGCAAATATTTAGGTCTTACTTGCCTAAGAAAAATATGAGTGAGCGACTGCTCCTGCTCTTGACATTGTTGCTAGAGTAATATTAACTTCAATATTCAATATTCTGTCCTGGTTTTGGTAATCCTTTTTTACTCATTTTTAGCTCATTTTCTGCAAACACATGAGTTCTTATCTAGTGCTCACTTTACCATAACAACCTTACCTGGTCAGGATTTTTTCAATCTGCCCAACAGAAGTTTAAGCCTCTGAAAAACTGAAGTAGGTAGTAAGAAATTTTTGAGATTACTAAGATTGTCTTTTCTATTGGGAAAAAAAATCAAATCAAAATAGTTTTATTTTTTGATATTTATAATTATATAAAATATAATTTTATCATATGCATGCATATATTAAACTTGCATAATTTAATTAGGCTTTGAGCTGAACTGAAAAATTTTCTTTGGACTTGTCTTTGTACAGGAGACATACTAATGGTCTCTGGAGACTATATTTCAGTTCTTTCTTTTTCCTATTATTACCATTAACCATAATATCCCATAAAAAACAGTAATGTCTTTTCACCTTAAACCCCTGGGATACATCATAGTCCTGTAGCCACAGGCAAATGTTAGGAAATGTGGCTGAGTGAAAGCATATTTGAGACATCCAAAGAACTTTTCCAATGACTTGGAAACTCCGGTCACTTGTTGCTTCTCATGTGTTTGTTACATGTCTTATTAAACTTACAATATTTGGACATGGATGTCAATATTTTATTGCCAAATTATTTAGCAAAATTTTCATGCTGGTTAAGTAATACAGCCTGCAGTTTTTGGTGCAAGAAAAACATCAGTTAAAATTGATTTTCAAGCATGCACATTTGGCTAGTTATGTTTGGAATATGCACTCATTAAATCAGTGAACAGATAAAATTTCCTGTGACAAAGAAACCCCACATAACTCACACCACCTGTCCAATCACTACTTAGCAATAAGGCTTGATGAATAAAGAAATAAAGACTACTCTAGAATTTTGTATAAATGATGGAATTCTTCAATTTTTTAAAGAATAGAAACAACTGGCTGACTTTTGAATAACTGACTACTTTTGAATATTCTGGCTTTAGTCATTTTATTAGCCATTTTTTGGCAGGATGAATTTTTGACTGTCTGTGTGAAATATACAATACACAATGAATACCATTAAAGGCATTTTGATTCATTGAACTCTTCATTTTATAAAGTCAAGGAAATTAAATGAATGTAAAAATGTTTCTACCTTCATCTGCAGTAAAAGGCTGTTTTTAAGGTTCCATTGTGAAGGCAGCTGTGTAAATGGACTGTTTCATGGTATCATTGTTCATGCAGCAGCCAATACTCTCAGTAGAGCTTAGGAAATTTGCCTTACAGGTTGGTATGTTTTGTGACAAAATTTATGCATAATTAATCTTGATTCCTCAAGAACTTCTGCCCACACCCAATTTTGCCTATATGATTAGCCACGTCAGGTTCAATAGAAGTAATTACACCCTAATTTAGGTTTGTGCCTAAGCATTTGCAGGATCAGAACCTAAAACATCAAGATCTCTGAGGAAATGTCATATCTTTTTGCTTGTTTCTGTTCCAGCCCTAAAACATATTTTGAGATGCTAAAAAAAAAAATGTAACAAGGGGTGATTTTTATCTGTATGCACAAATTCTCCAAGTTGTCAACATCTCTGTTTCTGGACTGGTTCACTATGTAATCTTCTATTGCCTATTTACATCCAAGCCATTCCAAAGCAACATATATATCAAGAATTAGCTTAGCACCTTGTTTTTCTCTGTCAAAGACCCACAAAGAGACTGTAGGGATAAATGAGCCTCTTATGGTGATGAACAGTACAGTGATGCATAGCAGACAACAGACTACAGACTGCCTTAGCTACAGTACTTGTGTTCATTCCTAATTTTCTCTGTGGAGGGTCAGATTCAGGGATGAAGTGGTGGACTAAACAGGTTTATGGCTATTGGCTTGGAGAGGAAGGAAAGAAAGAAAACCAAACATGTGCAGATAAAACCCTGGCTACCTCTTCTGTCAATGTTACCGTTCAACTCCCAAATTTTAGACCCTCAGTCTCAGGCTCCTTTTCTGGCTGAGGATGACTGCTGATCTCACTGCTAAAAATTGCCTTTTTCTGTTAATTTGGCTATCACCCTTCCACAACAGCCTCCTGAAGTGGTTTCAACATTTCTGCAGCAGCAGCTGGGGAGCTCAAGCTTTTTCAAAATCACCATAATGCTGCTGTGCTTTTTTCCTGCCTTGCACATTGCCACACACATTGAGACAAAAAGTGACTCTGATGAACACTGCAATGTGTTTATTTGCATTACAGGATCCAGCCACTAATTGTCTCAGTGCTGTACCCAGCTGCAGGCAGAGGGCAGACTGGGGTAATAAATGGCAGCAGGGGCACAACTAAAAGTATGAAGAAACCTGCGTTTGCATTTGTGTTCTGTAGTTTTCTGAAATGCCTCCTGCTGTTTCTGTAAACTTGCTTGTGATACACTGTAACTGAGATGCTTCTAATTTGCCCCTCCTCACATAGCTATAGCTGCACATTTTTGTGTTAGCACACAGAACATAATGGTTTCTTGAAGAGATAAAGATATGGACCTGTCATGGTGGCAATGAACACGGGTCAGAAGATATTTTGCACCAAAACCATTTGTAGTTTTCCTTCAGCAAGCCTGAGGAGCATGAGATTGCCAATGTCAGCTCTGTTTTTCCAGTTTTTAGGGCAAAAATTTCCCCAAACATAACAATATTTCACATTTGTATGTGAGCTGCCTCTGAGTTTGGGCCATTTCTATATCCTATAGTGCAACAGTTCTCCAGTGGGGGTCTGCAGGCTGAGGGTGAAAGTCCACAGAACCACAGGAAAGCAGTGAGAATTCTCAGAAGTTTTCTTCAGGTGGGTTCACAGAGTGGTTTTGGCGCTGAGTTTTTGGTACACTGACTATCTAGGACACATCAGTAGTGATATCTGAGCATCCTGACATGTCTGGGTAGAGCCTTTGCTCCAAGTCCTAGAGCTTTACTAAAGGTGTTTTTATACATCCATTACACAGAGCTAAAGGATGCTGTGCTATAGGTCTGCTAGTTTAATAGCATATCCTAGCATATATTTTAGTTTAGTGGTCAGAGACCTGAAGCAGGCCATGGGAGATTTGGGTCCTGGCCATCCCTTGGCCTGAGAAAATTCAGACCAACATCTTTATCTCTGGGCTGTGCTGAGAAAGGGGAGAGGAGGAGGCTGTGCTGAACCTGGCAATTCGCTGGCAGAGGGAGAGCAGAGGGAAAGGGAGGACATAGCTCTGCAGGCAACACCAGAAAAATCTTCATCCTCCAGGTACAAATAGAACCCCGGGCTCCAGCTCAGTCCCAGGGCTTTTCCTCGGGATTTGCTTCGGCCGCCCTGGGCGAGACCCCAGCGCCAAGGTCCAGCGCGGCTGCAGCCGCTCTCGCTGTGCTGGTGGAGCCCCTGGTGGAGAGTCCAGATGTGGAAACGGGATTTTCTGCCCAGGCAGCTGCGCTCCCGCTCCCGCCGCTCAAAGCGCTCTCCTGCAGGAGCAGCCCATCCCCAGCTGGGGCACAGCGACAGCCGGCACAGAGCTGATTCTGCTCAACAGGGTCCTGATCACCAGTTTGCCAGAGCTCTGCCAGCAGCACGCAGTAAGGTCTCAAAAGTCAGCCTTGACCCATGCTTAGGTCTGAAATCAGCTTGAATTCTAGCCTGTTTCCTACCCTTGTCGCACTTGTAAATGCCACAGTGCAGGAGAATTCGTGTTTGCCATGGCATTTGTGCAGTACTCTGCTTCACTTTATAAACATATTTTATGTAAATCAAGTGTTAATTACCCCTGCTCTGTATTTTGTGTTGAATATCATTTTTTTTAATTACAGGCTCATCCCAGGTTAAGCCTGCATGCCTGTTGTTGAGCCAATTATCATAAATTCCCCTGTAACAATTAACAATATTGGTACAGAGCTGCATGTATTTTAAATGTTATAATTATGCTCAGCTCTTTTGTTAATTGGCCTATCTGACTCTTTACTTTTTATGCTGCTCATCTGCTCATTACCGCAGCCATTTAATTCAATTAGCACCTTAATTAGAAGAACAGCCATGTCCAATGTCGTAGGACTTGTCAGAGTACGCGGCTTGATTAGCAAAGACAAACACACCATGCAAATCAGGCTGTAACATTTGGGGGCGGCAGGAATGGAAGGCAGCCAGCTGGTGAAGTGGAAAAGGAGCGTGTCTTCATCCCCCAAAGCTTTGCCAGGAGAGAGAAAATAAAGAAGGCATCAGACTGAGGAAGGAATAAAATAATTTACAATTCCACGAGTTAAGGCATCACTTAACATGAATGGTGTGTAACTCCTGAGGACGGTGTCACTACTAAATTATCTCCTACCCCCAGTGCTCTTAAAAAAAAGACAGAAAGTGAGAGAGATGTGTAAAAATAATACAGTAATCTCCTACCATATCATATGTCCTTTTCAGAGGAGGAAGTCAAACCCCAAAGTCTAGATTCAGAGGGAGAGAGAAGAAGAAAAAGAAACACCCTGATCCTGGGTGTAAATCCACACGGCTCTACTCATCAATGCCAAGGGAGGAGTGGGCCCAGGGTATTTTAAAATCAGCCATTTGACCTAGGCCCCCTCATTTAAAATTGCAGCATTGTTGAGGAGAGGCATGAGAAGCTGTAGAATTGTATTTAAAAAAAAAAAGGCTGCATTTTCCAAGAGCAGTTTAAGTCTCAGTTTTGTTTTGTGCCAGTCTATTTAAATCTTTATTCCCTGCCTATTAATTCTCCTAATTAGAATTAAATGAAGCATGCTAAATTGCTAGATTAACCAATAATTAAGCAGGCAAAGCACTAACGTTTAATACACACAGGCAGCTCTTTCTCTTCTGTGATAGCACCATGTCATGCCTGCTCATTTTATTTGAAAGGAATTAAGAGGCTTGTCTTCCGTGATCAACACCCCCTCCCATATTAACTTACATAAAATAAAGACTTCCCCAAAAGGGGATCAGTTTCCAGCTAGTTATCAAGGAACTCTTGATTTTATTTTTTAATTCCTTATCTGTGAACCCTTGTGAAACCTATTTGAATCAGTTGGCTCAGGAAATCCAACAGCTGTACATATATTTAGCAGATAGTAGATTTTAATTAAAATGATATATAGTTTGTGTGGAGCTCCTTTTATTCTGTGTTATTTTTTTATTTCTGCTCATGTAATGAAATCCTACCCTTATTTCCAGAGGATGGCAGTCCCTCTCCGTCCCTCTCACCTCCCTGTGTCATGTCCCGCTCCTTTAATATTCATTTTACATATTTGCACATTATTTTGTCTTTCTGGCATGCACCTGCCTGTGGGATCTGTCAATACCACACGAGCGCAAGTGAGGGGCTGTGCAGACTCATCTTGGGCAGTCTGGGTAGTTTTGAAGGTTATTCCTTGGGTGTGTAAGTGCTGGAGAGCTGGGTCTGGGCAGGACCAGCACGTTCAGAAGGATTTTGTGCCTCTTAGAAGGTGCCTGTTGTGCCTTGAGCATGAAGCTTGTTTATGTACAGAGGGCAGCAAAGCCTCATGACAGGGATTTCATAAAGATGCTCAGTCCCGTGGCAACTGAACACATATGTTCTTGTCTTTTAATCCTTGAGATTAAACTCTTAGCCAAAATTTGGAATATTTCTGGTTGCTCCCTGCAGGAGCGGAAAAAAATCTGATGGACTGAGAGGTTTCTCTTGGGATATCTATCCAGTATTTTTCAGACAGGTCCAAATTTATTTTGCCTATGGCTTGAGCAATCTGCCTTTGAAGATGAAGCTCTGTGGCTGCATTCAGGAGCCACAGCTTCTGTTTTGAAACCACTTTGCAGCTGTTTGGCTGCATGACAGGCGGGGTAACACTGCCTTTAATGAAATCCCGTAACAAGAAAGGCTGGCCCAGAAGTCCTGTTTCCCAAAAAAGAGGCTGTGTGTCTGCTCACAGTCCCATCTCTCTGGTTGCCAGTACTTTGCCCCAGAAGAGATCTCTCAAAGAGGATGTTTAAACAATATAATTGAAATGATGTAATGTCTCCCTGCAGCTGAAAGGGGACAATCTCTGTCTTGTTTCTTCCCTCTCCAAGTGATCCCGTACCTTTTGGTACTTGCATGTGCATCTTCTGAGATAATTTTCCTTGCCAGTACAGAGGAAAAGCAATGCAAGAAAATAGACTTTTCCCATTGGCTTAACAATTTGGATCTGCACACCATAAGGTCAAGTGAATATGGAGTCACCACGGGGGCCAGAGTAGGGTCTGCAACTGGTCAAAACCAGCAGTGATGGCACTGCCTCTTTTTATGGTAGTAAATCAGTAGCTCAGTCCAGATATCACCAAGTTGCAGTTTGTGCTTGTAGACACATAGGCATATCCTGGAGTAATGATAATGAAAGAGAACAGATTTGATTTTTTTTCTTCTCCTCAAGAGAGCAGTCCTGCTGGGTGTAGGGGAAACTGTCAGTGCTGAAGACATGAAAGTTACCTTGCTTCAGAGTTTTTGAGAAATTCAACCCAGACTCTTTAGAAACATCAAAAATTTCCAAGCTCTTGATCCCAGTTTGTGCAAAGTTTTCCAAGCAGCAGCTTTCCATAAGATTAGCATAGTTTCATGTTCCTGTTCTATGCACATCTCTAGCCAGCCTGACAACACCGAGTGCTTACAATTTGGAGGTAATGCTATGCAAATATGCAAAATGCTATGCAAATACCAGCATCTGGCTGTGTTTTTTCTGCCTCACAAGCTCCCCAACTTAAGGCTATATAGATGAGCATGCACTTGAATGCTTTGACATGAACTTCTTTAAAGGCAATGCCAATGCACATATCTCAGTGTGAGCAAGTGCCCAGGGGCTTGCCAAGGACAATTCGCAGAGTCATGACCCAAGACAGGTTTGAACCCAGACATGTTCACTTTGAAAAAAAAAAAACAAAACAAAAAAAAAAACAACAGCTCATAAGCATTAGGGGTAAGCATTCTCACCAAGAATATGGCCTGGCTTTGCAGTTGCTTGTACAGACCTGCAGACCTGCAGATGGAGAACAATATGTGCCCTCTGAATCCTTAATATCAAAAAGTAATGGTGAGATGATGGGGCCTTGGAAGTCAAGGTAAATCAAGATGTGAGTGAATGGCTTCATTTCTGTGAGGGGCCAGATTGAGCAAGCAGGATTCTAATTTCTCAGCTCTCCTGTGGTATGAACTGTGTGGCCCCTGCAGTACACGTTGAGGACAGCGGAGTCTGCCTTCCCTTTTCGGCTGGCTGGCTGATTGATTCATTCCTCTTCTTTTTTTCAAACCAGGCTTCTTACATGCTTTGGTGAACATCTTAGTGAGTCTCTGGTACCTCTGTCGATTCTGTGTGTGTGTGTCTGTGTGTGTGTGCATGCATGTGTATTGCACTTCATCTGCTTGATGCAATAATATCCTGCGGGAATGTGCAGGCTGTAAACTTCTTCATAACATCCTGTTCCTGCAACTTGGAGATATTGACTCTGAAGGGAAACAATGGCATGAATAAAATAAAAATAAAAAAAGTTAATTATCCTTTGTGTTTGTAATTTAATTAAAGATGCAGTAAAGTTTTACTGTTTTTCCAGGTGATGATGTTTAGGGCTCTGAAAAGCTATTTGTGCTGGTGAGATTAAAGTGCATTTTAAAATGTTCCCCGAGCACTTTCACATTTGTTGATAGATTTTTAAATTAAACTTTAAATTGTAATCTAAATTACCTCCAACAATTCATGGTCCCTGTAATGAACTCCCACCATTCCTGCTGTCATCTGACTATGATATACTGTAAATGGTAACTGCTCAGGGTTTTACTGAATAGTGCTTTAGTATTACTACACTATATTAGTTGTGTACAACCCTCAAACAGAAATCAAAGCACAACACAGGTTTGGTTTAGCATAGTAACTTTATTATTTGCTGGTCTTTAGTCTTAGTGAACACTGCTACTGCTAATCATTTGGGAACTCATAGAATATACTTCCAAATAATTTTTTAGGCATTCTTGTCAAGGTAGAAGTATTTGCATTTTACCAGCCAATGAGCTTTTGGACATTAATCCTTAATAGGTAAAATAAAACTAATTGTGGAATATGAGTTCAAGTGCTCATTCGTAAAGTGACCGTGGCTCATCGGCCCCTGAGGCACAATTAGAAGAAAATACTTTTCTAAATGATTGATGTAGATTCAAAGAGAAAGAGAAGATTGCAGAAGGATAGCGGAAATAATTCGCCATGGGCTGCTCCAGCATATGGTGGAGGTTTGGTGAGACCAAGTGGTTTCCAAGAGCAGAGCAGAGCCTAACTTGCAAATCACTGCCTGACCCTGGGATATTATATTGGCCAGGACCTGTTCCTGGGATGAAGAGAAAAACTTCAAATGTAAGCTGGTCTAACATCTAGGGGAAGTACTTAAGGATCTCAATAATATTTACACATATGAAAAATTAGAAGAAAAATTTATTCTCACTAAATAAATAAATTTAAAAAAACACAAATCCAACCAACCAAAAAATACAACTCTGCATAATCTTAGAGTAAGGCCCTAGGGAAGAGCAGAGGAAGGAAATAAGCAGATTTCTTTGCTGCAGAAGGGTGCCTTGTTAGGTTCCAGCAGTCTGTCACACAGAGGCTTTTTAACATGGGCTTTTATCTTTCTGCTGGAAAGCTCTTGGTGGACTTTTCTTCCACACTGCTACATATGCTATACAGGCCTCAGCTTTTGGTTTCCATGATTTCCCTCTTTTAATTACATATTATGTGAAATGAAAGCCAGCTTGTTTGCTTACATTCGATTTCTTACCTCTTCACTATGAGGAAAACGAACACTGTTTGTGTTTCCTGGTCACCTTTGCCATTTGTCATCATTCACTGTGTCAGCAGCCATGCTGGAAAACGTGATCGTTAGACTCATTGCTTTCCCTTATTCCAAGCCCCTCATTTTGGATGAGTACTATTGTACTCTTCCCCTTCAATCCCTCTTTTTCTTAAACCCCTCTGCTGATAAGCTACTGTAGGAGAATGACAGTGTCTGTGGTGCTGACATGCTGCAGTCCCTGCCTGCCGGAATGAGCAACTCCCTGTATGGGTTTCCTTTTTTTCCATATGATTTTCCTTTTATTCCCTCCCCATCTGTCTCCTGTCTACCAGAGGTAGATTGTGCCAAATTATCCTGATAGCTTCCTCTGATAAAGTAGATTATTTTCTAGTCAAAGGAAATGTGTTAGATACTGTCTACCTGGAGCTCAGTAATGCATTTGATAGTGGGTAATGATCACTTGAACTGGGGGACAGGGGAATGAGCAGAAAGATGAGAGGGTGGGTCAGAAGCCAAATCAAGTGAGACAAAACTGAGAAGTCTTAAGATGGGAAGTGCTGACCTGAGAGATGATCACCCAGCGATCACTTCTGGACTGGATATTTTCACCCGGGACTTCGGAGGAAGGAAGGAAGGAANAAGGAAGGAAGGAAGGAAGGAAGGAAGGAAGGAAGAGGGCTGTTGATAGTGATGTTTGCTGGTGAACCAAAACTAGGGGCTGGATATAATCTGCAGGAGGATCAGTGTGTCACAGAGAAAGAGCTTGATAACTTTTGGACTGGACGTAGCAGTGAAATTGTACAAAACACAAGGTCACGGTGAGGAACTGGGAATGAAGATGTCAGTACAGTCTGGGGATGACTGAGAGTGGTCTACAAGCAGAACAAAGGCAAAAAACAACAGCTGCAAAAAGGTTTTAAGATAGTTACTGAGATTGAGAAAAAAAGCTCTTGCCTGTGAAGTCAGTCATCTCCATTCCATATCCAGGAGATTTCTCCCACTTAGATTGCAAGGAAGTGAGGTGGTTGACTCTGTCCTGTGTGCCTCTGTCCCTGGAGATGGCTTGGAGCAACTACAAAAGAACTGCAAGGACAATTGAGGCACAGGAAGAAAATGTGTGGTATGTGTCAGAGGGGGAAAAAAGGAGACCTGAGTGGTGCAATATGTCAGTGAACAGGAGGTATGCTCACCCCACAGCTATTTAATCAGATTTCTTCTTGGATTTTCATTTATTATACGAAAAATCTGGCCAGCCATGAAGCAAGTAAGAAAAAAACATGTTATATGACGAAGCCTCAAAAGAAGGATATTCCTACGAAAACCCTCAAGTTATTTGACACTGATGTAGTTAAATATTAGCAGTAGATAAAGGTGCTGTTTCCTAGTACTAATGGGTTAAAAACTGGCTGACTTATAAATCAGAAAGTTGCGAATGGGAAGTTTTGTTCAGGAAAGGTATGCAAGAGAGGTAGTTTCTAAGTTATTCAATATATTTAAATTTAATGCTGAGACAATAGTCATATTTTATACCACTGTTAAAAAAGAGCAATGGGAAAATTAAAAAAATTCAGGAAAACATTTTGAAAATATATCTTAGGTCTGGTATAACTTACATTTTTAGAAGATATTTAGGAAATTCCATGCATTAATTTTATTCAAAAAGGGTATAAGAGAAATGGCTTATAATAACAGGTAATTGCGTATAGAAACATTTTCTCCGTGTCAGTGCTGTGTTTTCAGACAAAATGAACACCATGACTTAGTGGTTGGGGAGGAGAACTGGATGTGTTCTGATGAGAAAAGGACAGTGCTTCAAAGATGTGAATTACCCAGCAGAACCTCTAACACCCATTGCAATGACTTCTCTAACACTTGTAAGCATTGAATCAAGTCAAGTAATATTATTTTAAAGAAATTATGAATTTGATAGGGAGTTTATGGAGTGATGTTTCTTTGTAGCAGCTCTGACTGAATTATCCTACTGATGCATAAACCTATTAGTTTTTGAGGGCCTCTGTATTTATCAGTGTGCAGTTTTTTATTTCCATTTTTATTCCATTTTTCTTCCAATTCAGAAGTTTAAATGAGCATGGCTTTCAGATTGTACTCAATTTCTGCCGTTGCAGACAGAGACATCAGCAAGCATTCCTCAGCTCTGAAAGCAGAGAGCATGCTGCAAGAGACAGAGAGCAGGATGCTGCTTTTGTGAAGAAAGTGAGACTGCAGTGATAAGAAAAACTGGTTTATAGTTCTACCCCAAAAAAAAAAAAAAAGAGTATAAATTCAAGTGAATATCAGCCTTCAACTTTTGTGGGTTTTTGAAAAATAAATGCTGATATTTCAGCTCTGTGTTGCTGATGACGAGCAATTGATGAGTTGATTGCCTTCCTGGTCCCACTGAATTGAAGTGCTGCTGGAAACAGCGGGTCAGCCGTGTGAGCAAAGCATTCATTGTTCACTGCTTACAGAATCCCTGTGCTAAGATAGTAAATATTGTTTTCTCCCAAGCTCAAAGCAGACAACTCCAGTTTTTCTGTTTCACTGGGAAAAGCTACCATTTTTAAAAAGCAAAATTAATAAAAAAGGCAAAAAGACAATGGGGGCAGTGGATTTATTCTCCCCTTTCTCCACTTTGTGAAGTCAAAGTTTCCTGACCTAAATGCTACGTGCAGACAGGCATTTTTCCAATATAACTTTATCCCCAATTTGTAAAGTAAATATTCATTCTCCTAAATGTATACAGGTTTATTAACAATAACAGAGCACTTTGAGCATTCCCCCTAAAGGGCATTATTTCTTTTTTTCCCATTTCAGAGTGATTGGGAAATGCCCTGCAATGAGCCTGATGAATTAATGTATATTTTATGTTGCCACCTATAGACAGCCATCCTAATTTAAGGTGGGAATCAGGTAACAAACTTCAAAGTGCAAAGCAGGATATGATCTCTCACTAATAGAAATTCATATTCCATATTGTATGGAATCAGGCTGTTGGTTTTTAAAATGCTACAGCAGTGCTAACATTAGAATTCAGAGATATTTGTTGACGCTTCTCTTGAGACTGTTCATACGCACACCCCCTCAAAGAGATAGCAGGAGCCTCAAAATGCATTTGTTGGTGAGGCTTCAGAGCCCTGTTCTATTCATATATGGTTTCATTTTTCTCAACGTGACCTTTGGTTCGCACAGCGATGGCTTTGGTTTGCTATTGGTTTCGAGGCAGCAGCTTCGAGGGAAAATGAGCCCATGTCTTTTTTAGCTCTTAACAAAACTGTGGTCTTGTAGTGAACAGAGATCATATCACCCTCACAAAGTGATACACGCAGGTTAAAGGATGTCTGCCCCGTTTCCCGGGGATGCGGGTCTCTTGGACTGCTGCCTGATTTCAATAAAAATGAATGGGAAAGTATGGAAATGTGCACTGAATGAGCAACTTCATGGATAATAGACCTTTACTGGTTTTATGATAAAGAAAGGGGGGAAAATGCTTAGGAAAATGAGTGTTTGGATACTTCTGACTTGCTTGCTGAAAGGTATTATAAATATGAAAGTTGTTTTTTTATAAATGTGGTTAACACACAATGATGATAATTAAAAATACTGCTGGTAGCACTCCCATATCAATAACTGTACACTTTGTAATTTTTAGTCTTGTTTTATTTGAACTGCTGCTGATGGTGCCTACTATAGCTCAGATGGCAAATCTTTCTATTCTCATATTATTCTCACGTGTTCTTGAGCATAAGATGTTTGGAATGTCCCTAGATTAACTATTTATATTAATTTCAATACATCTAGGGACTCTAATCCTCCTGTAATAACATATAGATAAGTTAATAAAAATGGGGTTTTAAAGAATTGTCTAACTGTACTCTAAATTATTTTATTTGGTTTATATTATTTGGTATCTTGGCTGTTGCCAAGTCATGAAAGGCTGAAGAGAATCCAGAGTTATTAAATTAAAATAGTTCTACAAGACCTTTAAATAGAGGGTAGCAAAAATGGTGAAAGTTTAAACAACAGCATAATTTTAAATTCCTTGAGGAAATGGAACACAAGACCAAAAATAAACTTATTCCAAAAACATTAATGCAGATGGACTCATGCACATAGAAAGATGCCCAGTCAGAGGTCAATC
>VZTX01023465.1:333481-494970 GCA_013400915.1 Pardalotus punctatus
CTGGGTTTTTAAATTTAGTACATCCCATTTTACAATTTTGAGGGGAAAAATAATTAAAAGAGGTACAAAATAATGTTTCTTGAAAATCTCAATTTGTATTTAGCTGGGAAATTATACTGTCCCCAGAAAAATCCACCCTAGAACTTGTAGGATTAAGCAGCTGTCTGCATCTTGAGCAGTACTGGGAGGATATGTGAGTGTGCAAGGCAAGAAATGCGATGACAGAAGTCACAGCTGTATTACCTGTGACTCATTCCCTGCTGGATTCACCACATCCTTACCCCTCCTAACACACTATTTAAAAACTTCTAGCACAGAAGAGCTGATTCACTCCTTGGGTTTTCTTTTTCTCTGATTTTTTTTTTTTCCCCAGTTTTGTGCACAGTGTCTGATTTTGTCAGGATTTTGTTTTGCTTCCTGCTATTTGTGCTCCCTGTCACGGGAAGATTGTGTTCCAATCCTTAGTGCTTCTGTCTCAGAACCTTAATTAACATGAAGTGCTACTGCATACAGAAGTCAGCCTGAGACTTGTTCATGGGATTTGGCCAGCACAAGCAGAGCCAGGTATAGAAATTAAGAATTTGTAACTCCCCAGGCAGCACTCTGTCCTCTGATCTCACAGACCTTTTGCTGTGCTACAGGTAGCACTTCCTACAGGTGTTTTTCAGCAAATTGCTTTACATTTTCCACTTTGTTCATTGCATGGTGCCAATTCATTAAAGAGGGTGAACTCCAGCGCTGCAGCTCTTTGCTCAGCCAGCACCTGGGCACTGGTTACCTGATCTCACTTTACCAACAGCACTTAATATGGTGTTTGGAAGGATGCTAAAAGGCTAATTTTGTCAGCCACCTTTTAATGAATTTTGAGAAAAAGACTAGACCACAGGGGATTACCACCTCGGCGCTTTTTGTTTTTACTTGCACAATGTTAATTTTGGTTTGCCACAGTCTTGACACGACTGTTATTTCCACACACTGTGACTTCATTCAGTGCAGTAGGGGATAACGTCAGTACAGATGCGGAAGAAATACAACACTGTAAAACCTCTAAAGCAATTGTAAAAACAGCTTTAACCCAGTAAATCAATAATTTGATAATTACTGTGAGCTAGCTGACCTCTGTTTAAAATACAGGAATAGCAGGGAACATGTCCCTAATAGCAATAAATTCAATAGTTTGCTGTAGTTTTTTACCTGGTGTGTGATGTGAACACCTCCAAATGGAATGGCAAGCCAAAATGTGGAACAACAGACAAAACTGAGGGGACAAGTTTAAAAAAAATCCGCTTCCTTTTTTTTTTTTTTTTTTTTGGCTCAATGGCTTGTTTGTCCAATAAAAATGTAAATCTTCTCCAGGCTTTCAGAATTGTACAACATTATGGTCTTTGCTGTAATGGCAAAGGCAGCCCTGCCTGGACATCACTTTAAAACAGATGGTTCTTGTAAAACCTCTGGTGCAAATACAATTCAGATTGAATTTAGTACATGAGCCCAGAAGCCACTACTAGATGTCATAAACCTTTACCCAATAACAGTGGCATTTTTGTACTTTTTGTCTTTGTATCTCAGTTAAAAACTTAAATAATAATGAAATATATTAGCTATTTCAAAAGTTTGGTAGTCATCCCTGGAAATCTTAAGGTGCAGACACATCCTTGGAAGTGATTGAAGGAGACCTTACAGATTGGTTCCTGGACAGTGCTGCACTTGTAAGAGGCAGCAAAGAAGGCACAGAGAAGAGAAGCATTGAGAAAGCAGTGAGGGATGGAGTTTTCCTGGGGCAAAAAAACATTAGCAGAATAGTGGGGTCTTATTTCTGAGCTGCTCAAGGATCTTGATTTTGTCTCAATGCTAAAAGAAATCATTTGAGTTATTGGTGGTCTGAGTAGCATTTCCAAAAGCTATAGCAGAAATCTTGTCATTGGTCTTCTTTTTGTCATTGATCTAACCTGTATCTGCAACCCTTTATAATTTCCTAAAACGTCACTCATGATCTGCAGAGAACTGTGGACATCTTAGTCCTTCACCAACTACTTCACCAGACATCACCCTGACCCTGAAAACCCAAAATATTCCCCTGGCTCTGCACACTCAGCACAGCACCCCAGCTCAATGTTCCCAGCACTGCAAGTGCCTGTTTGCAGGGACAATGTATGATAAAGGAGGATGCTGTTAACATGCAAGAATAAAAGTTAGGAGGCACAATTCCTCCTTTAATTTCCTTACACCTACATTTCCGCTATACCCACTGCTTCCTGGAACCACATCTGGAAGCAAAATGGGATTCCCTGAGATGTGTAAAATAGCACTGAACAACAGTATTTACTTCCTTGCAGCATAGAGCAACTATAGTGTGGTTATAAAATATTTCTATTCTCAAATGCCTTCATTTTTCTTTGAACTAATTTTGTACTGCTCAATAGCAATATGTAAGGCAATACAGAATCACATAGATGCCTATTTGCCAGTATCTTTGTGATCCTTCAGCTATGGATGTTATGTATTCAAGACATTCTGCTAAAAGAAAACAAAGGATTTTAAGCAAAACATAGAATTTTAAGCTAAAGCCTCCATTAGAAAGCATTCCAACTATATCACCTCTTAATTTTCATACCCTTAGGATAATTTCAAATATCCTTTGATCCCCCAGAATGTTTGTTTGCAGGAACAAATGTCACAATTAAATATAGTAAAAGGCACACAAAATGTGTAAAACTCTAGAGAAACTAGGCTTGAAACATTAATTTTCCTTTTGCAACCTTGTCTATAAATCCTACATTATTTCCTTTTTTGTAGACACTTGATCAATCACAGCATCAAGTACTGAATAGGGAAAAATACACCCCCAAAACAAATTATGAAATAAACTTGGCTCTTTTGCCCTTACAGGCTATTTTTAAGTATGAAAAATTGCAGCAGCTAGACTTTTCTAGAATCTACTATGTCTCCTGTATTTGATGCCTTTTCTCTGCATAGTAATGTGTCTTTAAAAAAACCCCACTGATATATGTTACAAGGAGTGTATCTCTTTCACTGAGACAGAACATTTTAATTTCCCGACACCTTTTAGTGATTGCTTCAATTTCCGAAGATTTTGATAAAATCATGTGGTTTTAGAGTATCAGGATTGAATACCCTGCTCCGGCAGCAATTTAATGAAATGTTGTAGTTTCACAGCATTTCATTTGACATAACCTAGCTCAGAGGTCTAATAAATGCAGTGTGATAAATGTTGGAGCTACGATTGTAAAAATATACTAGTAATTGGGTTAATATGCCTTAAAATACTACCCATCAGTTATCTTTCTTCTTGCCGTTATATGGCTTGTGCTGTAAAGACTAAGCAATGCAGTTTACCCTTTTCTCCCCTGCTATCTCCTTTTCTTTCCTGCTTTTGTAAGTGTTCCTTTTTTTAAGCATTTGATTACAGCAAGCTGTAGGTATTCTCCTACAAGTGACAAATTCTTCTTACACTGGAGCCTTTTACTAAGCTCCTCATATGCTTTTCATAGTCATCTGGAAGAAATTCAAGAATGTAAGACTGATGCTTGAGAATGAAAAGCAAATATAAATAAGTATGCAGAATACATCAGGAGATGCAAAGGTGAGTTTTGACAAGTGTTATTTTCCTTTACTATATCAGATGTGTTTCAGTAATAAATAATAGTGGTATCAGCATTTGGAGATTAGAACCAGCAATACATTTTGACCTTCTAATTATCGGTTGTGTGTGTTATACCACAACAATGCCATGGGACAGAATCCCTTCTGCTGTAAACTGGTACTTTTGCATGCTGTGCTTTAGGAGAGAGAGTCAGAACTTCTTTTCAGCTGAATTTTGATATTTGTTGTGTTTTCCCAGACTGGAAATGTTCCTGTTAATTTTCAACAGGCAGATTAGAATTTCAATTACAAGTAATTAATTTACAATGATTATTTCAAGCAACAGGCAAATAGCCATACCTCCTGCTGGACTCTGAAATCCTTTGTTAGTCTTTGAAAATAGCTGTCTGAAGATATACAGCTGTAGCTGAAATATCACCACGTGGAACTGCTGCTTCTGGGGATGTGTGTGTGTGCCATTACTCACTGGCCCCACAGAACTGACATGAATAATACTGTACTTATAATTTTGCTGTATATTCATTGCATATGAAAATGGATGCGCATGAATGGGGTGCAGTCTGTTGTGCAAACAGTGCACAAGACAGAGCTGATATGGAGGAGATTCTGTTCTTTCCTTTGCATCCAGCTTGGAAGGAAGGGTGAAGGTGAGGGAGCAGAGCCAGGACTGCGACACCGTCTGCCCCACTATATATGACAGAGGTGAGGGAAAGGAGAAGCTGCTGAGGCCATGCAAAGACAGTGGCGACCCATTTGACAAGCTAACCATGAGCTCTAACAAGGACAGAAGAAAATCTGACTGTGCTCTGCACGCCCTGGGGGTAGCCAAGCCATCACTCCCATCTAATGGCCAAAGATTAAGGAGCCATGAAACAGCTGTAAGGATGGGACTCAGGCCCTATGTTCAAGCAGTACAAGTTCACACATTTCTTTCCACTACTGCCTTAGGTGAGTATCAGTTGTCAGTGACATCCCAAGGTCTAACACCAAGTAATAACGATAACTTCGTGTGGGGCATGTAGTTGAAATACTTTGTGGCCGCACGAGAATAGACACATAAATCGATCCTTCCCATGATTTTCACAGCTTTCCTACACAGGGGCCAGTAGATGGCTTTTAAAGTTCCCTCTTCTAACATATACATGCCAAAATCTACCATCACAGTCATATAAAAATGGGCAAGATCCAATACTGGATGGTAGCTCAGCATGTACATAATGGAAGATTACAGCTTTAAATGCAGGGTACATGAGAGATTTGTCATTGAGAATTTTCCCCTGAGCTGTCTCTCTGCAGTAATGAGAAAATACCTTTTCTTCCTTTAAAGCAGATTTAAAAGCTTGATACAGCAATATTTCTGTTCCCTCTATTAAGAGTTTGCAACTAGGCATTTGGACCAATGTAGTTAAGTTGGTGCACTGTCCAGAAAGTCCAAAACCAAAAAAAATTGTTCTTAACTCAAAGGACCCTTCCAGAGTTAGTCAGAAACTCTAGGTAATCAATGTGAGAGAGAGCCCATCTGTGGCTGTGGAGTTATGCCTGATGATTTTCTAATAAGAATGATAGAAATGACACAGTTGAGTGCTTAAAATTAGTCTTCTCATTTACACTGTGTCACATTTATCTTCAGGGAGGGCTTTTTCCTCACTTAACTCCATCTATTTGACTGAGATTCTTCTTCTTGCTAGGCAGCAAAACCCTCAGTATAGTCCCAGGAAAGGTCTGTACCGCCAAATGCAGTTCACCCTGTCCCAGCATTGCTCTGCAACAGGCAGGAGGAATCACAGAATCACTTAGAGTGGAAAGATATCAAATATCATTGGTCCTATGGTTAACCCAGCACTGCCAGGTCCAGCACTAAACCATGTACTCAGGTGCCACATCTACTTGTCTTTTAAATATCCCAGGCATGGTGACTCCCCCACTCCCCTGGGCAGCCTGTCCCAATGCTTGACAACCCTTTCAGCCAAGAATTTTTTTCCCTTGTAACCAATGTAAACGTCCCCTGGTGCAACGTGAAGCCATTTCCTCTTGTCCTATCACTTGATACTGGGAGAAGATATCAACACACATGGTCCACAGATGCAACTTTTACAAAGTAAAAATTGGGTGAGATG
Source organism: Pardalotus punctatus (assembly GCA_013400915.1). Lineage (NCBI taxonomy): Eukaryota > Metazoa > Chordata > Aves > Passeriformes > Pardalotidae > Pardalotus > Pardalotus punctatus. The sequence goes on from VZTX01023465.1 coordinate 339,223, forward strand.
AACCTAAATGTGCTTTGTCAGAGCATATCTGCACTACCACAGTGCTTTTTGCAGATACACGATTTATCATGAACTGGAAGTGGTTTCACAACCATTATGGAGAGTCCCTGGCCAAAGCAATCTCTGAGGACATTCCTGCATTAGGCAGTTGTGACAGGGGCTTTTTCTGTGATAAGTATTCAAATCATCCCAAGCCCCTGCGTGTCCCATGATTTCAGCCAGTGTGTCACTTGCTTATGTGAAAACACTGGGTACCTGTGTGATGGGGTAAGGCAGTCCCAGCTGGAAAAGGCAGGTTCCAGCCTATCATGGCTACACACAAGGGTAAAGTAGGAAAAGCATAGGGCAGGGTTTGAAATGACATGGCATGGCACGCCTTGCCATGACATGGACAGGCTGTTGGAGCCCTGGGAAAAGGCCACGATTCCTTCTCCTGCTGCTTCGGCAGCAGGTGCCCAACAGGTAGCTGGGCTGGAGAAGACCTAGGAAGCCTCTTCCAGCCTTCATTTCCATGCCTTCCTTGAGCTTTGGAGCCGGTGGCCTGCTTTCCTCAGCTGTCACGTAGCCTGGCAGCACATTTACATTTTCTGAATAGGGCAATTAGTGCACACTCCTTTCCCCGTGTCACTCGCACCTGGTCTCTGACATTCGTGCCTCATCAGCACTAATGGCCCGGCCATTAGTGGCTATTACTGGTCATTGTTTCTATCCCACTGACCCCCCCGACTGGCAGGAGAACCCTTCTGCCTTCCCCCCAGCACCGAGCTCAATGTTAATAGCCCAGTTTAATACCAGAACCTCTGAGTACATAAATAAAACCAGACAGACCCTACCTATATTTCATATGGCTAGTGAGAGATGAATACATGATTTTTTGATTATGATTAATGCTGCTGTTTATTGTTTTTATTGCAGTAGTGGTTTAAATATCACTGTCCTGTTCTATCCAGGTGCCATAAAAACTCATCAGAAAAAGATGGTTTCTGTTTCAGACAGATGATACCCCAGATCATCGGAGCATTGACGATCTGGAACAGCTTTCTTCCTGGACGAATAAGTATCACGAAAACTTAAGGAGTTTTAAGAGTGAGTTCCATGAGTTTATCAGATTATACAGAGGGTACCAACACGGGCTTGGTTATGGTGACCCCAGAGATCACTTAACTGTACGTGCTTACGTTATTCTGGGCAGGAACCACTGTATTTTCTTCTCATCATGTGATAGAACCCTTGTGTCTGCTGTATTACAGAAGAATGTGCTGAGTCAAAGTTAAATAGTTTTCATGTTATACCTCATTCACTCTGCTGTTCTGCTCTGGCCAGACAGTGTGATCCCTGAAGGGAAAAGTCCAGGCACAAATGAGTAAAAACAGCAGGAATTCATCTTCGTTTTGCACTGCCATTTATTCTGGCACATGTAGGAGGTAAAGACGCATCTGCTAACTTTCTTTCAACCCAATTGGCAAACAAATTTTTAGCCAAGTTCAGGTGAAAACAACTTTGTTCTTTCCAACTGCATTTGGTCTGCTTTACCAGTGCATCCCGAAAATTTGCTCCTGGCAAGCCTGCTCCTGGACCCTGTGCTGTCCACTGCCATGAATATGGGGCCCCAGGAGGAGTCCAGCCCTCTAAGGCTACAGCAATGCTGTGAATTTGGTTAAACACCTCAAGGCCTTTCTGGAGGCAACCTGCCTTTCCTGAAAATTATGCTGCTGTTAATGTAAATTCTCCAACGTGGTTGTCCAACGTCCAGCTCACTTCCCACCTGCTGCTCCAGAGAGAATTAAGCCGCTCTACGTTAAGGGCTTTTTAAAGACTTTCCTCTAAACTGTGTCCCAGGATTTGTGGAGGGCCCTTATGTTGATTTGGATTTTACCTTGAATGAGTAATGTTATCTGTATTATAGCTGTCACAGATGAAAAAACAACTTCTACAGATGAGTGAATCCATTTGTTGGTTTATGGATCCCAAATCCTCCAGGGCAACAAATCCATCTGTCATCTCTGAATGCTTGTGTTTTATTTGGTGCTGTGAGTCAGCTGACAGATATTAAAATGCACATGGAAGCAGACAGATTTTTGCTGACTTCCCTGCAGAGGAGGCCCATGGGTGTTTTTATTCCAGCACATGCAATAAAATAACGTAAAGTCAGGAAATCCATTCCTAGGAGATAGTACAAATTGTCTGAGCTAGTAAGATATCGGTATTTGGTCTACGGGCCTTTGACCTAACCATCTGCCTAGGTCACCCCAGCCCACTGTTTGCTTCCTTTTCCTCACTGCTCTATTCTTTCCAGCTGGATGCAGCTCAGGAAAACTGCATTTTGTGGGCCAGTCTCCTTTGTTCCCCTTCTTCTCTCCTTTCTTGTTCTTTGTATTTACTGCTCTATTCTCAATTTCTTGTTTATGCTCGTGTACCTCAGGAGGAGACAAACAAAAAGTTGCTGATTAAAAACTAATAGGGAAAAACACTGTTTTAGTAATGTGGGAATTTCTTTCTTGATAGTGTTTTCAACAAAGAGGAGTCCAGCTTCTTGCATCTATTTAACCAAAATGTGCTTATTGAGAATTAAACTGTGCCCTTTGGATGAGTAGAAGTGAAGTTGTTTCCATGGGGCTTTAGGCACCTACCTTAATTAGTTGACATTCCAGAGCTCTTTGTGGGATATCTCCAGATGCTGAGTCAAAGCAATTTAACTTGCTTCTTGCTCTGCATCACTGTCAGAGGAGTCGCCTCTCCACTGACTAAAAAGAAAGCCCAGTTAACTAAATGAAGTATGTAAAGTTGGGGTGAATTATCCCTGTTTGATTAACTCCCCCCACAAACCAGCTCATCTCAGTTGCACTGCCTAGAGTAAAATCAAACTAATGCACTATCTGAAAAAGGTAACACCCCAGAGTGGGGTCTTAACTTCCAAGAAAAAATCGGCAAGACCACCATTTTTTATAAATCTCTGCTGAATCATGTCTGCTTGGGTATTACCCCAGGTCAGTACCAGGTGTCCCACAGAACCAGATGGAAAGAGGATTGTCTCCCTACAGAGAGAAATTCACCAACAGCCAGGCAGGGACTGCGCACGCCCCTAATAAATCCAGTTGCCACAAAGACTGGACTTTTCAGACCTTCCATTTGTATTGCTTTATTGGTTACTGCCCTTTGATGACTGAATTTTGAGAAGGAGAAAGGCCCAAATGACCCATTCAGAGATTTGCCCTTCTTTGCTAACCTTTAAACCCAAACCTGATACCCCCATCTTAGAACAAAGGTTCTCTCTCCTGTTGCAGAATTCCAACAATCCCAGCATTTACAGCCTCCATATTCCTACTGGTTATTGTTTAAATAAAGCATGGATTCTGGTAAATAGCAATTGCTCAAACATAAGCAGCTTTAAAGGCAAGAAGTAACTCTTCCAGCCTCTAGATGAAGGATGATTTGAAATGAATTGATGTGTTCTGACTGGTGAGTCAAAATAATTCAGTTCCCCCCTTACCCCTGCAGTGTTAAACCAAGTCAATTTTTTCAAACTATATTTGATATCTTATTGTTTATTTTCGGTCAGCAGACAGCAATTTTCAAGAACTGCTCTTGATATACAGCTCAGATATCTTACAGGTCACATGTCATTCAAGAAAGGTCAATGATTCATTTAAAGTTTCATCATTCTTCACATAAACAGGCAAACAGCATTTCATTCACAGCACAGAATTTGTGGGGGTGATAGGCCCCTGTAGTAACAAAGTCTATGCAGTCTTTTTCCCTGCCTCGGAAAGAGTAAATTCACATTATTATTATTATTATTATCATTACCTTATCATATATCTTGGATGCACTCCCAATGAAAGCATGTGCACCTAAACAGATTTCATTTAGGGTCAATTCCAAGGAGTTTTTTAGGTCTGCTCCTTGCCCTGATATTTTCTCATCATTTGAAAAAAAAAAAATTAAAAAAACCATTAACTTATTATACCTTCCTGGCTTGTTCAGTCAGAATACCTAGAGAGAAATATTACAATCGAGCAAGAGTGACATACACATCATCAGCAAGTGATTTATAACTGTTAGAATTTAATCAACATTTTTGCTGCCGTTGATTCCTTTAGAAACTATACTTTCAGTAGAAAATGCACATTTAGAAAACAACTTTCTTATATCCAAGCAATAATACCTGATTTAATTAAACCTGAAGGGCTTTTAAGAAATAAGATGTAGTTTTCATAGAGTATGTGATCTATTTTCTATTTCCTGTCTGTGCTGTCCTCAGTATAGCATTTCAAGCTAGTAAATTCACTGAGTAGCCTTCATGAAATAAATAATAATGCCAGCTTCTCAGTCTGGATCCAAATGAACCTGCCTAACCATCACCTTAAACCATTTTAATTGGTATTTTAGAAGCAAGTTTCTTATCAGGAGTGAAAAAGCAAATCTAAAAAAAAAAAAGTAATAAAATTAAAGAGAGTTCTAAAAAGCATTGCTGACTACTGATGTCATTCCAGTACCATTAAAGATCTTTAGATGCAGAATTGGAGGAAGACATTCATCTGCTTTATCTGGGGCTTTGGCATCAATGGGACTTTACAGTGAGTATAATTCTTGCACATCAGTGTTTTGGTAGGCACCCACTGCATCTTCTGGAGTCTGAGTACTTTTCTTGCTCCCCATCACCCATGATCCTTCACATCAATGCAATCTCTTGAAGGCAAGATAGGAGTTGGGGAAGTTTTGAAAACTTCATCTTGTCTCTCATTAGCTGTTAAATGTCTCCACAAATCTGGTGGTTGGTGCCTGCAAATTAGTGAGAGACTGCTCTCAACTGCAGGAGAAGTTTGCACTGTGTTCTATACCAACTGATTATAAAGCAGAAGTGTGAACAACAGAAGTTACAGAGGCTTCAGTCAAAGACCTTGGCCCTGAACAATTCACATTGAGAGTACAGAATAGAAGATGAGTTAGCTGTAGCAGTCAAAATTTCCAAATTGTTTAGTAAGGAATGACTTGTAGCGAGAATGAGGAGCCCTTCTCACTGATACATGTTGAATCTTCCAGCTCCTGCTGCAAAAAATTGAGTTAATATTTTTATTCTTGCTTGTGTTTACATTATGGAACCAGATTATTGCTTGAAACTCTCCACATCTCAGTTTTTCAAGGGATATGTGCCAGGGAATAATATCAGATCACAAAGTTGCTGTTTTAGCACTGGGCTCCTTAATCTGCTTAGAAGCCAGACACTTCTAAGTCATCTTTTGTTTTTTGCCATCATATGCATGTGTTCATGGAAAGGCAATTGCAGAAACTAATACTTAGGTCTTGTCCCTGGAAGTTTTCTGAGTTAGCTGCCAGCATCTAAAGGGGAATAATTGGAGAGTCTTTCCATTGACTCATTGTGATGTGTTCCATCCCTAGGGAGTGGGGCTGAGGTGTCTCCCGTGACAGCCCTGGAACAAGCCAGATGGGGGCTCATTTCTTGGTTACTGGGGTTCCTCAGCTTATCATTGTACCTCTGTGCTCCTTTTTGTGTGTGTGGAGAAGAGCCTTTCACAAGTGCTGTGCAATTCCTGCAACAGAGGGAGCATTTATCCCTCTGCACATGCCCCACAAATCCTTTAATTCAAAAGGAGCTAAAGCTTCCTTGCACTTTGGCAATTATCTGGCTCAACCCATGTGTGAACTTCTTTTGTGGAGGAAGGAACTTCTCCATTCATACTTGGAAGTGTTGGCAGGATAGACCCTTCAGTGAGAGGGAGTGAAAGCTGTGTTTTGCAACCTGACAGTGAAAACTACTTTGCTAACTAGGAGCAGAATGAATTTGATAGATTGAACACAACACAGCAAAACATTTACACTTCATGAAAGAGAAATTAAGTAAAATAATTTGGAATAAGGCTTCTGCTTTTCAAGTAGTTATTTTTAATTTTGGAAGCCAAAGCAAATTTTTCTTTGACATCCCTATTAGCTGGGAAGGATAATAGCTTGTTGGGTCTCTTGTCTTGAGGTAGAAAAACTCCTCCTTGAGCTGTCATGGCTCTTTGCAAGATCTCTCAGTGCACCACTGCGTGTCTTGTGGGCAAAATTTTCTAACTCAAGGATTACAGGTGTATGTGTGTGTATGATTTACAATGAATTTTGCAAAATTTGGTTGTTGACATTTTTCCACTGTTCAGTTTTACAGCAGTATTAAGGATGCAGTACAGACTGCATTAAGGAGGTTGTTATCTAGTAGAGCGTGGAAATACATGAAACTTCTGGCAGGTGAAAAACAAATAATACAGCATTCCTTCACCAGAAAAAAACAAGCAAACAAAAACCCAACAAAATAAGTCAGACAAAAACATCAAAATAATGTTGGAGACTTTCATGTAGGAAGTTTTCCGGACACTAGATTACGTCAAAGGGATACCGCATGTTGATCATTCCCACAAACATCAGCAAGGACAAGGCTGGAGCGTGGAGCCTCACCAGAGACCTTCCTGCCTTTCCAAAGAAAATTGAGCATAACACTGGCTTAGCACCTTTCTGAAGGAGTTGCCCTCAATATCATGAAGGTGTTCCCTCTGAAAGTTAATTTACATGGTTTTTATCATTTACAGCTAATGATAAAAAAACAGAACACAAATCTGAGGGTATTAAAATGTTTTTCTTCAAGATTGACCATTCTGAGTGATCTCAGTAGGACTCTGTCCTCGTTCTTCTGCCTCAGCAAGGCAAGCAGACCCAGAGGAAAGTTAAAATATTTACCACTAGAACTATTTCCTTGTAACTTTTTAGAAACAAAACTGAACAGAAATCAGTAGCTGGGATCCTTAAATTTGATGCCATATTATAGCGCTCCCTCTCTATTCTTTCACTCTCCCTTTACTTTTCCATATCCTATAATCCAGAGGGCCTAGGGACCAAACCAGCATCAGGAAAACCAAAGAGTATTTGCTGCCAACTACAGCTCTTGTCTGGGATGAGAAATTGAAACTTTCTTGCTCTTGGAGAAGGATCTTTTAGTATTTATTAAAAATATTTCTCTGGAAGTAGTGCTCACTGTCCTTTGGGATGGAGAATATGGAGGTAAGAGAATGTGTTCATCTCCAGCTGCAGCCGCAGAGTAACCAAGGATCTGACCTAACCCAGCAAAAACATCTTGGTGAACATAAGAGAAAAGTCAAACAGGGCATCACCACCTGACCTCTGTGTTCAGAGGGTGGATTTATCACTCCCACAAAATTTTAATAAAGCAATAAATTACAGCCCTCTTAGATAAGCACTTAGAGCCTGGATTTGAAATGACAATACAGGATTGAAGGGCTTTCTGGGCCTTATTATTGATCCATGTGCTGGCCAGTCAGTTAAGAATCATTTTCAGGACCCGGTTCGTTAAGCTTTGAATTTGCATCTGCACCCTGAACATATGTGTGTATTTCTGTTTGTGTACAAATTGAGAGACAATGCAAATGACCACATACTGAACTTAGAGATCACGTTTAACAGACTTTTAAAATAATTCAAGTGTTCACTTGAATTTTGCACTAAGAACTGTGCACAGAATGTGTGACTGTTGTGTACCATCATTAGAAGGATGCACTTGATTAGTGAGAAATTTCAATTAAACTTGTGTTTCACATCAGATGACAATTAATGAAGCCTACAAACAGCACACGAAAGGATGTGTGTGTGTTAACAAACTCCTCCTGGTTTTTGATGGAGCTATTTTGAGTGTACCACTAATAGAGTTTAAATTGGTTTTTATTGCCAACTTGGCTTTTTTTTTTTTTTGCTGTTCTGATCCAACTGAAAAGCAAAGGAAAAAGTGATCTTGAGTTCCTTCATTTCCCATCAACCTGAAGTGAGGTGAGAGAAGACAGAAGGGGCACTGTGCAAACTAAAATCTAATGAAAGATTTCCTTAACTTTTCTTTCTCTTCACTTTAGGGTCTAATAATAAAAGAAGTATGAGCAATATTTCCTCTACTCCACCCCACTGGTGCTTTTCCTCCAACAATGGATTTATTTTTTTTTTTTTTGCAACCATCCACTGGGTAGCAGCACACATAATTTGAAATCATTGCTAAAACAAATTATACTCACACAAAGCAAAGTCTTATAATTAGCAGCATTCTTAAGACTGGTGCTGGTGTAAAGGAGATTAGAATTTGGCCCATAATGGGTTAACTTTATACCTCATCAGCACAGATCAATAAGGATGAAACTTGAATTTCTTGTCAGGTTTTTGTTTTAGATCAGGTGGACTACAGAGCTCTGGTCCTCTACTAATATATTTATGGTGTGTGTAACTACAGGCAACACACAAACAGCAAACAGTACCTATACTTAATTTCCTTGGCTCTGAGACTCTCTGAAAGTTCTTATTACAAGACCTTGCTTTATATTGCTCATAATTTTTTTGAATGTGAGCTGGTCTAGGGGAAATTTTCCATGCTAGATGTTTCTGCTGGCTGTACATTTTGGGAACATTTCAGCTAAAATAGTTGAAGTGCTTCTGAGTGTGAAATTATGGGAAAATATACTGTGTTGCATGTAGGAAAATGTTCCTTTTTAGTAGTTTAGCAGGGAGATGTACCTTCACTGTGGTTTAAAGCACAGGACTGAAAATGAAGTGAGGTCTGCTCTGCCTTCAACAGAAAAATCTTAAATGTGGCTACATTATAAGAATTTATGTGAGCCAGTAGCTACTCCATAGATGAGGATACCCAGTAATTTTCTCTGTAAAGAGCTAGGTCCTTTCTGAAGCTGTGGGATAGGAGCACGACATTCCTAGCAATTTCTTTCAGTGCTGCTGGAACAAGGTCTGATGGATTTTCTCTCCAGTACAGGAGAGGGACTCAAGTAAATTGACTTGAGCATGGTGAGGGAAGTGAAGAGGGTATCCTGTAAGAAAAGCTGAAGGTTGGTCAAATAAAGTGTACTTGAGTGGGGAAAGAACTGGGAATAGATCAAGAAGGGAAATCATGGATGGGGTAAGGAGTTGAGGGGTGGAAAAAGAAGATTATCCAGGCAAGTTGACTAGAATAAAGACAGTGGTGCACAGCTGTGGACATGATTCTTCTTTCCCAGGTTAGAGAGTGAGTGTGCCAGCAAATCCCCAGGAGCCAGGAAAGAAGATGGTTTCTCAAAAAGGGAAGCTGTCCACCACTGTATCACAGAAGGTATTTTAGGTTCTTATGAGAGGAAAGCTCCTGGCTCCTGCCTGATCTCAGCAAAGGTCTCACAGATCATTCTTCTAAGACCCTGCAGCTCCCAGTGCTGCAATCAGCTCCTGGAAATGTCTTGGCATGCTGCCTTTACCTTCCCCTATACAAAAGCACATCAAACTGACACCCGTGTTCAAGTGTCTATCAACACTTGGGCCTTCAGCAAGCATTCATGAAGTTATGGCACAAGAAGCACTTTGCAGCCCTCTCAACTGTTGAATCATCCTGTGATCATCATTAACTATAGCTCCTACGAGCATGCAAGGTTGTGCTTGACACCTGGAATCCTTGTCTCACTGATGGCACCGTGATTCCTTTTGACAAAATTCTTGCTTGGAATGAAAGACATTTGAAACAGCATTTCATGCTGAAGTGGTGTATTAAAAATCTGTTAAGGTTGAAAAGTTGAATACCAAAAAAGAAAATATGAGTATTATTTCCATCCCTCCCTAGGAGACAAGCTCCTAGGATGAATTGCTATATCTGAGAACCATTCTGATGAATTATTGCCATGGAAGGCATACACTGAGTGTTGTCAGGGTTTCAAGAACAGAAACACAGTGATGTGCCAAGCTGGAGGATTCTCTTGCTGCCTTGGTTGATGTGATGTTGGTGTGATGCTCCTCAGCAGCATCTTTGCTCGTGCCAGGACCTGTGTTATGGTCCTGAGAAGCTTAAAACAGGTCTTGACACCAATAGGCGGGAGGGTAACAGAACTCCTCAAACTGGGTCTTGGTTTAGGCAAGCCAAGATGGGAAATTGGCAAAGAAAAGAGGGTAGGAGGAAATTCTTTTATGTTCTATTCCAGGTCAAATTCCCATCAAACTTCCTTTGCAGCAGGCAGAAGAATCACAGGTCTTGTATATATTCAAACAACCCTAAATAGCAGCAAGCAAGGTGATAATTCTTTCCTAAGGATGGGATGAGGATAATGTGCAGTAAACTAATCACAGGGCCGCCCACAGAATGATGACAATAAAACACAATATTGACCAGCTGCTCCCTTTGTGCTGAATGAGGTAGGGCTGCTGGGGAAGAAATCAGATTATTACTAAAGACAGTGCCATGATGTGCTAGCGACCAGGACCTGTTGGCTTTGGCATTTCCCAAACTTCAAGGGCAATTTTTCAGACTCTTTCATGTTGTGGTGTACACATGCAGACACATGTGTGTAGCCATGTGTGTTCACCTGCAGAAACCGACATACTAGAGAATTAATTCTAATTGTACACATATGTATAAAATGAGACTTTGATTATGCTACCAACACTGCCCAGTCAAAGACACTTCTATAAACAGTTTCAAGGTTTGCTTCGGGTTCAAAGATGTTTTACCACATGCAAAACAAGATATTGTTTTGCATACAAGTAAACCCTTCACATTGCTAATAACCACCAGCAGAAATGTGCATTGCTGCAGCACATTTACCTCAGCGCTTTCAAATACAGTACCAATGATCACACATCCGTGTTGGACCAAGGGCCACCTCTCATAGCTGAGCTTCTGATCCCAGTGTTACATCTGGATGCCTGCACAGTTCTATTTGCCTAAATTTTGGGGCTGCTTGCTTAAAGATAATTAGTCTGTCATCACTGTTGTTCTCTTCAAGAAAAGGTGGTTGAACAGGCTTTGCTCTTGAGTCATATATTTCTCCCAATAATTACAGAAAGCTGACTGGAGTTCAGCAAAAACAGAGAGGGGAGACTAATCCAAAAGAATTAAGGTATTAAATATAGTTAAAAGTCACTCTGTTCCCAATTTATAAGGATGCTATTCTGAAGCAAAACATTTAATTTAAAAAGAAAAGATTAATTCAATTAAAGCAGCCACCTTCTTGTTTTAGTTCTGAGTTGCTTGAGCTCTTCACCAAATATACCAAAGCCTACATATATACCTACATATGCAGTCACAGGGAAAGTTTTCAACAGTGTATTACACACAAGAGCAAGCAGCAGATTGCTTAAGATTACCCCGACATCCTGGACCAGTCTTGGAGCAGTAATATCTTCATGTTTGCTGTCAAGGCCCGTCACCCCGGCTGACCAGCAGGGCCGCCGAGGCAACCCACATTACTCAATCAACTTTAAGTGTTATAAATACTGAGGTCCATAAAAAAGTACAATGTAATGATGACTTAAACAAACCCAATTCATCATCCCAGCTGCACACATATCATTTCCCTCAGGGTGACCAACCAAGCAGCAGTGAATTCAACCCAGGCCAGATTCCGATTCCATTTCTCTTCATCAATTTGACTTTTGGGTTTGCCTCCCTCCAAAGGAAAAGAAAAAATATCCCCTTAAAAATGAATAAAAATCCCTCAAATAAAAAACAGCTCAGCTGCTTGAGTCCCCTTTTTGTTGTTGTTGTACTCATGTCCATGCATTTTGCCTCTAGTGATATAAAAGGAAACCCTTCCATTTAAAGGTCAAATGGGGGCCGTTTGTTTTAACCCAGTGAACCATGGCAATGGTATTCACATATATTATCTTTTGTCCTTCAACAGTTGTTAGACTTGTAGCCAGAGGGGAGGCTTGGCAGATTTGCTTGCACCGTTTTTTAAATGATATAAAAAATACAAAATTTCTGCAGTTAAGTGTGTTTGATTGAGTAATATTCTGAAAATCAAATCGATATCAAATCTGATTTTCAGTCAATGGTAAGGCACTTTCACCAGCGCTATTAAAGTTTATTGGTTTCATTTATTTAGAGAGGAAAAGCAGAGATTCACAATTCAGTGTGGTCTGCTCCTTCTCCTGCCTCCATCCTCTTCAATGCCCTCCTTGATTTTGTTTCCTCCTTTGCTAATCACAGAAATGTCATGTAAAAACACAGCTAATTATTTTTCTGCCTTTCAATTCCCATGCCATCACCCCAAATTCCCTCTTCCTTTTATTAAATGTTTGCAATTACAGGATGGGCAACTCAGCAAAACTAGATTAAAGATAACTAGTACAATGTTAAAGCAAGGTTTCAGCTGCTTTTCATTTCCACACAACTGTGGGAGCAAACCAGTTTACACACTCTGGGATTAGTAATTTTTTGTCTGGAATTGCTGTGCATGCCTTTTCTGCTGTTGAATCTGATGCTATTTTCTCCAAATGTGGCTGCATTTTAAATCAGACCTTTTTTTTTTTTTGCAATGGGTAGAGAAGAACAGTCTGCAAAGTTTAGATCTTTTTCCATCGTGTTGAAATTGGATGAAAGGAATATGGTAATCAATGGGGCTGGAAATCTGTAACTGGCATAAAAATTTGCCTTTGGCTTCTGCTTGTGTCTGCAAGAAAATTACAATGATTGGGATGCTTCAATACAAAGCTCTTTGCCCTGGAACTTGCTGCAGCTTTTTTTTTTTTTAGGCAAAAAGTTGACCTGAGCTGAAGCTGAACTGTTCCTGTGAAAATCTTCAGTGAACTGATATTTTCTGGCAAAAACCCAGTTTGTTAAAATATTTATTTGTTAATGAACATGAAAAAAACACTGTTGGCGCCTTTTTCCCCAAGGATCATAGAAACAAAATGACAGAATGAGGCATAAATAAAAACAGATCTGTGGAGGAAACTTGGCTATTTAAGGTCGTTTTCATTAGAAATGCGGGGGGAAAAAATTAATTTTTATCCGTTCATCTCTGGAGGTACAACACTCTGTTCCCTGTGTTGTTCAGCTTCATAGCTAAGCTGTTCTTTACTCTGCATCTTTCTTTAACACAGGACCAGATCTTGGCTCTGTCCTCATCCTTTCACTGAAAATAATGTAAATTTAGAGTGATACTGAAAATTGCTGCACTGTTTATTTTTGTCAGTGAGTTCTGTGTGTAAGATGGGTGAGACACAGTTTGGGGATAAGTTTTCAAGGGGCAGGAATTTAAATAGAATTTAAATAGGATATTCTTTCAGAGCCTGCATACTCCACTGACTTGTATAGTTGTATTTTTAATTTCTCTCCTTTGATCCACATGGATGCAAATCAAGAAACTTGCCAGGAGATTTTTGGATATCACATGGACTTCAAAAGCTATTATTCTGGTTACTTTTAGCTGCTTAGGCAATAAAACCACAGTCTTTTCAGATAGAAATTATATCAATGTAGGAGAGTGGTGGTAGAGGCCTGAGTTGTCCCTAAGCCTGAGGGAACCACAGAAATGATAATTTCTGAACGAGGAAGTAAAAAGCATAAACTTCCTCAGGCAGGGCAGAGTTGCAAGTCCTGATGGGCATACAGAGCTGCCCAAGAGTGCAGATATTTTATCTGCCTCATGGGGTGTATGCAGCACCTTGCAAGCTACAGCTTGTAACAAATACTCTTAAATTACTGTTTGCACCTTATTGAAACGATATTTACTCCATTTCATGTTGAAGTTCAATGTCTTTGTTGTTCTGGCTAGTAATTACAATAATGCCCAAATTCTGCTGGGCATTGTTCCCATATCTCCTATTAAGATCTAGCACCCATTTGTGGATCCAACTGTCAGGCTGAAAAGAATATCCAGGAGGAAAGTCAGAATTCATCCAGTAGAAGCCAAAATTTCCAACTGTTGAATAAATCTGTGAGGCTTTTTTGATTGACCTTGGAATAAAAAATAAACTAAGAGGGATGGCATGTACTTAGAGAGGGTTTGTGTCAGTCATATGTGTATTTTTCTCTAATGCCATTTATTTTTCACTTTATCTAGATTTTCTCCTTCCCTGAGTATCAGGTAACTCTCAGTGATTCTGTATGATCTGGGCAGTTGCAGCTGATATATTCTCCCTTGAGGTGTGCACACTGCAGTTTGTACCAGTACAACATTTTGGAGTATTGCAAAAACGAGTGAGCTAATCTAGCAGCCTGCTCACTATCTGACATTTCTAGTTCTGCGATATGACCCAGCCTCCGTATCGTTTGCACAATTCCCTAACTGATCTCCTCCTCAGGACTCTGCCCATCCATTCCTTTTGGTTATCAACCTCTGCTTCTGCGAGAAGACAGATATACTGGAAAAATACTTTAAAAAGTCAAATTTCCTGAGGCACTATCTTAAATGGGGCCACTATTTGTTGTATTGGTGTATCCTTCACTCTGTTTCACCCTCTTAGAAGAGTGAGTTTGCATGGGAAATTATTGTCTTGAAACCAGATAATATTTTACATTCTTTAATCCTCTATGATTTTTCATTTGCTTGGATATTACAAAACTCTTCTTGCTGTGCAGCTGATGTGTTTATTCTTTAAGAATGTTGATCTTCCCCAGACTTATACAGTACACGCATTACCATTTCGTCCTTCATCAGTTCTTGGACTCACAGCCAGAGGCAAAGATGTTAGGATTTGCTTGAGCTGAGCAATACAATATTTTTGTTCAGCTGTGAAGCTGATTAATAATTTGGAAATTAAATCAATATTTTCTCTGATTTTCATTACAGTGGGGTTTGCATATAAACCTTTTGTACTGGTGTTCCCAGCCTGGATAGAGAAACACGGTAAAACTAATGTAACAGATTTGGTGTCATCTTCTTCATGACATTGCAAAAATTAAATGAAACTCTAAGGAGAAACAGATGGATGATAATTTTTGCTGTTTAACTTCCTTGATAATTCTTGATTGTCAAAGCAGAAAAGGTTTGGAATGCTTGCAGTTTGTAGTGCCAAGTATGAGGTAATTTGCACAGTACAAAATTACTGACCCCCTTTGTATCAGACAGTTTGGATCCTTTAGATAGTTATATAAAAAATAAAGCTCCAAAATTCTGTGTCTTTTGATGGATAGTGAAAGCTGGTTTTCAGAGTCCATGAGTGCTCTAATTGTTCAGCAGCACTGGGAAAACCCACCATGTAACTTTACCTGGGGAAGAAAATGTTTTAAGAATTGAGAACCAAACTTCATTGAAATCAATGTGCAGACTGAAAATTTCAAGGATTGTAGTAAAATCCTGTGTACTTAATTCTAGTTAAATATGATTGGAAGTTTTGCCCTGAAATTCTTGCTGTTGCAATTTACACAGTAAACTTTCTCCAATGAAAGTGTCTTTCTGACTTGGAATCTGACAGTAGTTCCCCAACACCAACCAAAGCTGGGAGGTTCAAAATGAAAAAATTCTGCTGCTGAAAGCGTTGGATTTTTGTTCCTGTTGGCATTTTATGTCTTTAGAAATGTGCTCTTTCTGGTTACATCAAAATAAGCATTAGAGAAGCATTGCAATGTACCTTATGTAGTTGACAAAGAGAGTTTACCGCAGTCATTAAATCTCTCTGAAGGAGGCATGATTAAGATGCAAGATGTACAGTCAGTCTCTGACACGATTGACAATACTTACATCCAACTCTGATCTTACTTGACTTCTGTTTATATGGCATTCAGTGTAATTTAAGTCTATATTCAGGCTTCAAATGTATCAGATTACCAAAAAACTGAAAAACAGCAGCCAGTCTTTTGATTTTTAAGTCTGAACCTTAATGAATGTCCTACTTCCTCTCTCATCAGTTTTCTGAAGTAGAACATGGAGTTAGGAAGGAAACCTTCAGCTTAAAAAAACGGAGGTGGCTTTGGAGAAATAAGCCTAGAGCTGCCTCTACACCATGATGCTATGCCCTTCCACATCCTACCCATTTCTGCAGAACTACATTTAAACATGGGATCTAAGAGTTTTAGGCCTAAAAACATCTTCCAGCCGCACTCCAGATACACGTTGGAACTTAATCTTAGGGATTAGAAGCCATGCTATACTTCTTCCAGAAGGCTTTGCTTTGGGAGACTAAGCCTCTGTAACTGTTGTTTTTACAACATATATAATTTTATGTTAAAGTATGTAAATTGCCCCTGTAGCTCAATGGATGCTTTAAAAAAACTGAGGGAGTCCAGAGCAATCAATAAAATCTATCTCCAGAGTGCTCCTGAGCCCAGCCATGAACAACACCATCATGCAGACCAGCAGCACTTAGCCAACTGATAAAGCCTTTTAAGAGACAGAATTTAAACTAAGTTTATCAGGCTTGAGCTGAGGTAATTCAGCAGCCCAAGATGCTCAATTGTACATGTTTTTGTGAAATCACAACCTGCTGAAATGGATACTCACCTATCTCCAGACACTTCAGGGGCCAGAGCTACGGACAGAAGGAGCAACATTTCTGACGTTGCTTCATCACAACATGCTGAGAAGCAGCGTAGACAAGACCTAGTTTAACAACTTTGGTCCATAATATTCCACTGGACCCCTAAATTAGTTCCAAATATCTGCCCGTGTTCAATTATCTCTGTCTTGGCCAGGTGGCCCATCCATTGTCAGCTGTCCTTTTCTTTTATCCCATTTTTCTGGACAAGTGACACCAGTCTCACCCACCTGACACTACTCACCTTAAAAGCTGAAGTGTCATGCCCACACTGCCCTTTACTCATCTCTCCAGGAATCTGCTGCACTCTTGAAGTCTCTGGCCATGTAGTAAATGACTCCGTTGATGAGTAAATGACTTTAGTTACTACCAACTGCAAGTGGACTTCACCAGAAGCCCATCCAAGGGTTTTAGGTGCAGTCTTAAAATTTAGGGAGAATAACAAATGAAAGTAGATGTGTTCTACTTCTTTTTTGCAGGGTCTGATCCTGTGAAATGACCCTCCAAAAGGATTACTGCACAAAGCACAAAGATTAACCTTGCTCAGGTCACTGCTCTGTTGGGTTCTTTTTGGTTTTTGCCAGGTCCAGAGGAGATTTGAGGGTCAGAACTCTTGGACCTTCTCTGGTTCAAGTACCAGCAGCTCAGACAGCTCCTCATTGTAATGCCCACGTTCATGTGAGATGATGGCTCACACCAAGAGCAGCCAGAGGATTGAGGATATTCATTTTTAAGGGCAAAGGTGGCACCTTCACAGGTGTTTATGCAGAATCGAACACTTCAGGGCTCTAGTCCTGAATGAGATTTCCAAGTTATGTTGTAATACAAACAAACAATAATAATAGAGAATGGGTAAGGGTAAAGGGAGGAGGGGGAAGTTATGATTAATTTTTATCAGACTCCCTTCTCCTTTCCACAGAGCAGTTCAATGTGAAGTCAAAGTTCATTGACACTTTCTCTGTAGTCGGTGGGATGATTGTTTTATATTAGCCATTGACTTGGCCTGCATTGATCCTTGAGAATGTATCGCACAAATCATTTTGCACTAAACTGCTGAATCGATGAAGAAATCTCCTGGAAAATTTATATTAAAAGTCGCTGTTTGCTTAAATGAGTTCCCTGTGCCCCATATTGAATATTTTGCTGATGAATTGAATGAGTTTAAATTTGAACATTGCAGACCCATTAAAGAATGAATTCTTAAATCAACTTCTGCCATTTATGATTGAAATGAGATTTCCCCTGCAATAGACTAGCTGTTATATAAATCAGTTGTGCATTTTATACTGTTCCATAAACAAGATATAATTCTTTTAAATACACAACAGGTGCCTTAAATCTTTTGATGCATCTTGTATTTATCTGATGTTGATATTAGTATATTTACACCAGGTAACGAACATGGGTTTATAATAGAATATAGTTTCTGAAGGTTAAAGAAGCCATAATCTTTGTTCTTAAATGCAACTGAGTTTTCAGGGGTTATACTCTACATCACTGCTCACAGATGAGATCTAAATTTAATCTAAAATAAATAATTGTCCCTTACACTATAAAAAAGCAAACCATCTTGAGTAAGATTATGATTAGAGCAAATTTGATTTTTAGTGTGACATAGAGGAACATTTTTCCTGCTATCTAGTTTTAAATATTGCAGTGAATAGTTGAATTTCTTTCCTTTCCACTCAGACTCTCTGCACCTTAGGTGACCTCTATTTACTGGCTCAGGTAAATGACTCAAGCTGGTACCAAAAGTACTTCATGCACTGGTCCAGTTTTGGAGTTACCCCAGATACAGGACTTCCACTGACAGTTTGCTGGAGCATCTGGTGTTAGAGAATTGGTTCTTCACTTTTTCCACAAATGAGAGTTTTTTTATATAAATCATGTCCAACTTGAAAGATGGCTGTTTTTTCTCAAGATGAATGAGGTGACTGCTGGAGTCAGACTTGATCTTTGATGTCATGGGATGTTCCCTGTGTTTCAGAGCTTGGGTCAGGCAGATCCCAGAAGGGCAGTAAACATCAAATATCTGTCCTCTTCCTCAGAGAACACACTGAAGTGGACATCAACCAAGACTGTGAGGGTCAAGCCAGGAGTGGAGCAAATCAATGCATTTTATATGACATCTAGGAATCGTGGCAATGTGGTCTCTATGTACTCAGCGACTTCTGAATAGACAAAAACAAACAAGACATCCCCAATAAAACTGGGAGCTTCCATGAGCTACAAGAGGGGAGCAGCAGTTGCATTATGGATTAGCAGATAGGCAGGTCTGGAGGTTAATTCAACATTGTCCTGTTCCTGTCTTAGATAATGTGGCATTTAGAAATGTTCGCAGTCTAACATGAAAAAGAATTTCAGTCCCAGAGAAGGGACCATAATGAACATTGGAAATCCAATAAAATCTGGAAGCCAAATGAGAAATGTATGTTTTCACCATTTCTTCCTTGGTGTTGCCTTGAATACACCCTACCAGGTGGTTCAGAGATCTGATGTACAGAGGTGGTGCCTCCCATCAATCCTCCTTCAGAGCTCATCCTTCAGTGCTCATCCTCATCTTCCTCTGCTCACACCTGAGCACACACTGGATTTGCCCTGTGGGCTCACCCACACACCTTTTCCCTGATGACAAGCCAAAGTCAAAATTTAAGGTGTGTTGAAGTCACTTCTCCTCAGTTTGGATTTGACTCTTTTCCTACAAGCAAGACCCTTTCCTTAGCCAAACATGAAAGGATGGTACAAGGTACGGTGAGTACACTTTGAGAAAGAAAACCTTCCTTTTTTTCATCCCATTCTTGTCAGGATTTAGAAGCAGCTTCCAAAGTAAAGAGATCTTTAAATCACAGGTGTTGCAGGAGGGCTGGAATAGCTCACTTTAACCAGGTTGTAAAATCTCACTATTGAGGCTGTAGTATCAGCTTCATCCCATGGCTTCTAATGTTTTCATGGCTCTGCAGGACTCTCTCATCCAAGGACAAGCATCAAGGGTTTTATAACTATCAGTTGATCATTTCTGCTAAAGTAGGGGAGGTGGATTCTCAGCAAGATAACAAAGGTGTTATCTCTATCCAGGGAGGGTATAAAGGATATTGGGAAGATAACATCTAATTGAAGATTCAATTTTCCAAGTGTCAAATTGTTTTGATGACTAATTGATTTACATAGACTGAATTCATTCACAGAACAAGTATTTTTTAGATCTTGCTCCCTGTCTTCTTCTGTGGCAGCACATAGGAATTGCTGTTAACTTTCTTAAAAATAAAAGGGATAGACTGGGATTGGCATGGGAAATGTTACTGAGTTTTAGCCCTCTTTCTTCTAGACATAGACACAGTAGGTCACTAATGTCAGTAAAGGTGTGATTGAAGGATCCAAGCCCAAAACTAGGAGACAGAAAAGGTCAGGGTCTAATTGCTCTGCCTTGGTGCTGAGAGACCAAGAAAAGGAAGAAAACATGACGGCCTCAGGAAAAGCTATTGCACAAGACCTCTTTGGCTCAGCTTAAAAGAGGCATAATGGTGTTTACTTGCTGTCCTCAGAGGGATATTGTGAGAATTAATTAGCTAATGCTGGCAAAGTGCTGTGAAGGTCAAAAATAATATGTAGTGAGAATGCAGGATGAAGTGATATGGAAGATTAATTGGGATACATTTAGAGTAGCTTTAAAAGTGAGATATGACAAAAACATCAGTGAATCCTGCTTTAGTGAAGCTGTTTTGCACCCATATCAACAAGTTCCTTTAGTGACAGCATTTTCAAAACAGTTCCAGCAAAGTCTTTTTAACAGGAATTCACTTTTAAATCCCTCTGCTGGTTACGCCAGGCCACTTTCCAAAGGTCTGGCACAGCAGCGATTCTTCTCTCTCCATTTCTCTCATCCTTATATTTTAATTCCTGAGGACTGATTGATGACATGCATTTCCAGAAGGATTTGGTGCTGAGAGCATCGCTGGCACTACCAGGATTTGGGTCCAGTGCCCTGCTCATCTCCTAGCTCCCAAGAGAGCTCCCAATCTCATTTCTCTGGAATGACTGGAACAGAGAAACATCCTCTATAATTAAAGATATTCTCAAATTATGATACTAAGGAAATTACACACTATAGGTGAAAAAGTAATTTTAAAATGTTGATTTACTTTTTCACTGTGCTTGTTGAGACCATATTAATGGCCAGACATGAAATCAAGTTTTCATGTATGTGTTTTAGCAGGCAGAAATGGTGTGGTTTGGTTTTTCACATTTTAATTTTCATCTTCGTCTTATTCTGACTAAAATATTCATGTCTGGGTATCACCTCTGTCAAAAGAATATCTCTATTGTCATCATTGTAAAATAATTAATTAAAATATTTGTGACTGTTCACACATTTCTAAATATAATTTAATCTATTGATAACAATAGCTATTTTGTCTCAATTTTTTGTTAGCATGCACAAAAATTAAATTTCATAGGTTTTAATTTATCTTCAAATGAACACATTTATTCAAAATAATGAAACAAATATTTTCAATTTTTAATTTAAAATTTATAAAACTTTTCCCCTTGAATTTTTCCAAGAGAGTACACTGCACACTTGAAGAAAACATTTCCATGAGAATTGTTATGTTTGGAAAAATAAAAATGATGCCTTTATTGGGAGCCAGTCTTGATGTAATTGGACATTATAATGTCTTCTTCATGTCTTTATACCTTTTCCCCTAAATTACAACTTATTCCATACCTGATGTCTTGGCCAACAAATTGTGCCATGTGCACAAGCGGAAGGTTTGGTGGAGATCAGCTCAGGCTGGTTTGAGGCCACCACGTTCTTTTCACATGTAACCAAAGAGCTGCTTCAGCTGCAGTGAGCAAATCCAGGTGTCCGTCCCACCGATGTTTGCAAATTGCTGTTTATACTTCATCTTGTGTGTTTTAGTTCAGATGCGCTTTTTATTTCTGGTTGCATTTTTCAGTGCTCCTTTATAGTGGATAAAATGCAAGAGCAAGATAAACGCAGTGGTGTCTCTGCGTGACACTGTCCCCTGTCACACAAAACACAAGTTTGTAAGTATAAAGAAAATTTTCTGTTGCATTTTCACTTTCTGAGTGCTAATGAAGCAAGAGCAAGCCTTTTGAGAGGTGTGGCTGGCAGATAATTGCTTTCGCAGAATAAACGCTGTATCTTTCCTTTTGCCATCTAACATTTAAAATCATTTTACATATACAGAACATTTGAGTCTAATTGGATGAAGGATCTTAATTCCTGTTACAAAAAAAATACTGTTAAATTGATATTACTTCATTGATTTTAATAAAGCCTTTGAAGATCTGAGAACAAAGGGTCCTATTGGTTCTTTAATTAGTAAAGGATTTATTCAATAAGTTATCGGACAAGTTAATTTACAGGACTTAATTTTGCTATTGAAAGGTTTAGCCTCCTTCCCTCCAAAATTGGGACGATGGACCATTCCAATACTGTGAAGGTGATGACCTTGTGATAACCCGTGTGTTCATCAGTCAAATTACTGTCCCCAGTAATGATAATGCCAAAGCTCTGGAACACTGGGGCAGCTAATCTGTATTCAAATTACACTCAATGAAACAGCAAGCACAATTCGAGTAATAACTCACTAGCACTGAGAGGTGAAGGGAGATGCTCAGACCCCTTCATGCAGATTGGACATTATCATACATTTCTTAGGTGTTGGACAGGTCTGCATGAGAGGGTTGTTAATGAAAATATCAATCAAAAACTCTGCTGACTTAATGGTCAATTTAAATTAATTAATTGGAAAGGAAAAAGTTGAGAAGGACAGCATTGATTGTTTAGCTTGAAGCAGTTGGCAGGCTCAGAGAACAAGGCTGCCCAAATGAGACCACATTTCCTATGTCAGCTGATGCTTTGTGTAAAATCTTGCGTTTGAAAAGATGGGTGAAAATAGTAGGATGCTGTAATTTGAACACTTTGTTACTTGGAGTCGTGGTCCAGTGGGTTTGGGATGGGGTGCTGAACATGATGCTATAATATCAGCCTTGGGAAGGAAACCTGCAGGAGAGGTAGAAGTGAGTCAGGATGCGCCAGCTGAGGATTTGACCCTGGCTCTACAGCCACATGCAGGAATCCTTTCATTCTTGGAGAGTTTTTTATCCTCACAGCTTGTGCTTTTCAGAACATGTTTGTCAGTTGTCCCTAAAGGCTGACTCTCTGGAGGTCAGGGAGGATTCCTTTAGACTTAGGGGAGTGAGAATTTCAGCCTCCGTCTGCAAGGGGGCTCCTCACAAATAAAATTGCACATCAAGAAAGTATTTAATGCCTAAAAGGATCGGCAAGTATTTTATTATTAATATGAAAGGCAATGTGTATTTTGGGAAGCTGATCTAAAGACTTTGGGATAAATAAAATATTAAACCTATATTTTTATTTTATATTTTGAAAATAAATGTTTTAAAGGAAGATACTTTTTATACCTATGCTTATATTTATACCTATCTGTATAATTAAATATCAGCAAAATTTTTGAAGACAAAAATATCCATAGTATCTTAAAATGCATTTTGCTTCTTGCATAAACAAAGGCTATAGTAATTTGGTGTAGGAATACACTAAGGCTTGAAATTAAACCAAATTCTTATACCAGATTCCTGTGTTTTGAACCCAAAACTCAAATTGGTTTTGAATTCAGTGCTAAGGAAATACAGGCAGATTTGCTAAATTCATGATATTTTAGCTGTCTGAAGCACAATCCAAAGTTCCTGCCAAGTGCATTGGGTTGTGGTGTGGGTGCAGCCAAAGATCTGAGCCAAAATATTTTTCAAAATATTTTTGGAGATGCTGCAAAATTCAAAACTCTTACTCCAGAACATTTTCATCCCAACATTTATTTTTTTTTTCCTTCAGCCACCTATTTTGTTTTGGTTTTAAGTTGTTTCCTAAGTCTGCTCTTTCTAAATCACACATTGTCATTTACATCAGAGCAGAATACAAACATGAGCTCTGTGTATAGTGCAGGGGGAAATAAAGAGATGTAAAATGAAATGCAGATGCAGCAGCTTTACTGTAAAAAGCATCTGACAGGCAGCACTAGGGTTGGTTCTAACGTTGTTTTTATTATAATTCTTTTTATTATCACAAAAAGGATGGGAAGAGAAAATTTGCCTAATGAGACAGAAAGGAACCCAAATAAAACAATTAGCTCCTAACAACAATATGATGATTATACATTTAAGTAAATAACAACAAGTGGAGAGGTACATGACACATTATTACGGAAATGAAAATACTGAACTGACTTTCTATTCCTTCTTTTCCTTCTCCACATATCATTTCCCCAAGGCAGCATTAAATTAATAATACGGAACTCAAATGAACATATTTGCAATTAAATGTAACTTGGTCCATAGCAGACTTTATGGGCAGGTGTCCAACCAGATGTCGTATCTGATTTCTAGAAAATGTTTAGCATAATGGATCCACAGTAGATCAGGTCTGCACTGTTGCTGAATATGCTGAAAATAAAATTTATAAGGGTTCAAAATGACCAAACAAACCATGGTTGTGTTAGGACAATGGCCCAAAGTAAATCTTGTTTAACTTCAGGAGCTGAGTCATGTTTTCAGTTCTCTCCAGCAGCTATCACTCACCTTTTCAGAGCTATCTCAGAGAATATTTCACCCAGGTCCCAGGGGGAAGTAGGTGAAAACAGCTGTGACACAGGAAGGGCAAACAGCACACCAGGCAAAGCCCATGTTGGCATGGCTTTTTCAGCAGAGCAACTCAGCACAGCCCAGACCTGATGATTCTGCAGTTCAAAGATGTGCCTGGCTGAACTGACTTCTTTCTTGCTGGGCTGTGTTAGTGTAATGGCTGTACAGCCCAAATGCAATCTCAATAAATGGTGTTGCTGTTTGCAAACTCTCTGGCTTTGCTTTCAGCTCTGAGCTCCCACCAAAGTCACCCAGTGTGACTATTCACCACCCTCACAGCAGCTGAGCCACTCTGAGCACGGCTCTTCCACCCCAAAATTCAACCAGTACAACCCTTCCACACAGCTGTGGCTATATTCCCATGGGATCATCTAGCAGCTCTATGAGATCTTTGTCTAGAAGAATATCGAGGTGCCTTATTGCAGTTTACCTGTCTAGCCCATATTCTGTTACACTGGTGTACTGGGAGGAGCACATCAGTGTAGGGATGAACCCTATGTTGAAGCACATCAATGAAAAGCAGGGCATAAAATGTGTGAAAATACGGCTGCTGGTGACTTTATCTGAGCTGTGCCTCATTTTTCTCATTTAGGAAGTAAAGATAATAACCAGACACCAGAAAGTTTTTATTTCCAATCCGACACTGATTCTTTCTGTGGTTTTGGACAAGCTTCTTAGACTGACCACATCGTTTCACCAAGTCCAGAAGGGAAATAGCAACATCCAATGTGTTCACTCTTTGTGGGTGTCCAAACATCTTCCCAGCACTAACTCTCCTGTGTGCAGCATGAGAATTGGGAGAATCTGCCCCAGCATTGCCTGGATAGTGTCTTGCTTGAGGGAATGGATTCCCAAGCATGTTCCAGGAACCTTAAGACTGAATAAATTCTGATTGCCTATGGCATCTAGTGATATAGATGCTGGATTTCCCTCTTGGCCTGAGGGTAATGCAAAAATGTGTATGAACTATTTTCAGCTGGGCTATAAAGAGAGAATTAAGTTATCAGAGAATATAATTAGAACAGAACCACCATGCTAAATTTGGGGATTAGCTGCTATACCTTGTAATTAATCAGGCTGAATAAAGTCATCCTCAAATAGAATTGCATGAATCATTTTATTCTCCTTCTGGCTCAGGGTAACAGGTTCTGTGAGGAGTATTTGTGAAGGGCAAAGTGGTGTTGTGGTTGCAGTAAGTCAGGAAATGGCCTTGGGCACTACTGGAGATGCTGAGGGTCCCAGCCTAGCAGGGAATCATCCTCGTGGCTCTAAGGTCAGCCCTGGTTGTGCCATTCCCAGCCTGTGCCTCAGTGTACTATGACTGGGGCCTTTCACAGCCTTAGAATTTCACAGCACAGAAAGCAAAGCAGGCACAGAAAGCAAAGCAGGCACAGAAGTTATTAAAAAAAAGATGGCCTTTGCTATGTAAGTGCATCAGGACCTGGCCACGAGCAGAAAGTATTAGTACTATTTTATTTTCTTATGAATAACAATAAAATATTACACTGACTGCAAGCTTGATGTGAGAGCTAGTAATATTATGGCTCTTGTAGTATTTAGTTTGCTTGTATATTCTCTTGACTCCAGATGGATTTTAATTTTGTGTATGGTAGCTACACAGTGCGCACGTAAAAGCTTTAATAAATCTGCTTGTTCAAACTGAAATAGGCATTTTGTATTATGAGATTGTCTTGCTCCAAAACAAATCCACATGATTAGAGTAGTGGATTTAACTAATTGTCCTCCAAGCAGCTCCTATGGGAAAACAAAATGTTGTCTATGTTAACAGTACCTCAAAGAGGGATCAGTCAGTATCAGCAAAAACATGGTATCACATGCTTTAGTATTGTGTTGTTTACCAGATGGCAGGAGGATAATTACCATAAAATCATTATCACTTGCTTTAGGGTAAGTACCATCATAAAAGCTGATATCTGAACTGAGTCCCAAATCCCAATATGTAACTACTGTTGAGTTTCTAGTGAAATTCAGAATCCCAGGAATCAAAATCTGGGTGAGATCCTAAAGTGTGAGGGTTCTGTTTTCCAGAAAACCCCTTATTCTGTTGTTCATGTGAGGTTCTAAACTGATAGGTGCTTTTCAGGGATTTCTGTTCTATTCTATTCTATTCTATTCTATTCTATTCTATTCTATTCTATTCTATTCTATTCTATTCTATTCCATTCCATTCCATTCCATTCCATTCCATTCCATTCCATTCCATTCCATTCTTCTTCTCTAGATGCCAGCAATGCCTAGTATGATTAGCAGTAATATTAATTGGATTGTTAGAATTGATAATAATACCTACAACATGTTGGTGAAAATCTGAGAATAAATGCTAAAGTAGTTCAGAAATGCCTTTCAGGCTGTGAGGTAAGCCTGGGGTGAGCTGAGGTGCAGATGCCCATGTGGTTTCTATTTAAAGGCAGGTGATTTAAAGGCATGATTGCAGCCCTCAGTGCTTCAGTTTTTCACTGTAAAACTGTGAACCTTGACATGGAGAGACCTTGATAGGAGAGAAGCTGGGTCATTCTACCAGTTCAGTGCTTGTTTTTAGCAGGGAGAAGGTAGATGCTGGAATGATTGCTCCAGGACCTCTGGCTCAGGCAAGGGCTGCTTAACCTAGTTTAGAAAGAGTCCAGCTCTTAAATTTACTTTGTTTGGCCTCATTGAGTGATGCAAAGAATTGTCAGGGCACTGGAAGGCTTGTTTTCATTAATGAGATCATTATAGGCAAAGAAAACAGATGGAGGCACTGTTAGCAAGAAATTCTGTGGCACCACAGTGATAATTGCCTGACCAAAGTTACAGCTCCGTGATGAGAACCTGTGGGGTTGCACAGACACAACAGAACTGCAAAATCCTGCAAAGAACCACCCAGAAATGTTCAGGGCAGCTGCAGAGATGATTAACAGAGACTTCTGGAGCTTTGACCCTACTGCAGGCCAGCAGTGTTGTTGTTACAATCTGTGGTCTCCACCCATGGGACCTACACTCACAGCACTGTGTTCCTGTTCCTGAGAGGAAAAGCGAAAGAAAGGTAGGGCTAACATTGTCTGCTATGTTTAGTTTGCACATAACTTCAGAACGTGAGTCTCCAGGTCTATTAAAATGCCACTTCTGATCACTGTGGTCTTTCAGGGGTGGTTTTATAAAGGATCTGAGTACTTAAGTTTCACTGAGATTTGTGAATGTCATGTTGTGATATTGCTTTGAAACTGCCTGCCTGCATTCACACTAAAACTGCAGAGAAAAGCCAAAGTACAAGCTTTTCATTCCACAGATTGGTACTGGCCATTTGTGGGTCACTTTGCATATTCTGGAACAGAGCAGGAAAAGCCAGTGTGTAACACACTCTGGCATTATACACTTGAAGACCACTGAAGCAGATAGCAACTCTCCAGCAAAATTTTTCTAAATTATCTTTTTTTGTATGTTATCGCTGTCAGAAGAGGAAGAGCTGACCTTTCTTTATTTTTCTCCTGAGTCAGTCATTACTTACATTTCTTACCATTAAGGCTTGCTCCACCTTGCCTGTCTTTAGTGTTATGTTCCTGTGTCATCATTTCTCTGGTTTTCCATTGCTTTGCAGAATCTACTGAGGGAGTGGTGAGGGTGCTGCTGTGCCTGAGCTGCATTGCTCGCTGTCAAACCAGTGGCTTCACTTAGTGCTTATCTGGGGCCATGAGTGAGTGAAGAGCAATGATTGCAAGCTCCAGGCAGCAGGAGTCTAGCCAAAACGTCCATGCAAAGTACTGGAAAGCATCTGAACACTGAAGGCAAAACCCTGGCAAACCCACCTTGGGATCTGGGGTGAGATGGCAATTTGCAATCTGGATGGTTAGAGCCAAACTTGTCTCTCCAGACTCTGTTCATAGTCAGTGGAGAAAGAGATGCAATGAGAGCTGACATTTGCACAGCTGATGATGGGCTTTCCTCCCCACTGACCCAACACCTGGCAGTTCTGGAGCACCCTGGAGGACTCAGCAAGAGAGCCCCAGCTACAAAGAGCTCAGGTAGTGCAGGTTATTCCCTCCCAAAGAGGCCCCAATATTCTATTTGGGAACGCTCTGTGCACAGAGAAATAATTTGCCCTGCCAGTTTTCATCACTGGCAGTTACCAAGCAGGTCATTAATATGCTGCATAATTCCAACCTAACTATTCTAATGTGCATTGATTTCATCTTATGTGGGGAAAAGAGCTCATTGTTTATTATTGGCTGTAATATATCTCCATGGCAAAGGCAAAAGCTCACCACTGGCCTTTCAAACAGCTGGGAGGAGCTTGTAGTATTTGCTGGAAGTGGGGCACCATCACAGAACGCTTTGCAGCAGAGCACTGCGATAGCAGAGGATCCTCTGCTGTGGGGAGAGATGCTCCAGTGCCCTGATCATCCTCACAGACCTTCATTGGACTCTCTCCAGTCTGTCCAGGTCTCTCTTGCACTGAGGAGCTCAGAACTGGACATGGTGCTCCAGGCATGGCTTCACCAATGCTCAATAAAGGGAAAGGATCACCTCCCTCCACCTGCTCTCACCGCTTTTTCTTTCCCATTGTCCAGTGGTGGGTGCAGGTGCTGGGAAGATTTTGTTTGGGTGCTACCTGTGGCATCAATTCTCCACTGCTTCGCCACAGCTACTAAAAGAAAATCATACTGCAGCTGGAAAACACCTCTGGGATACAGATCAAGAGAGTCATGTGTGCAAAGACAACAGCAGAACTCCATTTTGTGGCTCATGAATATTTCCTTTCCTCCCAGTTACAGTCCCACCACTGGCTTTCCTGTGAAAGTCTTATTTTTATTTACTTCATATCAGCTGTTTCTGTTGAAAAGTTTTTTTCTGAGCTCTTCTCTTTGGAGCTCATTGTGGTCTAAACAGACCCCCGGGTGTTTTAAGAGATTTCATACTCCTATCTAACACCTTACATGGACTTTGGGAGCTCACTGAATTTTGTTGAGGGTAGAAAAAAGTCTGGACTGTGGGTCCTGTGAACTTTTCAGCCACATTCAAAGACTGCATGTGTGACTGCAATCGGGTGACCTCCATCTGCCACCCCCTGCTCTGCCAGGCTGGGTGACACCAGGCAGCCTTCACAGGGACACTTGTTGGCTGGAGAGGTCAGCCCACAGGGATGTGTGCGCAGCCTTGGTGGCTTGCCACCCACATCTTACTGCTCTTCAGACACACTAAAAGAGTCTCCATGTCAAAAATGTCTTTAAACATCAACAGAAAACCATAGAGAAATAGAAAATTTTGGTAATGTTGCCAGCCTCTGTACTGGAAAAACACCAGCATGGCCTTTGCAGGGCTTTTGACCTTGCAGGTCCTTCCATGAGCATGGCCCACATTTTTTTCCCACCCCACATATAGTAGCCAGCATGCCTGCAAGGCTGTTTTTAGACTAATTCCTGCTAATGTCATGCATGGCTAGTTAACCTCCATTTGATCTGTCTTTTAGAGATTTATTCATCAATAAATGCGTTATTACTCCTTTGATGATAGTTAGTATCATTTATATGAATTGTCTATTGATGGACACATTTAACAAAGGGTGTTTATGTGCTGAACAATCACATAGTTTATTTATCCAATAATCATATAATCGATTAGAAAAAAAATTCAAGTTGAAGGACTTCTTTGAGATTTAAAGATTTCACAATTTCCATCTGTGTCCAAGATGTTTAATTTGTGTTAGTTATGTATTACATTTCACTAGTATTGTTCCTGCAAGAGGATCTTATAGATCAACCTCTGACAGCTCTCAGGTAAAGACTAAACCTGGCCACCTTGTTTAAGATGATGTTTAGGTATTTTTGATCACAAATGACAGTATTAAAAAATCAGAAATATTGTGCAGTGTTTGTCTTGAGGCAGAGAAGGGTACTACTGATCACACTTGCCTTCCAGAAAAAGTCCTTTTTCAGCACTAAGACCATCATCTCTACAGTGGTTACAAATATCTGCTAATGACTGAAAGAGATGAAGCCTGTTTGCCTGATACCTTTCACTGGCTGATGTCATTACATTTTCACAAGGCATAGCATTGCTCTCTTGTACTCAGATAAAAATCCAAACTGAAGCAGAAAACACTTCTTGTCTAGCAAGTCCTGTAGAGCTGCTGTTGCTCCTGGATTGAAGCACAGCCAGCTCTTGTGCAGCAGGACAAGGGAGGTCTCCAATGGGGGCGCATCCAGTGCTCACATTCCCCTGAAACCACTAGGACTGGCACCACATTCCCTCTGGGAAGCCAAAGAAAAAACCTTGATATCGAATATCAGATCTCTGTTTTTGTGACTGACATTAATTCCCCAACTTCCCCAAGCCCCAGATGCCAAGCCATTACCATATTTTGTCTGGATCTTAATACAGACACTACAAATATGCAAGGAGTGGCTGTCAAAGTGGCACTCCTTGGTGTGGAAGGGAGAGTCCATTGTTCACCTAGGTTTAAAAAGTGGGTGTTTTATATCCTAAGATTCTGACCCTGGCAGTTTCTCCATGTCAATCCTATATCCTGCTCTCAGAAAGAAGATGACTGCATTGACTTACAGTGACTTACAGTTTCCTACAGGTAGGAAGTGAGGCTAGGCTTTCATCCTGCAAAGACTCACCTGGTTGTGTTCCCTTTGGAAACACGTGATTCCTTCTGCAGGGCTACAGAGAACATCAGAGAACATGGGCTGCACAGTGCAAGGCCCTGCAGGGACCTCGACACCCAGGGAAAAAAGCTTTGTGTGGCAATTACTGCAGTAAACTTATTCCTTAAGGCAGGGAGTAAAGACTGCAGGAATGCAAGAGAAAATTCCCAAGGATAAGGGCTGAGGAGTTATTTAAGTAACAGTGTTTTTTCACCCCTTTGTACCACAGAAAGCAGGAACTGAGCGGTCTGAGTTCTTGTTGGGATCTTTAAAAAAGGCAGGCTCAGTCTCTGTGATTAGAGCCCAGGTCCCCAGAATCAGTCACAGTTACCAGTTCTGGGATGTCCAGCTGTGGCACAGATTCCCAGTTAAAACACCCTCATGAGCAGGGAGGGCTGAAGAGGATTGGTTTGCTATTATTAGTTACTGGCCAAAAGCTTTTGCACTCTGGTTTGAAGGAATTTTTGATCTTTTGATTTTACAGGAGACTGGAATTGATAAGCCAGGTGATTTCAAGGGCTGCAGTTTCAATCACACCCCCCTCCCTGCTGCCCACCCAGGAGACTCTGACCACAGGGAAGGACAAGTCCTGGGATTTGAAGGTTTAGCCTGAGGCCACCAGTCCCATAGCTTGAGCATTACCAGTTTTGTAACAGCCTGAGCTAAGCTCTGGGAGCAGCAGCTGAGCTGGCCAATGTCTTTGTTAGATGCACTTGCAGGTGGTAGAGAATAAACCCCTGATCCTGTGAGATTTGGTGGGTGGAGGCAGGTGGCTTTCAGTGCTGAAGCAGTGTCAATGGGGTGGTGAACTTGCTACACCCCGAATCAGGGGAAGCATGTCCTTCTTTCCTGAAAAAAAATGCAAGAAAACTTTCCTTAGGAGAGGTGGGAGAGGGGGACTGACAGACACAAATTCAGATGTTATACCCTGTAGGTCCTTCCCTGCCTGCTTTGCATGGTTGCTCCTCTGAGATCCCTTTCTTGAAGGTGACACTGTAGGTGTTGACCTCAGACCTCTCAAACTGAAGTGCTTTTACTCCGAAATCACTGTGGTACAATTGAAATCTGCATTATTCCATACTCTTAACTAGGTAAGAGTATTTTTGAAATTATTTGTGTGTTATATTTTTTAATTAACTCTCCCTTCTAAGTAAAAACTAAGACATGTTGATACTTTCTTTAAACTTTGCACTTTAGAAATAGCACTCTCCTGTCTTTGCTCAGGGGCCCTGGTAAAATCTTTAATTAATTCAGATGACAATAACAGCAGCAGAGATGCACTTGCTGAGACCCAAACCTGTGGCAGTCACAAGTGCATGGGAGCTGAGACTTGGCAGATGCAGCTGCTGCTCATGTTCCCTTCCCAGGAAACCTGGAAAAATGTCACACCTTCTCAGCATGCAGCCTGGCTGGATGTGGAGGGCACATCTGCCACCAGAGACAAAGCCACCATCACTCCATATATATATATATATATATATATACACATACATACATATATACAGATACATATATATATATATATATATGTATCTGTAGGAATGTACATTTCTCTGTGTGTGTGTATAAGCACATGCACGTGACCAGCACTGAGTGGTGTTTCTGCAATACTTGGTAATGCCTTCACAAGAAAGGGCTCTGTATGCAGAAGAGTGCAGAAAAAGCATTATTAAATGCATGTGCCTTCATTATAGGAAACAGAAATACAAATCATCCCACTGAGGTGATAAAAATATAAAAGAGGGAGACAAGGTGCTCCTGGAAATAGCATCAACCCTTACCTGTATGCCTCTTTTCTTGGCCCTGGATTTACTTCAGCACTGGTGCCAACTTGCTTTGTCTGGGAGTTTACCAATAAGGGAGTTTACCAGGTGCAACGGGATAACTGAGAGCCTACTCTGGGCACTTCAGCTGCAGGGGAAGAACAAATTTTTCAGGCTTGTCATTCTTTGAAATGTTTGTTCAATGCTGTGGTCTGAGGCTCGTGCCACAAGCCCTGTGTGAGGGACAGAAGGTATCTACCCAGGGAGTGGGCAAGAAGGAAACACCTCTGCACCTCAGACCTTGTTGTCCCTTCCTTCTTGCTAATGGGAAGAGCTGCAGGTGTGTCACGGTGCCACTGCAGCCAAACAGGACCCCAGCACTTCAGGAGACACGTGGAACCACCTATGGCCCATGGAGGGGTGCTTGCTGGCATAAGGAGCTGCAGCATAAGCAACAGAAATGCTGATTTATCTGCCTTTTCAAAAGTCTGGTGCCGTCACTGGGGCAACACGATGACCCAGGCCCACTTGCAGCTTGTCTTTGTACCTGTTCTTCTTAATTAATTAAACCGTGCTTTAGAGCCCAATGGTGAGATCTATATCATGTGATGCTCAAAAGTGGAGTTGCTCCTTTTCTTCCTCCCCAAAAAGATATTGTAGGCACAAACCATCTGAGAGCATCTCCAGGTATGGTAGAGAGATGACACCATAGGTCTGATTTGTAATCAAATTTCAGGACTAAGATGCCGCTGTGTTTTATGTCTGCACAGGTAAGTGACAGCTGAGAAATGAAACCCAGTTCTTTGCACAGAGAACTATGGAAGCTTTTTGACAGGTCAGAAATCCCACTGCCTAATTTGGAGAGAAGCTTTGTGAATTAATTCAACAACTTAGTACGAGTTGAGCCCTGGAGAAAAGCTGACAGAGGCCACTTGGGCTGTTCTGCCACGGACCTGAAGCTGAGCTATTCAGATCCCTCCCCAGTGTCCCCGGGTGCTGGAAAGATCCTGGAGGTGGCTGGCCATGGGGGCAGGATTCCACCATCCTGAAATAATGATGCTCTTCTTCCCCGACCCCACCTTAGAGCCCAAGACCTTTCCATGGGCTTTGGTGCCATCCAGTGGCAGCAAAGCTGAGAGGAGAGGAGCAAAATCCTCGGTTCTTGGGTGGTCCCTGGGCACACACGAGGGGCTCAAAAGCAAGGTTAAGGTCTTTCTCCAAATTTCAGACTGTGAGACAGTGCAAGTGCAGTGGCCAAAGAGAAATTTTGATGATGTTTGAAACAGGCAGAAAAGTCAGCTTTTAAAAGAAAACCCTCAAAACCGAAGAAAATTGAGAAGCTTGGCTTTGAGATATTATTAATGAAGATGGCTTAAAAATCAATATTCTCCAGGCTTTCAAGTGTTCTGAGACTTTTACCAAAGAAAGTAGCTGGGTCTTCAGCTTGGGTAAACTACTGAGACACAAAGTTGGTGGAGCCAGATTTATTCCACCAGAAACTAGGCTTAAATTTTTTTTGTCCAATCTGAAATAGGTTTAGAGTTTGATGAATTTTGTTTTCATCTTTGTTTTTTATGTATTTCAATGTCACATCACTGAAAAAACAGCAAGAGGGATTCAGGGAGTTCTTTTGTCCGCATCAAGTACATAAAATACTCTGTACTGACAACAGAGTCTGCTTGACTCAAGATTAGCATGGCCTTGGCTAAAGCACATCTCACAGCATGTGTACAGCTGAAATTTTAAGGAAATTAGGCTTGGGTTATTCCCATGGGCAGACATTTGAACTGTTAGGGATGGGAGTCTTCTTCCTAATTCAAATTTTCCTGTCTAATCCCTCAGACATTGAATCCTGTTACAACTTTCTCCACAAACCTCTGGTCCATTTGTTCCCTGATGCCATCCCCTCTCTCATGCACTGCTTGTAGATGAGACAGACTAAAAATAAGAATTTACATCAATCTCAGGAATTCTCTTTTTGAATCTATAAAGGGATGGAAATGCAATTTACTCTTCTTCCTCTCTTCCAGGGAAAGAAGCTAGCTAGGCAAAACCAGCTTGGAATAACATTAATGATTGGTATTTGTGTGTGTGGTTTTGGATTTGTTTGGATTTATTATTATTATTTTATTATTGTTGTTATTTTGTGGGGTTTTTTTAAAAAGAAATATTTTTGCCTGCATAACTCCCATTTAAGTACAAATTTTAGAACTTGGATATTTTTGGTAAACAATGTAGTGGGACTGTTAGAAATCACACATAATTTGAATCCACAACACTTGTCATTGAGACCAAGGTAGACAATGCTTCAGCTGCTTTTGAATCCTTCTGATTTTAACCTAGCCAAGCACAGAATGAAAAAGCAAAATACAAAATAACACTTAGGCTACGTTCTCCTAAAAATCCCCAGCATTTTAGCAAAACCGTGCACCTGTCTGATTTTAAAGCTAAAGGCCAAAACTTAGGCTTCTGCAGTTCCATACTGCATAAAATAAAGGGAATGAAACAAGGTTATTACCCTCCTCTTGTGGAGGCAAAAGTCTCCAGGTAGGGGAATCCACACCACCAATCACACTGAATGTTTTGGCTTGGATTTATTTGGGATTAAGCAGTGAAAGTCGCAGGAGGAACAGCTGATCCATCCTGCCCTCACACAGTACGTGTTTCTGTGTACCTGTGAGTCTCTTGAGACCATGGAGATTTATGAGACACCTGTTTTTTTGCATTCCAGCTTCTCTCCCTGCTCCCGTTCTGGCTGTAGCATCCTCCTCCCAGAGTAACAGGCAGTAATGGTCGTTTAACTTTGCCCTAACTTTCCCAGCATGTTTTAGCAGTTTATGTTAATCCTTAATATTCTGCTGCTGAAGTTAAAAGTTAGCAGGGGACTTTCGGCAGAAGGCAGCTTTTGTAAAATTGAGCTGGCAAGCTGTCTACCTCAATTATCAGCTGCTCAGATCCCAAAAGCCCTTCAGACCTTCATGATTGTCTCATCAAAGGTGAATCTGTTTAAGATGTCCCTCAGCTTCTGCCTCCCCTCCCTACAAGCTGAATATTTGCATCACCGTCATTTGGAGAGCCACCAGAACACACCAAAAGCTGCAGCTTTTCCACGCTGGCTTTGGGAGCTGCAGGCTCACAAGAACCGGGCACAGCACTCTCTGAACTCCTTCGTCTCGCACCACAGCTCCTTCCCAGCTGTCCTGTACGAAGCAGAAACGCCCAGGGCTCCTTTCCTGAGCAGCATTTCCCGTGCCGGCAGCGAGAGCCTTTGCAGGAGCTGCGCTGACACTCGGTGGTGCCGGGGGGAACTGCACAGCCCCGGACGGCAGACAGCGCCCGGCGCTGCCGCTGCGCACCGGGCTCGTTCACCCGCGGAAGGTGACAAACCCTGGAGCTCGCACTGGTGACCGCTGGGACTCTTCCTCTGCCTGCCTCCATTCCCCCGCAGCGTTCTTAATGTAAAAGGCACTGTTAAATAATTACATGGGAGTTGTTTGTAGAAGAATAAAGATCTTGGAAGTAACTTTCTTGAAGTTGGCCAGGACCTTCTTCTGGCTTGCTGGTCTTTAAGCTTTAAAAGGTAAAGGAGATCCCTAATTCAGGACGTGCAGTTGTGCCACTGGAGAGATGTGGGCAGTTTAGAGGACAATCCACTCGCTGGCTCTGCTAGAGGTGTGCATTTACAGATCCTCAGAATGGTTTGGGGTGGAAGGGACCTTAAAGGTCATCTGGAGTTGTACATAACATGCACCAACAGCAAGTGGACATCTAACTTTGGTTCCTGAGTTAGATGCCTCAGGCTGGGTAGGGTGACTACATCCACAGTGGGTTAGAATTGTGTCTGAGTTTATGTAGATGTGCGTGTAAAAGAAAAAAAAAGTTCAAATCCTCTGTGTGTGGAGAGTATTAAGAACTCCTTTACAGGTGCACCCAAAGGTGCAAGCAGTGGGCTATGGCAATGACAGTGACAAAAACAAAGCCAGGGGTCATCCTCTAGGCTGCCTGGAAAGATCAGCCTAGATGAAGCTGAGCTTCCTTTGCAGGTGTCTGTGTCATGGACCCTGCCATCCTTATTATTTTTTGCTCTTTTCACACTGCCACAGGCTTTCAGCAATTATCACTGGCCAAAGTCTGCAGGGGAAGCAAAGGATTGCTTGTCCCTGCCTGTCCCCAGACCTGGGGAGCCTCTGGGGAGATATGTCAGTGTCAAAGTCATTATTGGGCAAGGGGCAGTGGTGTGAAAGTGCACAGGAGGTCAGAGCAGATGCTTGGTTCTCTCTCAAAATCATTGAATCTCTGTGGATTATTTGAGTGGGATCATGTAAATCTTGACTAAGGATGAGGAACATTGAAATTTCAGAGGATTTATGGTTGTCCATAGTTTGTCCACTTCACATAATGTGTGACTTCTCCAGACAGACCTGAAACAACAGTAAGTTTTGTAATCATTAAAAATTAAGTTGTGAGTCCCCAAGATGAAGTGCAGTTTAAATTCCCCCTACATTTACCTGGTGTAGGGCTCACTAGAGGGAAACACAGTCACCACAAGGACAGAAGTGGGCAATAGTCTTTGCTTATGGCTCTGAACTTCAAGTCAGCAGTGGTCCAAATTTTTCTTAATTTGCAGGTTTTATCCTTAACAATATATTAGACCTGTGTTTCCACTAC
The DNA here is from genome assembly GCA_013400915.1 of Pardalotus punctatus. Classification (NCBI taxonomy): domain Eukaryota; kingdom Metazoa; phylum Chordata; class Aves; order Passeriformes; family Pardalotidae; genus Pardalotus; species Pardalotus punctatus. Next base: position 376,262 of record VZTX01023465.1, read on the forward strand.
TCAGATGCAAAATGTGATGCAGGTTTTCTTTTTAGGTTTTTTTTTCCCTTGCTTATTTTCCCCATTTTCAGCACATCCTCCACATAAGGAGGCCTTTCATGAGGTACAAAAGGCCCTTCAGCTGGAGTCTTTCAACATGACAAAAGATAGTGTCCTTTGACTACCCATACAGCATCTGTCCAGTTTGCTGGAGACCTGACTCTCTGCAGGAACAGTTTAACATCGTTTAGAAGAGTTGGCTGCACTTATTTCCCTTCTAAAACAAACACAAAACACCAGCTAAGTGTTGTCCTTCTGCCCATGTGACAGTTTTGTGTAGCGTTCACAGTGAGATCTCAAAAAGATCAGCGTTGCCTCAGTGAAAGTCTTCTGTTTTCTGCATTTTTATGCCTTATGAGCAGCAACTTTTCTCTGTAACCTGGATTTGCTACAGAAAATCCAGTGCAAATCCTGAGTATTGCCAGTGTGTGGGAATCTGACTGCAAATTCCCAAAAGGAGCTGCAACCAGCAGAACCCTGGGCAGTGACTACAGAGAGAGAGAGAGAAGTGCTTTTTGCCACTAAAGCAGAGGATTTTCAGCTCCTCATGCTGCAGTTGGATGCAAAGAGCTCTTCTGGCAGCTGCCAGCAAAGTGTGGAGTGAGTTTAATGGTCACATGTCTGTTAAACATAAATTTGAACTTTATGTTTACTCAGGAGTGATAAATGATTCAACCACTCCAGTAGTCTGAATCCTCTAGAGCGGCACCTTTAACCTTGCTCAGGAAAACACTGGTGTTTAACAGTACTGAAAAAAAAAGGCCATTTGCAGAAGTGTTTCAGTCTGTATAAATAAGAAAAAGAATTATTTTTCCTTAGCCTGAAGCTGTCTGGACAATGTTTCTCACCTTTGGAAATGCCTTCAGGAAATAGCGTGTGTATAGTTTTATAACAGTATAGTGTCTCCTGAGTTGTTTGTTTTGTACCTATCTAGCTTTCTAAAAAGGAAAAAACAGAAAACAAAAACAAAACAAAACAAAACCCAAAACTGAACAAACCCCAAACAGACAAAAAACAAAGCAAACAAAAAACCCAAACAAAACAACAACCAAAAAAAAACCCAAAAACCCAACCCACCTGAGCTGCATATCAGATGTCTCAGATGAGAAATTACTTTCACTATCAAAATATGAGGATTTTAAAAGTGTATTTAACCCTACAATTAAGACCCTGGTTTGAAACTTGAAAGATCTGGGTCCAAATTCTCTCCCTTGCAATGTGTTTCTTGCTATGCTTGATCAAATATTTGTAACAGCATTTCTGAAGTGCTCAGCAGTGACCTGACACTATCCCTTTTGAAGCCCAAGGGATTTTTTCCATCTACATCAGTGACAGCAGAATTTAGGGAAAAAAAGTGAGGTGTTTTTTTTTTTTAAACAGTGTGAAATTACCCATAATGTAATCATTTCAGGAGGGTCTGCCTTTCATTCACTCTTTATTTATTTTGTGTTTTATGGTCAGTGCTCAGCGTACTTTCTGTTCCTTTGTATGATTGTACAGGATCGAGTGTGATGAGCTTTGACACTGATGCTCAGGAGATCCAAAACCAAAACAAAAAACCCCAAATTATAACAATAAATGGTCAGGGGTATTCCCCATGATCTGAGAGTCTTCCTATTATCTTCTACACACATTGAGAGCTGCTTTTATAACAAAATGTCTTCTTACACAAATTAAAAGAAAGCTAAAGTTATCCAGGCCCTGCCTGGGAAGCTGCCTGCAGAGAGCCCTGTGGCAGCGAGTCATGGAGTGAATGGGATGTCCTGGATTGATGTGCAGCAGATAGACCTGGCCTGTGGATGACTGGGAAAACAGCAGGAAATTCTCCAGTTGTGCAAGGCAAAGAGCAGCTCCACCTCTTTGTGTTCCGGGCTCATGGCTATGCCTGACTGCACATGGAAGGAATTTGCATTGCCAACAGGAGCTGATCAATAGGAGCTGTCTGGGAAAGCGGCTTGTAACTTTTAGACAAGCAAGGGGTGGCAGTGAGAAGCGGGTGGCACGTGGTCTGGGTTCGGAGGGAACTGTAATGGGCTGCTTTGTTTTGACATAACTGTAATGGTCTTTCATGTGCAGCTGTATGTAGATAAGACAATGCCAGGATAATACTGGACATTCAGATGCAAATGAATTGTATATGTAACTGTACACTGCATTATTTTTCCTTATGAGGTGTTTTGGAAGATTTCTGTCCCTGAGAGTTGCACTACTCCCTGGACATGCAACCTAGTCTGCCACTAAACTTTCCCCAAAAGAGTATTCTTATTTTCAGATTCTCTCACTCTGATTACCAAAGATAAAGTGTAACAATTAGTCTTTAATAAAGAAGACATTTCCAGCTCTTCTTTCTCTTTGTGAAGAGCAGACTCTGGCTTGTGGGGAAAAGAGGATGTTCTACATGGATTTTCATACTCACACAACCCCAATAAGTTTTTTGCTTCACTGAGAGTTTTGGGAGAGGGTATGGTGGGAAGCACAGAGAGTAGGAGTGGTAGACTGATGACTTTAGAGATATAGCAATATTTCAGAGCTGGGGCAATGAAGCCATAGGCACTGTAAGAAGATGAATAGATGAAAACAGGGTCAAGAGTAGCACAAGAGATGAGATCAAAGTTATGCCACAACAGCAAGAAAAACCCAGAAATTCTCAAAATTTTACCTGCGGCTTTGTCTGTGTCTAATGACAACTTCTTTCCATCAGCTCATCTTGCTTGCTGCAATACTTACTGTAAAAGATGACAGGGCTAATGAATCTAAGAGTTACAGTTTTGCAGTGGTTGAAATAAGCAAGAGTCCCTCTTTTCTGTTTTCCCATACATCCATAGATGCATGTCCTGACAATCTTGGGAATGAATCATGAGGATTTAGTTCTTAGAAAATGACTGGGAAATACGGAACGAACGCAGTCCTGATCTGTGACTAGCTAAATGCACAGTGCTGACAAGGAGTAACTCAGAGATTGCCTGGTGCTGCTGCAAACTATCAGTAGAGTGGGGAATACCTTAAAATCAGGCCTATAAAACAGATAACTTTTGAGGAAAATACTGTGGAAAATACTGCACCAAAGTAACATCAAGGGTGTGAAGTAATACACTCAGAAGTCAGGAAATCTTATTTTCCTCTATTTCCTTGTGTCCTTGATGCTTTATACTACCCATAACTGTGCCAATGCTTCCTTGCCATAGTTGAGAAAAGATGCAAAGCCAAAGTATCTCCAGCAATTGTGGTGTGGGCCTCTGGTCCCTCATGTTCAATACAAAAACAAGCCTGTTCTAGCTGACAAAAAAAAAAAAAAAGCAACAACCCACTCATATACCGGGGTAGCTTTTTTTCTTAGAGGATTTCCTGCTCCAGAAGCTGTGCCTGTTTTTTGTGGCTGACAGTGCAAGTTGTTCCATCTTCCACAACCTGTCAAGACTTAGAAGATTTCATCTTCCCGGGGTTGTTGTTCTGCTCCAGGCAGAAGCAGGGACTGACTACAAATTCAGTTTTTGTTTCAAACAAGAAAACATGAAGTAAAAGAAATTTTTCTCATTCCTGCAGTCCCATGAGAGCACTACAAGGTTCCATCTGGGAGCATGTACTTCCAGAGGAAGCATTGTCAAAACATTATTTTGGAATAAAAGGGTGTTTTTGTTAGAATAAGGCTAACCATTCATGACTTCCTAGGCTGCATTTTACACTTGCCTACCTGTGCTGTGGTGCTGAAATTACTGAAGGTGCCCAAGACCTTGATTCAAACCCAGTGACAACCATTCTTTTGTTTCAAGGTCACCACTGACCTGGTCAGCATCTCAAATATGTGGAAACCTGAATGACATATAAATCTGACCTTCTGTTTCATCTCTTTTGTAGGGCTTTAGGTCTTCTACATCTCAGCAGGGCCTGAAGAAGATGGAGGGAGGCTCCACACAATTCCTTTTAATTCCTTTACTGTTCCAAGTTTTTACTCTTTGTTTTTGTTTTGTTTTTGTTCTAATCATTTCACTTCAGGCTCTGTTCTCCTCTCACCAGTAGTGATTCAAAGCAGGAACATTGAATTCGAAATTACTCTGATGTCATCTACCAGATTTTTTCTTTCATTTATGCTGTATTTACTCTAATTGTTTTTGAGTGGCTTGGAGTCTGTCCTTTTCATGTTTAATTCCTAAATACCATGGTGATGTCCTTTATATAAATACTACTAATGAACAATCCAGAGCACAATTTTACATGGAAAATGTTATTTAAAACAAACTTCTCCTTGAAGCTCCACGTTTTATGTTCCAGACGATCCTGAGTGCTGTTGACAGCACTGTGCAGTCCTTCCACTTGCTGGGAATAAAGTTCTTCAGAAACTGGATCACGATCACAGCGCTGCTGAAGAGCCCACAAAGCCTGTTGTTCAGCACATAATTGACCCATTTGATTAGACAGGTCAGAGAAGCCATTTCTGTGCCTTCTCTTGCCACGTTTGTTCCCGGTGACAAAGCTCTGACATTGTTGATATTACAGCCCAGATCTCACCCTCCCCTGACAAGCAAGTTTTTTGGTGTCCTGCAAACACCCTGCATGATCTCCAGTCTGCAACACAGTCCTGCTGTGGAGGGAATGACTCACAGATTGCTGTTTGCTCAGGTTTTGGGGCCAGATCCTTTCTGATAGTGCAGGGGGAGAGAGATTGATGGCTCTTGCTTTGAGGCCGCAGTGTGCTCCTTGTCTTTTCTCCTACAGGATGCAGAGACTTGTCAGGTCTCTGGACAGAGAATGTGTGCTCAGACTCATCTGTCTTGTGTCCTGTCACTCTGCAAATCGAATCAGTCAGGTGCCCATGAAGATCCTTCCTGGCAGCTCCTCCATACCAGGAGCACTGCTTGTTAGAGTCGTGGGTGGCCCAGGGACCAGCTGTGGGTGATGCAACGAGGAAAATGGTATTTGGTGGTTGCAGGGGCTCTCTTAAGGCACAGGAGGGTGCCAAGGGTCTTCCTCACTTACACCCTCCGTGCCAGGGTGAGCACAGTGAGAGTCTGAGCGTGAGCTGTTTGCCAGCTTCCAAGTCAGATTTTGTAATGTAGTTGGGCAAAATATGAGATGGATACAGAGCCTAAATTTACATCATGGTTCATATCCTGAGATGGTGCCCAGAGGGTTAAAAGCAGTAAGGAGATTGCCTAACATGAAAACAGACCTTGATTCAGGTAGTGACAGCACCTGAGCAGAGTTGGAGAGTGAACAGGCGTTGCTTGAGTAGTGTTTAGGGCCATGAGAATTTCATCAATATATTCTACAAGTTGGCAAAAGGAATCTCATGCAAGCTGTAAGAAACAGCATGTTATTCCTCACTGTGACCATCCTAGCACAGAGATCTGGACTTACTTGAAGGCATCTGTTACAGTAAAAGGTAATTTTAGCCACAGAACATATTGGGACCAAAGAACAGCTTCTTCCTCTTAAGGGAAATACTCACAGTTCACCACCCTCTCCACAGCACCCAGGGACAGTCAGATGAAGCTGCCTGTCTCTAGGAATAAATGAAATAGGCTAGAGCCTGCTCTGGCCCTGAGGAGAGCAGGCAGCACACAGCTCATGTCTGCATGCCTAGACTCCAAAATACTCACCTGTACAACTCAGTGGGAGCAGGGTGTTTGGGAGCACCCTCACTCACATCCCCTGAACTGTACTGAGGCATGTCTAGGAATGCATCATTTGGGTTAAATAGCAGTTAAACAGCATGGGTGATTTTGAGGCGCTCCTCAGACTCATGACTTGATCCTGTATAGTTCAGTGCTAAATGTACAGCTGCTCTGGACCAGCAAGTCTGAAAAGGATATAAAACTGGTCTCAGAGCTTGACATGGTACCTGTGTAATAAAAAAAATGCCAATCTCTATTATTTCTCCTGAAAAGATTCAGCACTGGCATGGATCCTTCACTGTTCCTCTTTGAAGTAACCTGCCACACGTCGAAAGCAACCCACAGACAGGCTCTAATTGTGAATAGAGTCCACAACCCCACCAATGCCATGGTGCATGGCTGGCTGCCAAAACCAGGCTAATGTAATTAAAAGAAAATTGCATCTCTGTGGGTTTTCACTTCCTTGGTCATAGCAGGTGCCTGTACTGGGTGGTAAAATACATCTGCAGCTGCTACAGCTGTTACTCTGGCACCAAAGCAAGAGTCCAGCTAAAACCCAGGAAGAGTATACTATGTTCAACTTTTAAACCCTAGACAGCAGCTTGCCATCACTTCAGTCCAGGGTATTTATTGAAATTAGCATGTGGTGGCTGGGGGATTTGCTGGGTTTTGTGCAAGCTTTTTTTTTTTTTTTTNAGAAGGGAATTGTTTAGAGGTTTCTCTTTTAAACCTCTCTCTGAAGAAACTACCCGGGCCAAAGATGCTGCCAACCCTTCTCCCTATAGAGATGGCTCCCGGTGCAGGGTGAGGTAATGAATGACACATGTGAAGAGCACCCGCTTAGCAGATACTGGGCCCACTGACAAGAGTCAGGCATTTGGTGTAATTAGAAACCAGCTTGCTGAGCTAAACGGATCGTCTGAGTCACCTTTAGACAGCCGAGTGCCAAAGCCCTGTCTGCTGTGTAATTTGCTGGTCAATATTTTCCACAAAAGGTTCCCCCCCCAGAGCTGCCTCCAGCACTTTTGTTCACTGATTATAAGTGCTTGCAAGGTGCAGTAGCCTGGCAGCTTCTTTGGCATCCAGTGATTTGCTTTGAGACATTTCTAAATCCATAGCAAAGCTCCTGGTTTTCTTTCAAGTTGTCATTCACTGGGGTGATGAGGGGCAGAAACGGAGCACTAAAGAAAGAAGTTTCTAAAGACCTTTAATGTTGTAAGTAACTGAGATTATATAGAAAGAGAGAGAAGGAGAGAGACCTGGTCTATCGATGGTGCTGGAATAAAGCCAGTTTTAAAGCATAATTTCCCTTTGAATAAAGAAGCTTTTGCCCTCTACACCCTGCAGTTCCACAGCCACCGAATCAACAGTTGCTATTATAAGGCAGCAGGTTTTTTCCTCCATAATCATTGCAGAGACAGATTTTTATACTTAACATTAGAATGATATCTCACCTATGTCATTCTGATGTATTGGTTCAGCTTGCCTGTGAGCTACAGCCTGGGAGATGGAGTGAAATAAAAATATAGCAGTCAGGTCCTTGGCCATGACAGCTCAGATTCTGTGCAAAAACCAACCTGAAATGGAGGTAGAGCAGCCAAGATATCAGCAACAGTAAATGGTGGCTCTGCTGACCTCCATTCTGCTCTTGCACGGAGGAAGAGCTGAAATGTCTTCCCATCCAAATAACAAAAGAGAGCAATGCTGTGCACAAGCAAAGCCAGGGGATAGAGGAGCCTTCAGCAGTTGCAACAGCTGTGCCCATCAGGAGCTGACTTCACCCACAGCTCCTTGTTTGTAATTATATGGGAAAGATGGCTGGCATTGGGTTGGGAAGAGGATAATAAAACTGCTCCATAGGGATAAGCAGCTCAGATGTTGTCACTGTGGGCATAACACCAACTGCATTGCAGGGATGGTCTTCACTGGAGGAGTAGAATATATCCTCTGAAGAGCACACTTTTACAGGGATTTTTGCCCTACCTGTGTTCATCAGAACAGCTCTGTTTACTGTAAGGGCTGCCACTGAAGTCTCACACACTTTCCGCAGCTGCATCCTTCTACATGCTTCTTGCAGTGGCAAAGTGCCAGATCTTGCTTTGTTCTCTCCAGAGGGTTTCTGGAGAGCCATCTTTGTCCCTCGAGTGAGGGATTTAGAGCTGAACCTTTGCCTCCTTCATTTTTTCTCCTGAGACTGGAAAATAAGCATAATTCCTTTCCTAATTTTTGAGCCCTTCTCAAAATATGAGGAATACTCAAGCAAGTAATACTCAACTGTCCCACAGTGTGCAAGAGCTTCATATAAACCTGGTCAAAAATATGCATACAAAACTGGAGTCCAGTGTCATTATTCAACAGTATTTCAGGGCAGGGAAACCATGTGAAAATATACTCTCTTTTTATCCATGCCACAGATGCTGTAGGCTCAACCCAGTTGCCTAAACTGTGTTTATGTTTTGTGCCTCCTGAAATCTCCAAGTGCATCAGAGACCACAGTTTGAGACTGACCCAGGACTTTTGGTAGGAGCACGTAGTGGGGCCCCTGGAGGTCAGACAGGGCCCTTAGGACATCTTAAATGGTTTTAACTTCCTTATGTTCATACAATCTTTAACTAACCCTAATATTTGAGCTTAAAATACAGAAATTAGGAAAAAGATCAAAAAATAAACAAAATACAATCAATACCTGAGGTCTGAATTGGTGTTTCTTTGAAATACTGGCTTCTTGGGCTGCTATTTCTCTGACAGTTTGGGCAAAATACTGTACCAATTGAACTTGGAAAATAGTTTCTAAAGAATTTAGCAGCTGAGTGGCTGTTTTTAATGCTGAGACCCACATTCTCAAACCTAAATCTCTAGATGTGATGTTTTTTTGAGCCTCCACCACTGTAGGCATCCAGCTCTTCTTGGAAGCCAATAGGGCACTGCAGGTGGATCTTACAGAGTGCAGAATAGACTGTTGGTTGCTTAATATTGGTTTTCAGTTGTCTCAGAAACACTGGCTTTGTGAGGAGGAAAATCCTGTAACTTTTGCTCATTTACTGACAAAGACCAGCATTTAGTCTTAAGGACTATTTACATGCTGCTTCCACTGTGTGCTGAGCAAAACCTGCAAAAGGAGTAATCCAACAGCACAGAGAGCAGGTAAAAATCTACAGGCAAAGCAGCTGAGGTAACTGAAACAATCTAGAAATTTATGCTGAACTTTCTTGACTTAACAACATTGTCAGGAAAACCTAAAAGCAATCAAAAAATTCTCAAACATTTGTTTGCGACATGTTACAAGTGAAAATTCAATGCCTTCTTAAAACAACCACTCACATTGAAATCTACCTGTATTTATATTTTAAAGGTTAAAAATGCTTTCTAAAAAGGATTGAATACTGAATTTCAGACTGTGGTTTTCCTTGTCTGTCATTTTCCCAATGTTGCCTGTTCAGTCATCCATGTAATTGTTCTCTAGCCTTTAAAACTCTAAATATGAGCTTTTTCAGACTTTTCATGGCAAAATCACAGATGTTTTCCGGACCCTTGTGAATTTTGGTTTTCATGGCTTGAGACAAGTGAGTGCTGAATGTAAAGGTGATCTGATTTTTCCCATTTTTGGAAAAAAGCCAAACCAAAACTTCTATTTGCACATGAAGTAGAGATTCAAATCTTGCACAGAGAATTTACCTGAATAATTAGAACATTTTTTCCTAAAAGCTTTGCTGACACATAGCCTGTATAATAAAACACTGTATACAGTGATCAGAACTTCAGCTAACACAGATCACTGTAGCACAGAGGACATTCATGGAGCTAATTCAGTTTGCCCCCTTTGGAAATTTTCTGGCTCCTTCTTAGTTCTTGGTCCAAGTAACTTTGTGAATATGTCCCTTAAATATTTCTGAAGTGGACTATAAAATTTTGGTTTATACATTCAGAACCAGCATTGCATAGCTAATTTGCAACTTCTGCAAATAAAACAAAGTTCCTCATTCAGGTTTTCCCAACTTTACTCAAAGGAAGTATTTTCCTTTTACTATATGCTAATATCAAGGGGACTTAACTGGTATCAACCGGATTTTCGTGCTTCAGGAGCTAGGTTTTGGCTTTGGGTTGTAACATAAAGTAATATTAAGTGATGTTATATATGTTCTATATGAGGTTATTTTTGCAGTAAAACTCCCTGTATTGTTAATTTTTATCATCTTTGCAAGTGAAAAAAGGATCTTGTATATGAATTTCTCACACATTTTATTGGACAATATCAAAATATTTTTCTTCATCAACCCCACACAAAGATTTCACTTGGTGACTGAAGAAAAGCTCTCCAAAATATCTCTCTACATAAACTGATTTTAAAACAGGCAATTGAAATTTCCTTTCTTGCCATTTTTTACTTTGGATTATCCTCAGCAGTTATTTTTCTGATATGTCCAGCCAATTGCTGTAATCACCATGGTCTTGTTAGGTTATTTCCTTGAGAAAACGGCTGCTCCTTTTTTTTTCCCTGTTGAATTCTTAGAATGAAAACATCATTTTACTGTCAGCAATGTGATGTGTTTCAGGGGAAGAAACTGATGACAGGTCATGACTTTTTTCAAGAAGGAAAAACAAGCCTTCTCCAAAGTACAAAAAGGCAGGTTGATTGCCTGTTCAGTATCTGGGGATATTTTCTAAAGTCAAAGGATACACGGTGTGATTGTCATATTCTTGCAGTCATGGAAATACAGAGTGTCTCAAAAACAGTGACCTTTGGCTCTTTAGCTCCCTCTGAAACATCCTATAAAAGGGAGGCAAACTGAAGCAAATCAGTGCAGAATTCTCCATGCCTGATCACTCTCAGTTGCACTTTAAAGTTGGCTGTTCTACATTGCAACGATCAAATCTTTCAGACACCACGTTGTATTTTCTTGGCCTGCTGCTAACCTTACTTTCCAAGCTCATCGTTTGCAGCAGCTCCTCTCCTCTATACACACACACACAAACCAAGATCAGCTGGGTGCTAATGTTGCATGTTTGACACGTTGCATGATTTGCCATCAGAATCCATGTCTTTTATTCAAAAATGCTGCAGCACCTGCAAGGGAAAATAGCTTTACAAGGAAATGGCAGGGAGTTGTTCTTATAAAAGGCATCCTACAGACCCATCCTTGATAACCAGATTTTGATCCAGGAGGTAATTACAGCTCTTATGAAAGAGTTGTTACATTTCATGAGTCTTTCTGTTGTTCTTGGTCCATTCTCAGAAGATTTGAACTGCATTTATGTTTAATTGTTGAATGATATAATTTGATGAGAACATTAACTGGTTCCTACTCACTGAAGGAAATAATGGATGTCCTGGACTGTTACCACAAAAAGAGGGGGGAAAACATTTAGCCCAGGTGCCTCTATTCCACAGCCTCACTGGCAGGATAAAGGGTAAAATCTGAACAAAACGAAGGAGGATGGAGGCAGCTCTCTGCCAGCACGAGGAGCCTCCCATCATGTCCAGCTTGGTGCCACCTACATGGGGACTGGCCAAGACCCCAAGAAGGCTGGAGAAAGCCCTTGTGTTTTCCAGCTCCCGCCTGCCTCCCCAAGGGAGCGACAGCCACCCCCATTGTTAGCGCAGCCCTGGTGCCAGGGTCTGCAGGACTCTCGTGTGAGCAGCCTGCAGGAAACTGCATCCCTTCCTCAAAGGATCTGCAGCACGGAATCCAGAGCTGAAAGCACCACCCCTGTTGGCATTGTGCTGAGCGTAGCAATTCCTTTCTCACACAACAGCGCAGTGGGATGGGAACACCACTGACAGCTGTTCTCAAACTTGTTCATGCTGCTCAGTTTTCCCAGTTTTTCCACTGTGTGATACAAAGACATGTGGTATTCCCTTCTGCCCAAGTTAACTTTTTTCTTTCTTTTTTTTTTTTTCTTATTTCTAGAAGTCCTGATCCCTAAAACTTAATGTCACGTAGCAGGAAATCCTTCATGCCACTTATTCATTAACTGCTCTTGTTTAATATGTATTGGGGCTTGGCTATTCCATTTTCAGCTGTTGCTAATTTTTTTTTTTTTTTACTGGAGAAGTCATCTACATTTTTTGTATGGAAAAAACAGAGTTTGTCAGTCTGGTAAAAATAATTTAAAAACCCCCACATGAATAAAGCTCTGTGAGACCAAGGAATAATTGTCATGTGTCACCATAAATTGGTAAACTCTAGCTCCTGATCCAATGTCTGATTGCTCCATTATCTTTATACCCATCAGCAAATAAAATTCAAAGGAGAAGAAGATTCAGCTCAGATGTTTTTCTGAAACTCCCAGACTATGCAATTTTCTTACACTCTCTATCTTTCCACCTATATGAGGTTCAGACCTCAGTTGATCATAATCTGTTAATTATGCCAAATTATGTGGTGCTTGAGTAATATGTAATAGAAAAGCAAAACACTTCAGCTTGCAACCTTTGATCTGAACTCAAGTTTCTAGAGGGCATGAATTAGGCTGGAGCTGGTCACCTGTTTCTTGAGTTATTCTTTTCCTAATTTAGCTACATATAAGGCATAATTCTATATCTATGGCTTTTTGGCAAGTGTAGCCCTGAGAGAAAAAAAGCACCCTTCTCTCTAAAAAGCTTTTTTGGTGTTTTGTACAGACTTCCTTTCTTCTGAACAATTCCTTTGAAGTCCCTTCTGGTGAGGAAAATCCTGTGCATATGCTTATTATGACTTTTGCAAGATTAATTTCTTCAGACTGGTCAGACTGATTGAGAGGAAGCCTTGTCTGAAGCTGAGCATTCCCTGTCCCACAGTTAGAGCAGGGAGATGCATTGAATGCCAAATTTGCTTCGTTCCAGGTAATGTTGTGAATGTGAAACTTCAATTACTCTTTCTGAATCAAAGAACCATAGAATTGGTTGGGTTGGAAGGGACCTTAAAGCACGTCCAGTCCAACCCCCTGCCTTGGGCAGGGACACCTTCCCCTATCCCAGGTTGTTCCAAGCCCCATCCAACCAGGCCTTGAACACTGCCAGGGATGGGGCAACCACAGCTTCTCTAGGAAATCCTGTTCCAGTACCTCACCACCCTCACAGTAGGGAATTTCTTCCTAACATACCATCTCAATCTACCCTCTTTCAGTTTAAAGCCATTCCCCCTTGTTCTATCACTACATGCCCTTGAATACTGGTAAAGTAAACAAGAGTTTGTTGGGGGCTTTCTTGAGACTAACCCATTTTGAGTAACCTAGAGTCAGTGAAATGGGAAATTTGAGGTTTTGTGTCACCCTGGGCAACACAGAGCAGTTATTTCTGAGGTGGAACTCAAGGCTCAAAACCATCTTTAATTTAACTATAAACTCTTACCCCACATTCAAACGATTCATTATTTAACTCTATCAAACACAAAGCACTCAGACACACATAGGGCAAAAATGTCATGCCTGAATGTCCCAGATGCCCTTTGGATATGGCCCATGCTCTAGCTGTCTGTCAAGCTGAAGGTGGCCTGGGTGATTTATTCAGAACAGAGATAACAAAAGGATTTCAGCTCAGTTTGCTGCAATGTTGCTCAGCCCCAGCACATATCCATAGCCTTGGTGCACTTTGTTTGAACAAGTGTTGCTGCCCAAAGAATTTTTAATAAGGTACATAATAAAGTTTAATAAGCTGTAGCAAGCAGACATGTTTGAACACATGTTTGCAGTATGTCTAAATGAAGTGTTTATATTTCTGTGTGTCCAGTATTGCTATTCCAAGTTGAATTCTATAAAGAAAAAATAGGGTAAAAAAATTACCAAAATACATGCCCAATATTATTCTTCTCTATAGAGGAATTACTTTGAAACTATGTTTCTTGTTATGACATCGGGTTTATATTGTGCATTACAGTTTTCTGTGCATGTCCAACAAATGTTTAGTCCTCAGGCATTTCTACAGAAGTTGTGGATTTCTTTCTTGGTTTTAGCAGGACTTCTTGTAATTTGTCCTTCATACTATATTCAACATAAGGAAAAACATTAGCTTCAAAAATACAAAAATGCTTCCAAATCTGGAGATAATCATAGCATTTTTTTCTAAAATTTAAATATTTTCTAGGTAAAAACTAATTGTGACACTTATATAGAAGAGTAAAGATGTCCCAATGTTCTAGTGGTTCTGTTTCTGCTTTTATTTCCATTCCCTTCAGTTTGTATGAGTGTCTCTTTGGGGCATTCTTGGGGGGTTTTTTCCTGTATCTTTTTATACAAATTTTGGTAGTATGCAAAATAACAATAATTCTTGTAAGAGACCCTTTTTTACAAAGCATCACCAGTCTCCATAGAAAAAACCTTGGCTTGTATTTAGAAGTGAATAGTTTAGCTTAGATAACAACATGAGTCTTCATCTTCCAACCCTTTTTCCAAACAGAGAATTTCTCTTTGCTGTTTCTGTAAGAGGGACCTCATCAATGCACACAAATATCTTAAGGGCAGGTGCCAAGGCATCAGGGCCAGACCCTTCTCAGGGAATCCCAGTGACAGGACAAGGAAGAGGTAGAAGAAGGAAGTAGAACACAGGAAGTTCTGAATATGAAGATAAACTTCTTTCCTGTGAGGACTGAGCACTGGAACTCACTGCCCAGAGAGACCGAGGAGTCTCCATCTCTGGAAATACTCAAAACCCACTTGGACAGGATCCTGTGCAACCTGCTGTGGGTGAACCTTCTGCGATAGGAATGATGTTCAGTCCTGGAAAATCCTAGAAAACATCCGTTCATGACTGTCCTTATCCATCTGAAAAATAGAGGGATTGTCCAGCTTTGAGTACAGACTGGTAAATAACCCAAAAATCTTTGGCCAAGCTAAGGGAAATCCAACCTTATCTCATTTGTAGCATGGGCCTGTCCAGCTCAGTGAAAGCTTATATTTCATGCCAAAAAATAGGTAACAATCTATTCTGTTGAGGTTTTGATAGTACATTTGAAGACCTACTATCTAGGAGATTCTGATTTAAAACCACTTCAAATTGTTGGCAAAATCTTTTCATTATTGATATTAACCATATTTTTGTTTTCTGATTTACTGCATGTTTTATTCCTCAGGAAGCTTAAAAGCCCAACTAAACAGACACACTGAAAAACAAATGTTGCTAAAATGATTAAGCAGCCCACAGATGGCTTATATGTTCCTGTGTCAATGAGACAGCTTTATAAATGAAGCATGTGTGATAACCATTTATGTTCTATTTAAAAAATGCCGAGTATTTTTTAAAGCAAACATATTTTCAAAGAAAAACATAGACCAACTTGATGAAGAGATTTAACAGTCAAAAAAGCTGTGTAGCCCAGATGGTTGGTAGCAGCTGTAACCTTGTGAAAATTGACCTATAACATAGCCACAGGGTTCTTGATTCTGAGAAGAATCTTCTCTTTAAGAAAATTGATTTGCTTTACAAACCTTGACCCCTCACTATTTTTCATCCTCCATCAACCCCTGGGGCCCACTGACCTCACTGCAAGAAGTCATATGTGTGAGACACCCCCCTTCAAATGAGTGGAAAGATTTCCATGTAGGGTTTGTTGGGCCAAGGTTCATAGCAACAAATCTTTCCTTGTTCTGCTGCAAGATTAAGTCAAGATGACTGACATAATTGGCCAAACAGTTTTCTAACTGGCTTTTTACTTTTGAGATGACCTCTGTTTCTCCCATTCGTCTCCTGATTACAGGTCAATAATACTGTCAAGGAGAGATAAAATAATTTTGTCACTTAGAAATATTGTAATGGGATAAAACCCCTGGCTTGTCATACCACTAAATTTGAAAAGATAATTGAGCTGTCAATTTAAATATCAAGTGAATGCCTCCATGCAAGCAGTGTTAATAAAAGCCAGGAGGAAGATAGAGATGAGCTCAGCTGGCAGGTGAGGGGGGGTAAGCTTTGGTGTCTGAGAGACAAGTAACTCTAAACTTTGAATTAATCTGAGCTTCTTGTGTCTACAAGAGTACACTGGGTGCACTTATTTTATGAATATTCTTTAATGCAATCCTTGAACCAGCCACAGGTGGGAGATGATCTTTATTGGGAATGTCATTTCAGCCTGTCAGCTTCTCCATGCACCATGGAGACATGAAAAATCAGTTTATTGCCACCCCCTTTTTACCTCTTTCTAGTGAATATTCCTCTCAAAGGTCACTTTCTTGTTTGGACGTCATCAAGACAGTTACCAACTTTTATTCCTTGCTGCCTACCAAAACAGTCATGTAAGCCAAAGTTTGCTCCCATGCCTACAGCAGTAATTACTATTAATGGGCTAAAGTGATTGAATCATTTAAGGCCTGAGGGAAAATGTTTGCACAGTGTTTCAGTTACTATTTGCTTTATGTGCTCTGCTGACTGTACTTGCCAGATTTTGCATTTATTAACAGAGTTCTGTGATGTTCTGGCCCCTTCTTTTTGAATCACCCTCCGTTCTCCCTGGCAGATCCTGAGTGTCCTGAGTGCTGCACAAGAAGGAACAAACCTGACTGAGGACATCAAACTGCACTGAGATCACACAGGGAGCGCTCAGCTCTCTTTGGATTCAAATGTCTAATCTCAACGGGGAAGATGCGCTGTCAGCATCAACCAAAACCAACACTATCCAAAAATAGGATCAGTGGAGTGAGACCCAGGCTAGCATATTTAAAGATTTTTGTGGCTGGCTCCTAAAGTTTCGTAGAAAATGGGGGTTCAGGGTTGGCCACAGAGGTGGTAGCGGACAGGGAAAGAGAAGCCAATGTTTTTGTGTGTGTGCAGCACAGAGAGAAGAACAAATTTACATCATGGGACAGCCAACATTTATAAAACCAGCAACCAAGCCGTGGCTCCAATGGATGAGTTATAGCCCATCTGAAGAACAACATCATTGTACAGAGGCATGAATGAAAAGGCTTTTTCTTTGTGGAAAAAGTATACATGGGGGTTTACAACCATGAAAGAGAAGATGAAGCCTGCAGCATTTGTTTGAGGCTGATACTAAAGATATCAGTAAACCCTGTTAATTTCCATGGTACAAGGCAACTGCAGCCCAGAAGTATACCTGATCAGTTCTTAATCAAAGGCAAGTTCCCAGGAGCCTTGAAATCTGTAAAAATAATCAATTTGGGCATTTTAGCTCTAAATGTATCTTCTTCACTTTCTTGTTCAGCCTTCGATTTGGGGGCAGATTTTGATCAGTGGTTTTACAGCTCTTCGGGACATAGAGGCTTTTGTATCAGCTCATGGATTTTGTTACACAAAGTTTTCTTTGTACATTGGAAGGCTGGAGAATTGGCTCCATGTGAGCCTGTAGAGTTTATAAAACCTGCAAGCACTAACCTCTCTTGGCTTCTCCTGCAAAAATAAATGTGAACTTGGAAACCTATGATTCTGGCTTGAAACAGAACCCACAGATATATAAAATTGGTCTGAAACAGGACTGCCTCATCAGTGTTCAACAACTTAGTGGTAAATACCAAGCATTCAGAAGTCTTAAATCAGCCTCCAAAACCTTGAAATTATTGGTAAAGTCATGTTCTGCTAAATAAGAAAATAAATCAATTTTGGGTTTCCATGATTACTTTCTGCTTCTGGGCCATTTATGGCAACACTTTCAAATTCTTCTCTTCGATGAATACATCTAGAAACATTTTCTTTTTAAAATAATAGCTGAGTATCTTACAATCAGGTGACTCGGAGACCTCAAATTTTTAAAAACCATGGCATGTCGAGCCTTGTCACTCTTTCAGATTCACTTACAAAAGGTACTCAGTGTGCAGGACAGAGGAAAAACAGATCCTGACCTGCTTAGTGATGTAAACAGTGTCTTCCTCTCCAGAAGTAAGAGCTAGTTGAAACAGGAGAACAAGGAACCCTGGTGTCCTGAGCAGCTTTTGGCCCTGAAATGGTTATTGCTGTAACATGTGAAACAGGTTTAATGCACAGCCAACACCAGTGGAAATTTGGCCCCAGCAGAGATGGCAACCTGGTTTCAAACTCTTGGGCTCCATCTCATTGTTTCTCTGATATCAATTTCCTTACCTTAGAAAATACGCATTTTACCAAGCAAGCTGCAGAAAAAAATAATTAAATCTAAATGAAGTCACCCCTTTCTTTCCTTCAAGCCCACTCACATCTTAAAGCTGCACAGCAAAGGAATTAAAAGTTATAGGAGTTATAGCTCCTTAAGTGAAGATTTATTGTATTAAATACAGAAGGAATAACCATTAATAAGGTATTACCTTGCTCTGAAAGAGCCACGAGAATCAGCAACCCCTAAATAATTAACTTGGTCCTAATACTGATGTGTTTTGCAGCTGCAGACAAACGATTTACCTTCTACCCCTTAATGTTCTACCCTGTATTACAAATATTACATATTCAGCACTGCAATGATGGAGTTGCATTTTCTTGCCTGCTGGAAGACAACAAGTCTAGAAAAAGGGAAATAATGGTGTAGGAAATAGTGAAAAAGATTATTTTGCTAGTGTCAATTGCCTTGTGTGGGAAGCTCTTCTGCCACAGCTTCTTCCCAGTGCTACTTATTTTCCATGTAGGATCACAAGCTGGTCACACTGAAAATTCTATTCACTTATCTTTAACCCTCTAAACACGAACCCTGTGTGCAGGCTCTCTTTAATCAAAAGAAAGAGATAGACTACTGCAGACTACTGCCTGTTTCAAACACCTCTGGATGAACCACATCCATATGTCTCCATCGGAACAGACATTTATATTCTAGATGGCCAAACATGAGTTCCCATTCTGAGAGCCTATTTTGGAGTTTTCTTGAAGTCTCCAAGCACTGAGCAGAGTATGATGCTTTCTTAAAGATGCTAGTCTATGATCAGGGGTCCTTTGGATTCTTTGTTTGGATAAAATAGCATTAAATCCTCCTCCTCCCAAAAGAGCATTCAGAGCTCCACCTGACTTGCATCAGTGCAGAGAGCGTGCTTAGTTTTCAAGTCAATAATTGTTCACATGCCCACACACACACAAACCATGTTAAAAATGGGCATTGGGTATATAAATAGCCACATTTGCCTTTCTAGTGGTCAAAATAAAGGAGGACCACAGGTACAGGGAAAGGCTGGAGAAGCTGGTAGAGACTCACGACTTTATATCTCCAAGTCAGCAATTAGCACACACAGCGAGGCTGGGAGACTGTAAAAACTCCCACCATCTGACAGCTGCTTGGCAGCCTTTGAGAACTGACTCATCACACCCTGACCCAATTTCTAGCAGACAGGTGTCCCGACCACAGAAACCACCATCACAGGTGTCGCTGTTTTATGTAAGTTCAGCAGAGAGACCACTAAGTTATTTGTTAGCAATCAAAAAGGTCACGGGGCTTAATTTTTCTACCAAGAACTCCTCTTGGCTAGTTTTACCTATGATTTGCTGTGGTCTGATGGTTTACATGTTTTCCCTGGTATTAAACCTGTCTAGCTACATCTTCATTTGATAAATTATTTTCATTGAATCTTTGGTGTGAATGTCCTAGAATTAAAACTCAGACCTAGAGAGAGACTTCAGGTTTAAAAATATAATCGTCTCTATGGACTGCTAGAAAGAGAAGGTTACTAACGACTCCAGGAACTGATGTTAGCCAGTGTGGTCATACACTCTGAAATGAACAGTTCCCCATGGTAACATCTGTATATTTGCCTGGGTATTGGGAATTATATGACATTTACTCCTAACTCAACTGAAAAATTTGGTTAATGATAATATGTTTCTCTTTTTTTAGATGATCCAGCTTCAATTGCTGTGCAGGTCAGCACAGTCCCATTGAAGTCAGCATCCCTAGTGTGGCCACAAGTGTGACCCCAGAGTATTAAGACCTGGTAGGAATCCAGCACGGCTGCCTGAAATGCCCAGGACTTCACACATGATCTGCACATAAACCACCTTTTCAAAGACAGTCTTTCTAATAAAACAGCCGCTGTTGACACAAATAATCCCACATTTCTGATTTGCATAACCTCTGGGAAGCTGGATAGCATAGGAAATAAGCAATAATAGCAGTGTAAATGGCTGTAAGTGAATGCAGATCAGTTACAATGCACCAGTTCAGTCTATGAAGCCCAGTTTATGCTGGCGGCAAAAATAAGAGGAGACATTATGTCTTCATAAAAGCTTGACCTCAAGTACTTCAGAAGACAGAAGAGACTACATTCAAGGCAAAGCAGACTTTCTGTGCACAGTTATTCTTTAAAGGGCTTTGCTAGGGTTCACATACACATACCCTTTGCTCATGAAATAGGAGAGGAAGGGAGCACCTAACAAATGAATGTTGTGTAGCTCAGCAGCCTCAGCTGGCCCAGTTCCCACTATATTTTGCTTGATAAACAGCTAATCCCTGAGTATAGTGTGGCTTGCATTCCCCCAAACTTATCATTAATCATGGAAAAACCCAAGTTGTCCTTGCACTATGTGAGTGCCTATGAACAGCTCCTTTGATAAGAGTGTTTTTACATGCCTGGAGGGATTTAGCTTTTTGGACCTCTGTCCTGTAAGTAATAGGCAGACTTTCCTTTGCATGTGAGTCTGCTTTCATTGCTGGTTTCAAACCACACAGAATTAGCAGGGATGTTTGAAATGAGAAGTTGTACCTTGCTTATGTTACCCCATTGTATTTGTGCTGTTCCGTGGCACGTGTGGCATGACATAGCCTTATAATTATGGATTGTCAGCAGCCCAAGAGAAGACAGGGGGACAGAAAAAGAAGGTAATTTCTAAGTGAGAAAAGGACAAAATGAAATGTTAGTTTTAAAGTGGCAAAATATTTAGTCACATAATTTTGTTTCCTTTTACTAAGGAAGATGAATAAAGCAATACATTATTTGCCTCTTTACCTTATACCAGTCCCAGAAATTGGAACAACAGACAACTGCTGGTCTTTTCCACAAGTAAGGAATAGATAAATTGCCCTTGCTATAGGTGGATATTGGATATAGACACAAATTTTGTTGTGAGTTTTTTCTTAATTAAAGTTGTTAACAGCACATATTTCCATTGTGTATCAGACACTTTCCACAGCCTGAACTGTGAGCCAGGCTTATTTCAGCTACCTGGTCTGGCCTTGCACATGAGAAAGACAAAGCCCTGACTATATGATGGAAGCCCTGTAGCTTTCAGCCAGTTTCTCAAGTCTTTTACAAAAAAGAGTCGGTCCTTCTTGGAAATGGGCAAATCTTCACACCCTCAATTATGCTTTTTATTTAAAAAAAAATTAACAAAAAAATGAAACCTATTCCTGTTTTGGATTGTTCTAATCTCAACTTTAACTTATGATACTTATCCACTACTGAGATAAAACAGTTCTACAACAAAAAATATTTTTACTTTCTGTATCTACACTGTTTCACTTCCTTAACATTAAGCATTGCCATTTGGAGGAAAATTTAAACCATACAACTTCAATAGGCATTTGTAGACCTGAAGAAAGGGTTCTGAGATGATACTCACAATTAAAAGGGTCTTAAATATACACAGACTTTATTTTAGATACACTATCAGTGTGAGAAATTAGGCTTGCTCACCACCAAACCTTTACTTGCATTGATGAACTTTTAGGCAAGGAAGTTTAGCAGGGTGGCCTCTCAGAAAAAAAGGCTCCTGGCATGTCCCCAGCAAGCAGCCCCTCTTCGTGCCCTTGCACAGACACAAACATTTGCCCCTGCATGAGCCACTCACTCTGCGAGCCACAGAGACAAGAGAAAACAGCTGCAGCTCCCCAGCTCCATTCCCACAGCGAGGAACAGGATGAGAGCCCTGTCGAGTGAAGGGCTGCTGTGACTTTCTCTCTCCTTGGAGACTGTGGGAAGCAAATGTGACACCGGAATTCCCTGAGGTCCGAGAGCTGGAGCAGCTCCTGAGCAGTGTGACTGCAAGGTGGCCCCTTCATGTAGTCATTCTTCAAAGGCACCAGAGATTTGGCTGCAAATAGACTGTTTAAAGAAGAAATCGGGTCTGCTGATTCTCATTGTTTAGAATAAAAGCAGAGGTAAAAAAAAGCAAGGGAATAAACAGCAGGGAAAAGTTATAAAGAAAATATTCTGTATTTCTCCATTGTTCATTTCCACATATAAATATTCCAGGATTTGGTTCTTGGTTAATTTTTGCAAGGAAATGAAGACTGGCTTGATGTTCACTACACTTGTAGATACCATCTGGTTAGGTTTACTTCCCTTTAAACTATTTTTGATATATTTTGATTTTATTTAATTTAATTTGAGAGAACAACATGTAGGACATTTGGTCAGGTGGTATGTGGACAGGCTGGATAAAACTATCTTTATAAAGAGGAACACTAAAAGCAAAACAGATTGTCAGTGCTTAATTCTGTGTACTGACTGTAATGGTTTCAGTCATTATAAGTGCAAAAACCCCAGTTATATGGAAAAGAAGATCTCCCAAGAGTCTGGTGGCACATCCAGGGTGGCAGCTCTGAGAGCATGAGTAGGATGGTGAGGCACTGGAACAGGTTTCCCAGAAAAGTTGTTGTGCCCCATCCCTGGAAGTGCTCAAGGCCGGGTTGGATGGGGCTTTGGGCAGCCTGGTCTAGAGGAAGGTGTCCCTGCCCATGGCATGGGGCTGGAATTAAATGATCCTTAAGGTCCCTTTCAACCCAAACTGTTCTGTGATTCTATGACTGTGAACAGGGAGTGCAGAACTGCACCCTCCTTTGCTGAACCACACAGTAACTTAACTACCCCTTGTAATATCAATTTAACTCACAGAGCCATGCCTTTTGCCACAAGGGCCACATGACTGGCATAAGAGAAATAATTTGGAAAAGGATTCTCAACCAGGATGAAAGGACACTTTGTGCAGAACAAGATGTATATGTGGACTAATCCCTGCTCTCAGTTTCTTCATTTTTGGGCAGTATTTTCCACCCTTTTGGAATGGAGCTGACCAGAATATATATTGGTTTCTAGGTATCTTGGATGAAAATAAAGGCAATCTCAGAAGTATCCATTTCCTCTGGATTAATTCCTGGAGCCGGGTAGACTCCTGTCAGCCAGTTCCAGGCTGGAATTGCCATTTAACTTTCCTTTTAAATTTAGGAAGTGTCAGAATTTGGGAGTTGGAGAAAACCAAGTCTTTGATTTGAAGTCCAGCGGGACAGACAAGCAAGTAGGTGAACTCGTTTGGCACCAGATATTTCACAGCCTGCTGAGGATGGTTCTGGGTTTGTTTGTTCTACTGACATGTCTAGGAAATGAAAACAAATCCCCACTGCTCACAACCCCCAGACTCTTGTGACAGACCAAGAATGACAAATCAGAGCATGGAAAAGGAACTGGCAAATACACTTTCAGCGTCAGCCTCAAATTTGCTGCCAGTGAGCAACTGTCAAAAAGTCATTATAAAATACCAAAAGACTTTACCTCAGGGTTCCTCAGGAGAGAGAAATTTCCAGCAGCAGAGGGAGGTCCTTGAGGAGGATAAAGGCCCAAGATATTAAAGTGTTGATATACCCCTCTTTCCAAAGATACCAAAAAAGGTTGGATGTAGGTTTATTGGGGTGAGTAAAAGCACTTTTATCAGTGCTTTGTTAAAGTGTTTTTTTCCCCCATGTATGTCCACAGGTACATGTTAAATTTTACATTTTATTTCATAAGTGTGCACATGTTTGCACATACACATACAGTACATTAGTTTATAGACATTGTACTCATGTGCATGTGAACATCTTCATTATAGCTTTTTTCCTAAATAAAATCCATTACAAAGATGGCAACAGAGATGGGCCTTGCATAAATAAAATTAAATGAGTGCAAGTGAACTAATTAGAAAAATAAAACCAAACAAGACAATTCTGACTAGATGTAAATCCAGACTGTAGTTTTATTTGTGTGAGTGCCAAATTAGTCCACATATTTCTGAACAGAAGCAGAAGGAAAAGTAATCAAAGGGAATAGCTAAGAAATTACTGCATTAAAATTAATTTAATTTCAGCACCAGGTAAAAAAAAAAGTTTAAGTTAGCAGAATATATATAAGTTTGCCAGTACTTGCAAAGAACACAGATAACAAATATGTTAGAAATAGTCCCATGGTGTATCACCTAATGGATACTCATAGTCTGAGTGCTCTGGTAAATTCAGAAGTTTACTGTCTGTGCTCAATATTCAAACTACCTACTGTGCACACAGTACATATGGAACTGTGGGACTCACTGTCACAGGGTGTAGCAGGAACCAAGCAATCCCGAAAAAATTATTATACAGCCATTTCAACTCGATGGACTGGATAATGCCCCGTTGAGGTGTCCTAAACTGTCACTGACAGAAAATTGCTGTCCTAGCAGGATGTTAGTGGACATTCAGAGCTCAGGTTCTTTTAGATATAGCCCTTTCTGAGTGTACTCCAGATAGCTTTTTCATTTGCATCTTTTTTCTTTCATTGCTAAATCAAATGGCTCTTTGTAGCATGTTTTACCCCAGCCCCTCATAGCTGTTGGATGCTGTAATGTCCCATATTTACATCTCATGTCCTACATGTGTCTAAACTCATGATCTATTTTTCATAAATAAATACTTGTGATTGGAAGCAAAGAGGAAAAAAAAAGGAGGTGTCTAAGTTCTAAATGGAGGCTTCTAAACCTGAATGTTGGCACCCAAATAACTGGCCAGCTTTCCAAAAGTCAAGCCCCTGGAAATTTCCAGTAATCACAGTTGCCATACCAACGGCTGTCAGCACTCTTACAAAAGCAGGTCATGCATTTAGGTGCCAAAATGTAGCAAGAGGGGTCTAATTTCAAGCTTTTTTTTTTTTTTTTTTTTCTTTTTTAGATCTGGCCAAGAGCACTGATGATAATTGAGAACAGTTTCACCTCTGCTGCCACTCTCCAACTTCTCCAACTGGAGTCACAAGACCTGCTATGGTCTTGAAAAAGAGAAGATGGAAGATGTTTGGGGAGGTGAAGCATGAGGTGTTAGCAGTAATTCCCTGTTCCCCCCCTGGGACAGAGGCTTTGTGCTAACCCAGAGATATCCCACAAACTGACCTGGGGGCAAACAGCCAGAGAAGTGTGGGGTTTGCTGTAGGTTCATTCCCCTGGGCTGGCAGCAGGCTGTGGCTCAAGTCCATGGACACAGGAGAGGTTTGGTTTGTTGTGTTGCTGCTGAAGTTTCCTGGACCTGCCGTTAAGGCCGGCATGAGGCCAGGTGCTTCCCCCACCTGCACCCACTGCTGGCCACTCCCCCCTTGGAATCCTTCCCCTGGAATCCTGCCCTGCCTCCCTGCCAGCTTGCTGTCCCCCTCGCTGGCCATGAGCCAAGGCGTTTTTGAAGGGAGGACAAGTGTGTCCCTCTTGGTCCCCAGCTCCTGGGAGCTTTGAGCGCCGCCTCTGTGCTGCCTCTGCCTCCCAATACCTGCCTGGCCTCAGGCAAGTCACTTAACCTCTCTGTCTTGAGGCAAAATAAAGATAACACCACTTCCTTCTCGGTGCATTTTGTGTGACTCCTTCAGCTCAGGTGTAAGTTCCTAAGGGCAAGGTTTGTCTTCTCAGTGTGTTCAATGCCTATCAAAACAGAGCCTTGATCTCAGCTGGGGCCTTGAGGCATGGCTGCAGTGCTGTTATTATCGTTAATAATAATAATAACGAATGCAATCAGATCAAAGACACTGCCTGTATGAGTCATTTTTTGGGGTAAAGTTAGTCATTCCAAAGAGCAATAGGTACATGTAAACTTTAGGCACTGCCAAGGTTTCTCTTTTTTCCCACCATTTAAAAATTCACCCCTGGGAGTTTGGGTGAGCAACACGATCTGGAAGGGCTCGGCTGTGCCGGTGTTTCCCTGTGGATGGGCGCTTGTGCTCACATGGCTGACACTGAAAATGTTCATGGGGTGACTTTGCTCTGTGCAGTTCAGCTACGTAAATTTTTTTCTGGATTGGAGGTGAAACTCCTTTCCATATCGAGCCTTGTCTGAATGGAATTCAATCTCTGTCATTGCACCGGCATAAAAACCAGCACCACATGCCAAAACAATATTTTTCCCCTTGTTAAATGTTGCAGATTTTTTGGGGGGTGGGGGGGGAGGGAGGTTCAGGAGTTTTTTTAATCAGTTGAGCAAATCACAACAAAGGTGTCTTGGTGTCTTGAGAGGGAAAAAATAAATTACAGGAATTAATTGCTTAATAAAAACTTTAAAATTAGTTTTTTCACCTGAAAGAAAAGGCCTGCAGCCAACTGGATTACACAGGTGCAAAATAAGACACAAGAGGGAGCTCACATAATAAATAATACTGATAAACAACATCTTGAAAACAGTTCAAACCTATGGAGAAAAGGAAATTAATAAACCTTACAATTCCTATTTGCTGTCAGGGCTCTCATCTCTACAGTTATTGCTACGGGCTATGGGAACATGCTTACAGAGAAGGATCTCAGTACACCAGGCTTTGCCATGGAACACAAAGGCACAACCTGGTCACAAAAGCTTCTGGTGGCATGGAAGAAGGGGACTGAGCCATGAGGCCACAGGGAGACACTGTTCTGGCTGTGTTCAGACAGAGAGTGACCTGAGGTTAGAGCTCCTCCAGGAGTTATTGTCAAATATTCAATGTGTATTGCCATTTTAAAATACATTTAAATATCTGTGCATTTATGTTTCTTGAGAATGATGGCTCAAATTCAAGAGACAACCACATACGCAGAAAACCAGAGGACTTAAAACTGAGTCTGCAACCCCACTGTTGAATTTTGTGAGTGCAATCAGGAGTTTCATTTCAGTGCCTGCGACTTTAGTTCACTCCAGCAACCACATTTCACAGAACTTAGAGAAACTGTGCTCTTCTGACAAACACATTTGGCAAAACCCTTCCTTTTTAAGTGTTAATGTGATCAGCCAAAACCTTTCAATTCCTAAAGTTCTTGTGAAAATGAGGCAATATCTGTCAGTAACTACAACGGCCTTGATCTTTTGGCAGAAATGCACCTCCCTGCAGTCGGACAGGGGTTTCACAGTGCTGCGCCCTGGCTCTTTCTTCTTTCTGAGGCTGCAAGTGCATGCACTGGCACACACACATCTCAGCTCCTCCACGAAAACCTGACAGAAAAACAGACTAGCTGGAGGGCTACCCTCGAAAGCAAGGCCCCGACATCATGACAGCTCTGGGCATGCATCAGAATTACCTCCTGAAAGGATTTTAGAGGGTCATCCATGGGCCACTGTTCTGGGAAGGACCCACATACAGATCTTGTAATATGTATTACCCTCCAATATCCATCACCTCCAACAAGGAGGTGTATTTTGGACATAGCTGTCGCCAGGGCTGGAAACGCCCTAGCCTGTATGCTGGTGTTGGTGCCAATCACAGATATCTCAGACATGTCCCTCCAGAAGCACCAGGCACAGAGGCAAGATGTGTGGCTCTTTAGAATCTATTAACAGAGATCCACAATTAATCTGACTGCGGGGAACCTTCCTTCACGTGCCAGGACCTCTCTGGTCTGCAGCAGCCCCAGAGCACTGCTGAGTGCCCTTCAGCCAAGGGCAGAGCCACCTCCTATGGTTTGCTTTTCTGTTATTCGTGGGATTTGTGGAAGCAGGTAGAGAGGTCAGGCAGACAGGCTCCAAGATGGCGAAGAGAGGACTTTATTTACAAGAAGTTCTTTTTATACACACTAATAAACAATTGTCTATTGGCCAAAGACAATTCACCCCCAAAGACCTATTGGTTATGGCTCGTACACCTCTAACACTAAACACAGAGATTAAGGAAGTACAGTTTATCTATATTCTCCATGAGAGAGAAAGAAAAATCCTAAAACACTGCAACTACAACCTCCCACACTGTGACATCCGAGTCTGTGCTGTGAAACCATCCACCCACATCAGCAGTGGCTCCATTTCGTTCCTCTGCTCCTGTAGTGCAAATGGGCTTTTCTAGTCAATAGTGCCACACATGGGGAGCTCAGAAATACGTTCAGTCCTCACAGATGTTTGTCAAACAGCCCATTGAGCAGCTCAAGACCAACTGGTGCTACTCCTGGGATTGTATCAGCCGTACGACCCTGGGCTGTTTTGTCCCTCAAAGATCATCCACATACCAGCATCAGGAACTCCACAGATCTGAGGGAACCCAAGGAGAAGGTGCAGGATCTGACTGTGGAGTGTCACCCTTAATATGTAGCTTGCTGGAAGGGACCTGGACACCATAAGTATCCTAATGCTACAGAGACTTGTCCTGCACACAACAAAAGGCCCTAAGAACTTCTGAAACAATCAGAGACATCTCAACCCTGAGATCTGTCTTCATTGTAAGATTCCAATATACAAAGTTTAGTCTGAATGAACTGACTTAATGCTGGATACCCTGGACCTCAACACTGATTTATACCCTTCCCACTCCTTTGAGAAAAGTTGATGAATTCTTCAGCAGAGAGGGCATTTTGTAGCCAGATTCCACAGCTGTGGAATTGCAGAAAGCCAGGCAGTGGATCCTGGGCTGGCAGAGACCATCCTCACACTGCTTGATGCATTTGATCTCTGGAGAGGAAGGAGTACATACCCAGCATGGCAACGTGGCCAGCTGGCTTGGGAGAAGCAATGCTGGCTTTGACTGCGCAAGCAGGTGCTTGCTTCCCCTCCCCGTCAGATGGGGAGAGTGAAAGAACAGCTGTAAATAGAACAAGGTTTAAAAAATTGGAGAAATAGAGATTTAGAAAAAACCAAAACACTAATTTGCCTGTCTTGCATCGGAAACCTGTCGTGTTTTTAATCTAAATTAAAGTTGTGCTAGTATTATGTAGCAAAACAATTGCCGGCTTGCAGGGCCACACATTTTTGAGAAGTGAGAATGAGCCATATGTCTTCCATAAAAGCATACTGATACAGTTCAGCCTGTTCTTTATGCGTTCCGGTAAATCATATTCTTTTACAGGCCATGGTTTAAGCGAGCAATATTTTTGTTTGCCAGAAAGTATTTACAGTACTGTATAATCCTTCATGTCTACTAGTTTTCATTTGTTACTATTGACACATTGTAAAACAGTTTTAATTATCTCCAGGCTCAAATACAAGGATTTTTTATAATTCCATCGGGTCTATTTAATTTCCAGTATCTAAGCTACCATAATGAAAGTGTTACTCAAGGTTTCTTCTTCAACTCCCCCCTCTTTAGATCATAATAAAGACAGCTCACTTGAGCAAATAGTTGCTTTGAAATGTTAATCCTCCTCAGATGTGTTTTTTGTTAGATCAGCTGCACTGTTAAAATACTTTCTATTTTCCCATTAATTGGAATGCAGAATAACACTTATTAGCCATATGGACACAAAGTAGCTTGTTGATGAAGACAACTGAATTAAAGCTTCATGTTAAACAATGAATTAACTGTGATAGAGGGTGAAAAAACCACACTTACATAAAACTGGGTTGTCTATCCCTCTCTTATCCAACACAATCTCTTCTTAAAAGAAGAAATATATTTCAGACACTGCCCCCAGTGCAACCTAAAATCCATACAAATGCACAGAATGGAGGGTGAATGTAAAAACCTACAGCATAGGGGCTTATTGAAACAGTTTTCCAGATTGATTGGTTTATATTATTTTTTATTTGGCACTTAAAGACTGAAATCCCAATGAGCTGAACCTTTCCTTCATCAATGCATGTGGAGGTGCTTGTTTGCTGCAGAGCTGGCCCTGTGGTTGCTCCCTGGCTGGAGAGCTTGGCTTGGCTCAGGTGTGATCAGGCACAGTGTGAGATCTCACGCTGGTGCTATTCCTCCCTCCTTCCCTGCCTCCCTCTGAGCCCGGCACTGCTGCGCTCCAATAACGAGAGCAGCTCTGTGATTGCTTCTTAATGAATTGTGGGGGAATGTGCATGGTTTCCCTGGGGTGTGAAAGGAATTTTAGGTGGGTCATCAGCATTCAAATATTAAATTACTTGGGCAGGTTGTGTAAGGTTAGCAGCCAAGGAAGTTACCTCCATGTAAATCAGCAGGCACAAAAGAAAAGCTCTGCTAGATTCAGGTGAGAAGAATGTGTCTGGGAGGACATTATGGAAAACACCAGACAAGGGCCTCAGCTTGTGTGCAGTGAAAATATTCTTGAGCTTCAGTAGACTTTAGTAAATATGGCTTTGTTTGGAAACTCTGCCCGTAATTTTGAAACGGGAGACATCTGAATCCGTGGAGAATTTTGGGCCCTAGTCTACACTTCAATGAGAGCTCAGTCTTTCTGGAAATATGTCCCTCTTTATTGTTCCTTGATTTCTACATTTTATGCAAGTCTGAACGTGGAAATACAATAACTGAGCAGTAGGAGCTGGGTGAATGAAGCTTCAGTTTACACGTATGGCTTCCAGAGGGACTGGAAGTCGGTTTTATTTACTTAACCAGGAACAATAGATCACTTGCAATTCAGCTGACAATTTCCATTGCTGGCATGGATGGGCGCATCCTCAGCTCACACCCTCAGCTGCTGCACCCCTACCTGCTCCCTCTGCTGCCTCTGGCACTGGTGGTGCCTCCAACAACAATCAGAGAGATTTCCAGATTCCAGCAATTGACAGAGAGCAAATTTGCAAATGTGCACTGTGCTAACATGATTAGGCCTGTGAACATGCAAATCCTTGGAAAGAATTTTGGTTTTATGCAACTGACGTAAATAAAAAGGATCCTGTTTATGCGCTGCCTAGACAGCCGCTGGATGAACCGGACTGCCAGAGATGATTTCATTCACCTCTTTAGTGAGACACACAGAGAACCACAGTGCAGATACCTCCAGGGTATAATTTTAATGATAATCAAAACACAGACATGCTACACAATAGTTTACAACCAGAATTGAGAGCAGAGATCTAATTCTGAGGATGGAGGGAAATTTTTGTGTGTCCAGAGCACAAACACATGTCCTGATGCTCATGGATCCCTGCAGCTACTCTGTCTGATGTCACAGGATTTTGGGGAGCAATAAATGATCCTTTTCAGGTAGACCAAATACTCAGTATTTCTAAGAGCAGCAGGCTGCGACTGACTCACAAGCAGGAGTACATTGCTCTTGATCTGGTGTTTCAGCTGGGACCAAAGACTGGCAATTGTGTCTGTGTATCCTTGCTGTTTGTTTGACAGATGAATTGTCTCAGAGAATCTTCCTTCAGCATGCCAGTGTCTCTCTAATTTGGGAGGACACAGTCCCGAGCAGAGTGGTCCTTAGACTAACATTTTCCGCAGAGTACCTCATAAATTACCTTGTTTTGCAGCTTGTTGTGGTGGAAAACAACCAGAGCTTCATTCAAAAAACCTCACACAGAGATCAATCATTTTACTCTGGTTAACCATGACTCTCTCTCTTGGCAGTGGATTATTACCTCCCTCGTAAGGTAATTTCTAATTCCTCACAGAGAAAGTAGGGTGGATTCCAGCCACACTTCTGGCATTTGGAACAGCAGGAAGGGAACAATCCACTTGAGTTTTCTGCTGAGAGGCCACAGTGTTGTGTTGAGGGTATGCCAGGTTATCATCAATAATGTGGAGTTGTGACCATTTTACCTGGGGAAAAAAAAGTGAGGAAGAGGTCTTTGAGTGGATGGAGATTATCAACACTTCCCTAGGGATTAAGTCCACATGGGCTCTGCTCATGAATCCCTTGACTAGAAGACCTTTTCCAACCTGAATGACTCTAAGAGTGAGTATTCAAAGAACTCCTTGAGTCAGGGAACATGGAGTGTTCTCCTGCTGCTGATAATATAGCAAAATATCACCTGCTTCCCAGAGACAGTTCTGATCATTTAAGCCTTTTTTTTCATTGGAGAAAAACCTTAAAATTTTATTTGAAACACACTATTTTGTTAAAATTGTGAAAGATTTGAATCACCAGAGTTTCCTAACAAAACCTGAAAACGTTTATATGCTTATGGCTTACTTTTTCCCTACTCCTTTTTATTTTTCCCCAACCTTTTTTTCAGAAGTAAATTGAGAAGAGAGGAGAAAAGACTGGTATAGGATTGAAAAAACTAATATTTGGAGTTTTCAGGTAAAAATATGAAAATGGGCTGGCTGACTCCTTTTTAAAATATTTCTGCTTCCCTGTGTGACTGCTGTGAAGCTGAGGTTGGAATTGGTAATTGGTTGCATTGATACATACAGACAAGCACAGCTGAGATTGGGAGATTGTCTTGCCCAAGCTCCCTGTTCACAGTAGAATCAGTTCAAGCAACTTGTTCCAGACTCTTTTAAAGTGGTACTTCCCCTCCTTCTGCAAATCTAAGCTCTCTGGGTGTTATTTTTCCTTTACTGGATCCTGTAAGCCTCTGCCACAAATGATTGTTGATTCCTACCAGTGAGGGATATATGCACCAGCCTTTCCCATCCTGTTTTACAATTCACGTCCTTTCCCTTTCAGCATTGCTAAGGAATACTCTCTAATACTCTCCAGAAAGCAAGGTCACTTGTTGATAAGAAATCTTTAAACCAGTGACAGAGGAAAAATTAAAAATACTCACTGTCAGATGTGTAGAAAGTTATCTATCCCCAGCACTTTTCCTACAACAAAACCAGGAAATTCACAGGCAAAATAGCCTGAGGATACAGTCTCAGCTGTTTATAAGAAGCCATTAAGCAATGTTAAAAAGCAGTTTGCTTTGAGACAGGACTTTCAGTGCCCTAAACCCTGCATAGTTTAGAAAATGGTGCTCAGTATTATTTGTGCTGTCCCATGAACCAGTGAGGGAACCAAGGATTTGCAGGTCCACTCCTGCACTGTGCCGCAGATTTTGGTTGAAATCTCAGCCCGCTTGGCTTCCCAAGGGCCTGAAGTGGGACATGACTGTCCATGTAGGTCTATTCAGCACCCAGCTCAGCAAGTGCTACCTTTTTCCTGGAATGACAGCAAAATACATAAAATCATGAGATTAAGTCATACTGTGAAGGAAACTGAACCATCACAACTTCAGCTGTCCTAGTTATATTCAAATTACTTTGGTTGTCATGGCCCACAAGGTACAATTGTTATACAATTAATGCAGTCTACTTCTAAATGTAGGGATTTTTTTCTTTTTTTTTTTTGAGTCCACAGAACAAAATGCAATTTTTAAATATATCAAAATGATCATTAAAATCGAAAACATTTTCTCTCTGAGGAGATCTCAGCCATTTCCAAAACCAAGCCTCCAGTTCTAAGCTATTTTAACTGTACTGCTCTTTTGTTAGTTCCAATGGATTATTTTGAAATTTCCCTAATTTATATTTTAATGTACTTTCTAGGCATACTGGCCATTCTTTCAAAGAAGCATAAAGTGGTTATTGTTAATACATACATACTGGGTAGCAGCAAATGTTTCTGGAGTACTGTGCTTTCTGTAATGACATTAAATGAAGGGAAAAAAAGGAGATGAAGTAATACTGATCTCTATGACAGCCTCTGTTTGCAGGACAAGGATTTAATTCAGAATTAAGCCACATTAGTGTTAAAGAAGCCATTACTCACTTGCAAATTTTTCTCCCCAAAACCCCATTTCATTGCTCGGTGCAATAAGCTGGTACATTTATCCACAAACATTTGATGACTGATGCTTTATTTTGCCTTTGAATGTTTCTTTAGTGAAATCTGGGTTCTTAAAAATATCCAGTAACATAGTTAACCATTTTGCTTTCACATTAACAGAGCAGTTATTCTGTTGCCACATGTCATTTACCTAGCTTTGATATGTGACCCTTTAAACAGGAAAACAAAAATCAGGTATCAATAGAGATATAAATTGTTTATAGAATTTTACTGGGTATAAATAGGTATGCCTCTTCTTGTGGCTTTTTCATTCTTTGTTAACTGGCATACGTTTACTTATGTTTTGCATTAGCTGTGGAAAACTTCCCTTGAGTTTTGTCAAACTGTCTTGTTCTGAGAATGCATAAAACCACTCTCTTCCAAGTTTAGGATATGCTTTGCTGTCTTTTGAAAGTCATGGTGTAAATTTGCTGAGGGACATTTAGTCCAGCAATGCTCAGAGTCCAGCAAAACTATTTCTGGGCTAAATGGTACTTCTGGTCTCTGAGGAGCTTCTACAGCAGCCAAAAATCCCTGGGACATGTGCACAACCCCTTTTCCCAGGCTGGGCTGTGTTTGAGAGCAGAAATGTGGGCATGTGTTGATAAAAGAGAAGATTAATGTTATACTATCTGAAAATTGTCTGACACTAGCTGAATCTCTCCCATTCTTGGCTGTGCTGGGTGGTACTTTAAGGTGGAGCCACCAGAAAAAGAACTTGGATTTAGGCACCAAATTGATTCAGCGGGCTCCTTCTGAGTTAAAGGAGAAATTTTGGGTGCTGAGCTCCTTCCTTTTGCCTGCCCCCAGAGTGGGGTCACACCTGTCTATCAGGGAAGAATCTGAAAAGAAGAAAGCTGGAAGAGAAGAAAGGTGCAAGAGAAGAAGGCTGCAGGGCTTTTCCCAGAGGAGCCAACCAGGCTGTCGGAGGGTGGCTGCTGCCCTCAGCTCACCTCCCATGGCTGAGAGCTCTCGCACGGCTGCATTTTGCTATCGTCATCCTTGTTCTGCTATTCCCTTCAGTCGTAGGCCCTGATTATTTAAACAACTGAAACCAGAAGACTTTGTTTCCTTGCCTCTGTATTCTCCCGAGTAAAAATAAGCCAACAAGATGTTTCTAAGAAAAAGGTTGATGCTATCTTTTAAAATGTACTTCCAACTGATTGCTATCTTTCTTGGAGCTGGGCCTTCTGCCACCCCTGCTCCCCCTCCTCCTGGCACCAACCAGTAGTTTAAATCTTACCAAAAAGGCAGAAAGCTTCAGCCCTGCCCCAGCCTTGCAGGAGGTATCTGGCCTCTAAAGAATGTCAGAAATTGAGGTCTTTTGAGATCTTTGCATGTTTTGCCCTTGAAAATTGTCTCCGAGCACTTTGGAGAGTCTGGTTATCTATATGGGTGTGTGAGAAATGCCATAGGACGGGCAAGATGAGTCACACAAGATCCTGTTTTTCACAGAACAAGCCCTGGTGGAACTGCCACTTTAACCCTTATTTTTTCATTTCTCAAAATACGTTCCCTTCCTTAAAACTTGTTCCCTTCACTAGCCTTTAGAGGATCTTTTGTCACGTCCTTTCCATAGGTACCATTGACTTTTTTTGATTCATGCTGCTCACTTCTGAGAGACCCTTTCTGCTTTTTAAGGGTTATTTGCCCTTTTGCAGCAAGGCACTATGCTCTCTCTGTTGACGTGAGCCCTGCAGAGAATTATCGCTTGGACATGCACATTGGTGCCAAGTGGAGATAATGCCCTCTTTTCAGACTGAAGCCTGCCCGTAGGAGTGTTCCCAGTACGATTTTCACAGTCATAACTGCAGTTAATCTTAAACTTGGCATACCCTTCCTTTCTCTGTAATGTTTTTAATGACTCTTTCAGGGTGGGAGAATCCTCAGGGTTTTGCAGCGCTGCATTCACCTACTGATTCATTCTTGCCAGGTTGGTGTTGCTAACCAAGGTCCAGCTTAATAAGCAACTCTACCATTTATATTACAGTGCAGGAAGTTATCTGTCTTTTCCAGCTAAACAACACTGAGAGGAGGAGGAAGCATTTTTTTCTGAGCAAGCGGGAGGTGCCGTGCAGCACAATGGTCAGTAAATATGTAGCGGCAATTTACAGGGTTTATTTTTAATCCAGGGCCTATGTTGAGAGAATGGCATGAACTGGATAAATCAATCAGGCTGTTGCAAAGCCAGCTTGAAATGAAAGGGCAGTCAAGGAGGAAGTGGTAAATAACTCACAGGACTGATTGCTTCTGGGCACAGCTAAGGCCTTGGGTTTAAGGAGTAATTACCTGGTCACACCTAAACCCTCGCTGGTGTGCAATGTGACAACTGCAGACTTCAGCTAAGAGATTGCTCTTGCCTTTGCCAGCAACTATGTCCTTGGTAAGAGCCACTTATTCCTGGTTTCTTGAAGGAGCTGGAAAATGTACAAGACCCCACGCTTAGTCACTTGTGATCTTTGGTCTCAGCATTAGCCCAGAGATCATCTGCTTCAAATGAGGTGGAGAGAGCAAGGGGAAAGGAGCTGGAGCGTTGATATTTCTCCTCTGTCACAAAGTCGGGATGCAGGACTGAACCCCATAAATAATTTGTGCTAACCTAGCAGCTGGTTAGACCAAGTGTACAAAAACGCTCCTTACACTTAGGGGTGGTGGGCATGCTATGCAGCCCCAGCAGGGGTGAGCCAAATGCCACATTTGCAAACTCGTTCACTGCTAATCCCACCAAGAAAAAAAATGGCCAGAGTTCAAAGAGAGCCAAACAAACTCTGTCTGTCCATTGTACTCGTGGTGAGAAGCCTGCAGCTCGTCTCCCTTGGACATTTCTGGGTAAATGTAGGGTGAGTTTCACTCAGTTTGTCCTTCTTAAAAGCCTGTTGCAGACAGATAGGACAGAGCCTTTTCTGTAGCAGACACAGATGGCCCTGCCTGGCTGGGACAAGAGCAAAAGCATGTCTGAAATTGGATGCAGTATTTGCATGCCTGCTTGGTTCCTTGGCTCCCTCTTAAGCCTGAACAGAGTTGGGAAATATAACACACCTGAAGGACTACTGGAGACAGGAGATCAGCTGTGGCCATGATATGCCTTTCATCCCAGAAAATGGTCCAACCAATGCTCCACTTAAATGAGGAAAGGCAGAATCAGGCTGCCATTGTTCACCAGTCTGCTTCCAGGGGCAGCTTTCTGCTGGGAGACATGTAGGGAATAATGAGACTTCCTCAGCTGTGCCTCAAAGGACAAAAAAAAAAAAAGAAAATCAAACCCAAATTATATCTAGGAAAACAATGGCATTCAAGGATGGAAAGCCATGAAACAACCTGATTTGGTGTGAAAAAGAACAAGATATTGTGTGTACACCGTGCTCTGGGTATCACACCCAGATCCTTGGGATTTACCACTGGTCCTAAATCCCAAAACTGAAATTTAGATTGCCCTGTGCATCAGTTTGGGCCATGTATCAGCTGATGTGCAGAATCAATCATGGAGACACAGACAGGAAATGGCAATTTCACATCATTCACATGCATGAGTGTCACATGGCTCCCCTTCAACCAAACTGGATCCTGGGGCTCGCATTTGTATGAGGGCTCTCTGCTCTGGGATTTGAATCAGTTTTCATCTGGTTGTAATGTCAGGTACCTGGCAAGTGGACTGCAAATGACCCTCAATGCAATTACCCTGCATCAGCAGGATCCTTTCCATGCAGAGCCTGGTTTACACCCACTGAGCAAAAGACAATGTAAACGAAAGACAACGAATTTATTTTCCTGATAAATTCTCCAACTTGTCTTGAGCCTGAGCTAAACCTTCTTATCTAATATCAAGTAATTTAAGCATTTTTAACATACTAAAGACAAGTTAATCCTTTTATAGGGAAAAGTCAGAAAATGGGCTTAGAATGACATTTTAACAGCGTCTATGGTATGTTAAGCCGATGAAAAATTCTAGCAGCAGTTTCAAGCACTTTTGGCTAAAATATTACTGCGATTTTAAGCATTTTAAAATACAAGTATCATGCCAAATTGCTAGCTGTTTGTCAATAATGTAAAATATTATATTCTACCAACACAAATTGCTTTTTTTCCCCAGTAATTCAGTTCTCAGATATGGTTTAGTGACATGACACATTGAATATGAGTCTTAACTTGATCTAGTCTTAGCCTTATATTTATTTGTCTCTTTTGAGCTCCCTACTTTTCCCAGGTAAGTTTTTCTGCCAAGTAACACTTGATTTTCATCTGTTTTCCACGGCTTAATTTCCATAATTTTTCTGTTTTTATCGGAGCGTAGCCATTTCAATGCATGCTAAAGATGATGAACAGACAATCTTAAACTCCTGTTTGCACACAAGAAGAAAAAATATTAGAAGCTGGAATATTGATTTGTCCAACACATTCTGCATTAGCTAGAAATCTGTCTTTGAGTTTTACTTTCTTTAGAGTTTTATTTTCTCTATTGGAGGTGGCAACAGAAGATCAGGAAAGTTTCCTCATTTTCTATTACTGTTCTTGCCCAAAGTCTAAAGGAGACAGAGGTTAATAAATAAAGCATGTACCTCTTGAAAGACTGGCAAACTGGTCTGCAGAGCCACCACACAAGCCACCACATTGAACATAGTTTGAGAGCAAAGCAGTCCTGACCATTTATAAACCCACTGAATGACCCAAGTTTTAAGCATATCTGCTATTTAAGCATCCACCAGAGTGCATCTCTTGCCTGAGCCTGGGAACCACTGCTGTGTTATCAGAGAGCTGATCCCATTCCTGAAAGCCCTCAAGCACCCACTTGCTCATTACCCACACCCTGAGTGACTCTCCCAAGAACTCACACCCCAGAGCTCCCTATGCTTCGTTCTTGGTTTGTTTGTTTTTTCCAAGCCCAGTTTGCTTTCCAGCCTTTCAATGAAGGGAGTGCCGCCATGGAGGAATGCAGGTGTAGGCTTTGCTCCTTTCAGCCCAAAGACAATCCAAGGCACCTTGAGCTGCTTGAGATGGCCTGGACCAGGGCTGATGGAGACCTGTGCCCTCTGGGAACATCCCAGGGCATCTCCCATGGCTCCAGGGGCTGCCTAAGGGGTCAATAAAGCTCTCTGGAGCTCATCTTGGAGCTGAAACCAGGGAGAGCTGGTTGTTTATTACCAGATGGAAATGGAAAATGGGGCTAATTCAGGTTTGAAAACAAGCAGCCGGTAGACAAGAGGCCTCAAACACAATCTGTGGTGCTGTTTGGGAACTGCCCTGGTGTTATCCTCAGCAGCCCCCTCACTGACTCCGTGTCATGGCAACCTGTGAGTGTGGCCTCAGCAAAGCTGAAGAATCTGCATTGGCACATGGTGGAAGCCTAAGGAGCATGACTGGGGTCTTTGTATCCTATTAAGAGTTTAGCACATCCCCCTCATGCGCCAAGACAGGAGGGTCAAAAGAAATGTTAAATTAAATGTTAAATGTTAAATTTGGAGCCACATGTTACAGGTATAAAGCAAAAGTCCCAACCTCTATTCCCAGCTCAGCCAGACTCTTCCTGCAAGATCTGCAGCAAAACTGCATCTATCCCACTTTCCCTCTGTCAAAAGTATTGCTCACCCTTCTGAATCCTGCAAAAGAGCTCTGGAGAAAATATCCTTTTGTAATAGGATCAGATACTGTGGGAAAGAGACTAAATAACTAGGGGGGGAAAAAAATAGGCGACTTGTCAGGCCTGTCTCTTCCAGAGATACCACCTTGGACTCCCATTCCTGAGCTGCACAACCAACACATGACTTCTGCTTTGGGGCATCATATTTCCCTTATTTTAAGTTAAGCAGAGAGGATATTCCTGGTTCACAGCTGCAGTAGGGTCAAATGCATGTCTTTTAACCCCTTCTGCATCACCCGCAGGAGAAAGGCAAGAAAACAGCACACAGCAACCCTTCTGCCCAGAGCTGAAACAGCCTGCAGCAATGTACAGAGCA
Organism: Pardalotus punctatus; assembly: GCA_013400915.1. NCBI lineage: Eukaryota > Metazoa > Chordata > Aves > Passeriformes > Pardalotidae > Pardalotus > Pardalotus punctatus. The sequence continues at coordinate 415,336 of VZTX01023465.1, forward strand.
GAGAAATATCTTTAGTTAGCTTTCTGTTATAAACTGCCTTTGGTTTATAAATAATCCCAGGTTCACCATGAAACGTACTGGGAAATTTTAAAACTTAAAAAAAACTTAAATTCATCTCTCAATGACTAAAATTTCAAAGGAAGGACAGAAAACTGCAAAGTTATCTACTGTGACCTTTGGTGATTAGCAATGAAAAGTGTTTGATCTTCACCTGACAGCAGAACAGGAGTCATCCCTGGCCTGAGCCACTTAAAAAAAGAACTGCAGAGCTTTCATTCCCCTATGGTTCCCTTCAAGATTAGCAGCAGTGAACAGCAATTTCTGTTTGTTTTTACAATAATATCCTGTTTTGTAATCCACAGGAAAAGGAGTATGAAAGTAGCAACCTTGGCAGGGATTGGGGGCCAGGGGACTGTTTTCTGAAATCTCAAAGCTCAGGAACGCAAAGGCTTGGAGGAATTTCCAAGTGAAGTGAATGCCAAATGGTAAAGAAAATGACATGACAATGAGAGGGGGAAATTATTTATTCACCCTCTCAACAAATTCTTCTCCTAGGGTCACTTTTTCCTTTTTTCAGTGAGCAATTGACAGGCATTTACTTCCAAATGCTTTTAAGTAAGGACCTACTGCAAGTTTAAGGTTTGTTAATACTTTTCCCAAATATCAAACAACTGAAAATAATAATAATAATAATAATAATAATAATAATAATACCAATAATAATAATAATTATTTTTTAAGGGAGACTGTCATTTGACACCAAACAAATGAACAGCTGAAAAATCCACAGAACACAGATAACCAAGCAAATAATGGTATTGTTAAAGTTTCCATGTAACATTTCTGCTTGGCGCTTACATGGCAAACAGACTAGGTCATATTTTTCTCCATGAATGATAATACCTGGTGAACCCATCCTTGCAGTTCCCATTCAAAGACTGGAAAGAAAAGCATGTTAGGACTAGAGAAGGCATTAAAAAGAAGCCTGTGTCTACTGGAGCGTGGTTTCAAAGGGCCATAAGCTAGAATAAATATTGACACAGTAAGGAAAAAATACGCAACAATAGCAATTGTTCAAAATGATGGGCACAATTTGGAAGCCAACAGACCTACACTGAACTAAACAAACCTGGACAGGGACCAAGGCCCCAAATTTAAAGTTACTTTCTGAATTTAACTTTCGCTGATTTCACTAAGAATTAGACACAGAAATACCTTCATGACTCCAGGTCTGATTCACTGACTGCTCTTTTCAACCATTCCCCAACAGCAACCCCTTCCAGCAAGGAGGAGCGGAACAGCATAAAGGAGACAAACCTTGGGACAGAAGATGTCACAGAGTTTCTCTTTCTCTGCCCCAAGGCTGTTTGGGGTCATCTTTCAAGTCTTCATCCTGCATTTGCTTTGAGTTAATTTCTCCTAAAGCTTTTCATGTTATTATGAATAGTGACTAAAATTCTTCCTCTGTCTGATCATCTTTTCTATTTCTATTTCTCTTTCTCTTTCTCTTCTCTTCTCTTCTCTTCTCTTCTCTTCTCTTCTCTTCTCTTCTCTTCTCTTCTCTTCTTTTCTCTTCTCTTCTCTTCTCTTCTCTTCTCTTCTCTTCTCTTCTCTTCTCTTCTCGGTCTCTCTGGCCATTAGTTCCCTGTCTCAGTTAGGGGGAATGGACCACTCTCTGTCAGAGCACATCTCTGCTTCCAGTCTCTTGATAATGCACCATTTTTACCAGTTAAAAGTATGTTCTTATATGCAGGCACAAGAGTTCAGCAAAAACTAGTTTTTGTTGCAAATGATCCCAATGTTTTTCCCCAAAATTTTGTCTCTAGCTATTCTCATTTTCATTTTAATCAGTTCAATAACCTGTTTAATTATTCATTGGAAATTGTTTCAGCCACCTTTCTTTGGAGTTAAGGCTTCTGAAATAAAATCCAAGGCAAAAAAAAGAAATTTCTTTGTTTTTTATTTGTACAAATTCCAGAGGAAATCAATAGGTTTGAATCTTTTTTTCTCACCAATATTCCATTGATGTATTTTTAATGGGCTTCATTGGAGATATTCCTGATTTACATAACTATCTTCAACAGAAAGATCTGATCAATTTGTCTTTGAAACAACCCTACAAAAACCACAAAATTTGACTAGTTGCTGTTAGTACCAAGAGATAAGGATTTATAATTTTTTTTAAAATTGCTTATTTTAATCCACCACAATATTAAAAATCTGGGCCCAAAATACAGGTAAAAGTGTGGACTTCCAAAAAAACACAGTTTTAAATTAAGGATAAAATGGAAGATTGTATTTACATATTGTATTATTCTTCTAATATTTTCAAGCAGTTTACTGAGCTGAAACCATATATTCTTATTAAACAGGTCAAAACTATAGCAGGTTTTGCATTCTGCAGATAATATGTGTCATCATGATTTCTGATCAACATCTATTGGCCACAGCAGTCCAGGTATTCATGAATATCTTCCCTGAGAATTGACCATCATTTTAATTGTGCTGATTCAGTTAGAGACAGGAAGAGAAGAGTTTTAGATAATTTTGGCAAAGCCAAAATGCAAACATGAACTTGCTAGTACTTACTGGATACTAGCTGCTAAAAGGGAACGTTTAACAGTGATGGCATCACAAAAATCCCTTTTTTTCTGACAGGTCAGATAGGCAGGTCCAGGTGTATTGACATGTCTGTATTCTTGTAAAAAGCTACTTGTGGAAGTGAAGCTTCCAGGAGCAACAAACACTTTTTCTTCTTTTCCCGTTTTTATGCAGATTAACTTTTTAAAGTGAATTTCTTGGAGTACCCCTGAAGTCTCGCTTTCACAGATGACAGAGACACTAGAGTGTCTGTTAAGGCCGTATCTATACATTAATATTGTGCAAAGAGATAAAGCTGCGTACACCCAATTTTGCATGCAGTTACAATGCTGCCAGCTCAGTTTTCCTTTAGGAAGGGGAACAAGTTGCAGTTGGCATTTTTGGATTAGTATAAATTTGCTTTTTCTGTAGCATGGACTCTGCTGACTAGAAAACAAAATTAATGTTTCCCAGAATTGAGGAAGGTTGCAACAAACCTTTGCATAGAGCAGACACCTACCCCACTGGAAATGATATTTGAAAATGTAGTTTAGAGGCAGGTTTTAGCTGCTAATGATACACATCTACAGATGGGATTCCCAGAGGTGCTTCAGCAGGGATCCAGTGGTGACTCACTAAATGAAAAGTGCTCACAAACTAAAAGGAGATTTGAACAGCTCCCTCTGTCACCATGGATAAAGATGCTCAGTTTCCCCTGACATGTGCCTGTCATGCTCTCAGCTACCCATGGTGCATGGGAGGGAGCTGAGGTGAGAAAAGCTCCCAGCTGCCTGCAACAGGGACACTTGAACAAAGCTGCATTGTAATGGTTAAGGAAGGGTGGCTCCTTATCTCTCACATTCTACATTCCTGGCTCAAACAAAGAGGTGCACACAGTGAAATTGAGGTTCCTGGTAGTCCTCCTCTGCCTCCCTGACTGGTTTATCCCCTCACCTGTTCTACCTCCTTGCAGAAAAGTTAAGATCTATGAAAACCAAACACCAGAAACAAAACTGCAAGTAACCTTTGATCAAGAAAACTTAAATTTTCACAGCACACAGCAACATGCAAAGGGGTGCAAAAAAGAGTTCAAATGACAGCAGAGAGAGAAAGAACTTGATGTATTTATGCAAAAACACATAGAGAAGCAGGGGTGCAAATAGAAATGATAGCATACAATGAAACCCTACAACTCTGAACTCTGTTACAGCCCTGAACACAAACACTGGGGGAAAAATTTTTCGTTTTCTCTCTGTGCCTGGGTGGCACCAGGACAGTATTCTCTATGACAGAGCTGGACCAGCAGGGATGTTTTCCCCAGCACACCACCCTGCCCCTGCATGGGCCAGCACTGGCTCTACAACACAAATATTCACCTGGGAGTGGGGCAGACACTGCCCTGCTGTGGTTGATTAGAATAGAATGGCAGCTGGATAGTTCTGAGATCTGAGCAATAGTCTCTAGAAATGTTCAGATCCCATAGCACTTTGCAAACGGTCCTCTGCTCTGGGCATAAATGCTTGAAGTGTGAGAAAACTGCACTACCTCATGTGAGCAGTTATACGGAATTAAAAAAGCTGAAAAAGTTCAGCCAAGACTGGTGTCAATCCTGGATTTTGTACAAAGTGAGGAAGTAGTGATGATCAGTTTACTAAGCATTTGGGGTTGTGACAATAATTTAATTGGGGACACACTTCAACATTTCTTGAAAACTCATATTTATTTGAATATCAAAATATTAATTTATTAACTTCCTGTTAAGTCCTCCCACTTAAGAACATGGGGCCAGTTATTCACAGAATTCACAAGGAAAGATCTATGTGGACAAGAAATAGGCCCAGGGATCACATGTTTCATGGTGGGATATAGCCTAAAAAAAAAACCCCAACCCAACCTTCCAACTTTAAATATTATTGTTTTCCTAAATTAACTCTGGGAGATTTTAATCTAGATCTTGGGTCTCTGCCAGGGAACACACACTGCTCCCCACATCCCTGAGAACATTGTGTAGGACTGTACAGTCAGCTGGCATAATAATGAAATAGCAGCCAGTTAACTCTATCACTTCTTCATAAAGTCATCTTCTTTTAACTCATTGAAGATTCCCAATTAGCACCCTGTGTGTGGAGACACAACTCCTTTCTTGTCTTTTGAGGGTTTTTTAGGGAGGTCACAGGACTATTTAGTGAAACTAAAGGAGGCCTTAACACAGCAGATTACTTCCTGAAGCTCAAAGGGGCAACTCTTTAATAACACTGATTAACAGGTCAGGCTGGATCAGGGAAGGGTAGTTAGGATGCTTTGAGATGGTGCCTGAGAAGGAGCCTCATTGAGGAAGGAGGCAGGGATTTATGGTGACTGGAAAGCTCTGAGAACACATTATTTGGGCCTGAATTCAAGGGGCCACAGTGAAAGCAGGCTGGTCAAACACAAAGCAAGTGGAGAGCAAACAGGACACTCTTCAGGGTACACCCTTGCACTGCATCCTCAAGCAAGCTTTTTGTCCTGCCTAATTAAAGCAAATGGCACTGCTGCTCACTGCTTATAGATCACTGTTTTCAATCCTTGTCAGGGAAAATTCTCCTGATGAACCCCATGGGATATAACCTGAATAGAGGAGGGAAGGTGGAGCATGGAGTTTTGCCAGTGCACAGGAAAGCTGCGTCTGGGTTGGTTTCCAATGAATCAGCTCAGCCATCTGGGGGAAGGGGGAGGAATTCCCTCACTTCTTAATCAACCTATCTGCGTTTTAAAAGGGAAATGTTTTTTTCAGAAAGATGCACTGTGCATATCTGGCACTTGGCCTCTTGTTACTGCCAGCTGTCACTCTGATAATGTGTTATAAATGATGGCACACCAAGCAGACAGGGCTGCAAGCCCATGTGATTGTATTGCATTATCAAAGTGACAACCAGAAAGAACAAGAGCTCTGGCTGCTGAATTGGTCCACAAGTAGATTTTGTGTTGTTGATATTACTATTTATATACAAATGGGTCTTAAACATTTTTAATATTTTCCCAGCAGGAATCAGGACATTGTTAGGACTTCAGTGTCCAGATAGCTGGGGTAAGGCACAAGATAAAATTTGTTTAAAATTCTGTTTTCATAGACTACAGGAGGCAAAACAATGATTTTTAATGAAATTCATTCAAGTATACACTTCTAAATTCACATCTGCAAGCACAGGAATCTTAAGTGATTTAAACTGGCATCATTCCCTCAGTAAATCCATTCCTACATTATCAGATGCCATGGAGATACCTCCTGTGATCTACACATCTGACAAAGCCATGATTGTCAGGCATCACATGGAGACTCAGCAGAAGCAATGCAGATATATCCATAGGTGTCCAAGGGTGGAACAAGATGGCAAAATCTACTGCAGAATCCGAGCTGGGGCCCTCGGGTCACTGCTGCTGTGGGGAAAGCCTTTCTGCCAATATCCAGGAGATGCTGTCACCTTCCAGCACCAGCGACAGGGCTGTGACTCTGCTCTTTCATAATGACCTTGGTGGTGCAGAAGAAAGTTCTTTGTGTGTCTGGATGGGGGGAGGCCTCCTCAAGCATAAAGTGGCACAGCACAAGCAGAAGACAACTCAATCCTACTACTCAGTTCCTCTGTTCTGGAAACCTCTTCTGGGACTTCTTTCTCCCAGAAAGCCAAAGCAAAAACTTTGCATGATTGCATGCTCTCTAGTTCTTGATTTCATCTGCATTTGGAAAAGACAGTAATAAAATGCTAAAGGAAAGAATGTTCTTAGGATTTGTATTTTGGTCTATGGTGATCTTCTGTGGAATAAAAACTTTCCCGGCCTACTGTACAAAGTCTAAATATTGTTACCCTGAATGTTGGCAACTTTTGCTGTTTCTGAGTGTTTCACAAGATAAAGCAGTTACAGTTTCTTCTGGGAGATATCTGCAAATATCAAAAATATGTGGCTTATACACAGGGCACAGGAACTCCTCCTACACCAAGCATTACTGGGTAAAGTTCAAAAGCCTCAGAGACAGAAGTCTTTGTTGTGTTAGTCCATGACTCCTATCATAAGTACAGAGTTTGTCCTTTTTAGAGGTGGCAGAAGGGGACACGTAACAAACAAAAAATGTAGGAGGGAACAGTACTCTGATCCCATTAGGAAGTGGACCAATGGAGTGGAATTCTTATGGAAATAGCAAAATCCAACTACAGAAACCTTCTAAAGGATCTAATGGAAAAAAAAGAGAAAAATTAGCCATGTGCTTGCAAGAGATTATTGCCATGAATCAATTCAACACAAACTTTCCATGAAATTTTTACAACCTGAAATGACAAATATTCATGAATTAACATTGCTCACGTCATTTGAGGTAATCACTCAAAAAACAGCTGGAAACAATGTTTCAAAACAAATTGAGGGTATTCAAATTAGTAAATATTTCAAGAGGTGTAGACATGTCATTTGATGTAATTATACCAAATGGGACATTTCCACTGAGCAAAAGCTAAATAAATGGTTACATATCAATAAGAAAGCATTACAGAGGTGAAGTTACTAAGTGAAGAAATACTCCCTGCGCAGCACTACATGGCAGTGATGCTGCCAGCAGTACACTCATATTTTGCTCCCCACTACATTCATACTGGGTAAACTATTTTGCTCCTATGGGCTTGCATAGGAATGTAGTGTGGTCATTGAATTCAAGTGGGTTTAGAAATCTTTGAGATCAGAAGGGAATCTTGTGTAATGTAGGAACCATAAAAATGTGTCTAGCTATTTTCAGAGTGCAAGAACTGATATTTTCCTGTATAATGTGTGTGAACTCTGCTTAGAGCACAGTCAAGGAGTGGAGATTATGTGGAGGGAGGGTTGGTGCTGATTCACTGTAAGAGACATGAGAAAAAGCAATGATGGGTTGTGGTTAACACTGATAGAAGTGCAGCCAGAAGATTGCAGCAAACGTTATGTCTTTCACTTATGTCCTTTAGAAATACTGCATTTGTTTTAGAGCATCATGATGGGCCAACTCCACTGGGTATGAAAAGCTTCATTGGTTCCATAGGAATTTCTGACGGAGCAATGTGTAAATAACCCTGTAGCTCAGCAGAAATAAGGCAATAACTTTGGCATGGGGTCAACAGGCACCATTTATTTTTGGGCTGGTATGGGCGTGTTAAACCAGGAGTTGCAGGTCTGAGCCAGGACTTGAAGCGAACCTCTCAGTTCTGCATTCTCACACTTCAGGTCCAAAAGGTCTTGGTAGCTACTCCAGCTACTCCAGAAAAGTCTTACTGGCTCAGCGTCCAATATTTAAGTCCCCTTTCTCTAAGCTGAACCTTCCCACCTACTCACATCACAGCTCTACCTGTATGGATAGAGACAAAACATTAAAATATGGACTAGACATATATATACCAAATTATAAAATTGCCTAACTTTCTCCTGATTCCTACACCTCTACCCTTCTAGTGAGCAAAACTCACGACAGAGCTGATACTCTGAATTTGTAATGAATTATCTGGCAGTTGATTTTAATAGAAACATTTAATGTAGATGCTTTTTGCCCTTTCTCCCACCCCCTCCTTATGGCCAGAAGACCCTGCAGATATTTCCCCTGTGTCTGGAGCTGCCCTTCCTGCACAGCAGCTCAAGGCAGTGTCTGGGTCCATCTTTGGCAGTGATCTCATCATTCCCATTTTGAGCAGTTCATGAAAACCCCACGTTGCAGAGGTTGATTGGCCGCTACAGCTATCCTGCAAGTTAGCAGTGTGTGTTAGGAACTCCTCTTCCTCTGCCCTTGCCTTCCCCACCCCAACCTCCTCTTTTCTGGGGGGGCCATTTGTTATCTGCTCAAAAGTATTATGGTTTGTTTCTAACCTTAGAGCTAGAAACACTGTGGTGGAAAGAGGAAAAACAGAAGAAAAATGCTCAGGGGGAGCTGGCAGAGAATCCTGTCTTGTAGCAGGTTTTTACATGATCTTGAACAAGTCTTTGATCATGACTGAGAGCTTTGGTTACTGCTGTAGAACAAGTGATAACAATGTGCATTAACTGGTTTATGCTGTAATCATGCCTGTGTGTTTGTGCTGGAAACAGAGGGAAATCAGCTCTTCAGTGAGTATCCCTGGAAGCTTTCATCAAGAAATTTTTCTCTAGTCAACCTATTCCTCAAATCAAAGTGACAAATATATACCTGTATATAAATATAATTAAAACAAGCTTTATTTTTTTTCACCCTTGCAGTACCCAAGATATGTAACTGGACCCATGAATAAAATTATTAAGCTTTGTCCAAAGTGATTCTGCATCCTAAAATCCATGTTACAATTTGGTTTCACTTCTGTAATGTATTGGTATTCCCAGTTCTTGCTGAGAAGTGGTTTTGGGTTTGTTTTTTTTAAAACTTAATATTCAGAAAGTCCAGACTCAGCAGTTAACCCGAACTTAAAAATCCAAAGTTCAGCCAGCATGAACTTTGCATCCAGCAAAGGTTTCTACTACAGTATCAGTTATAACTGTTCTTAATTCACCCAACAAAGCAGCCTTTCATTGTATCAGGCATTTCCTTGCTGAATTATTTCACTATAAAACATGGGCATCCTTTCCCATCTGGTCATCAGAGCTGACAAAATGGCTCTGAGGGCGGTGATCAGAGGACACAGAAAGAGGTGCAAAGTGCTCCATTATGTTTTGATGACACATTTAGGTACAAAGTGTACATCATTTACAGGTCACCTTGTCCTGGCCATCACTGCACACACATTGTTCAATTACTGAGCAGTTGTGCATCAGCATTACACAGCGAGGTAAGCACCTGCAAATCCCACTTGTTTTTACAAAATGATACCTACTGCCTTTGGGAAAGGATGGATTAAAAAAACTTCCATATAAAAATGTTTAAAATGGAAATCTGAATGAGGATACAAATTCCATTTGATACATAATCATTGTCAACAGCAAAAAAACCTATGGGTTAGGAAATAACGACATATCAGTAAACATAAATACACCTTGTTCCAGTTCTTCACACAGTGGTGTATTGAACAGATATCTGAAAGCATCATTCCTTCAGCTTCCTCAGACTCATGCTCAAATGCATATCCTGAACAGTGACTCCTGTGCCTTTGTGCTGTAGGATCTGCACATCTGACTCTCAAACACACCTTTGTTCTGGAATTTACTTTGCCTTAGCCTGACTTAGATTTTGTATTAGGCTGTAAATTGGAGTAAGTTGAGGAATATACCTAAGCAATCCACCTCAGTTGAGCTAGCAGAATATCTGCCAACAGCTGAGACCTTCTCCCTGCCTAATCCCTGAGCCAGGAGCAGGCATGCCTACACCTTGGGTGGCTCAACAGCACTGCCTTGTGCTGTGCAGGCAAGCAAGGAGCTCCAGGAGGGGCTGGGGAACAGAACCAGGAGCTTGTGTTCCTTTATGCATTTGCAATCCCCACCCTCCTTTTCAGCTCCTGGGCGTACCTTTCTCATGGTGTAGCAGCTTTGGGTTCTCATCTTTCTCGTATTGCTCTTAAAGCCATATTTATTGTGAAATTATCGTCACAGTAAATCCCCTCTCTGGCTTCTGGGACAAGATGTAAATACCAAATAAAGTGGGAGTGTGTAAAGCTGTTACTCAAGAGATGTCTTTGTGCAAGAGGCACCACTCCTAATGGCTGGCATGGAATTAAAATTACAGTTAAACCAATAACACTCGAGACAATTGCCATATTTCTTGGGAATTGATAAGTAGTTGGGAGGAGCTTGTATGGCCAGAGGCAAAGTCAAAGTCATTAACCTCTGTCTGTCATTTAGGAAACATCCTTTCCTGAAGCTGTTATCACAGTGTTATGATCTAAAAGATGGAAATAAATATATAAGGTAGAGTGGCCTTTATTTTTCATGAGCAATGCATTGCCAGCTAGTATATTCACAGCACTTTTAGAGGATTAATGCCCAGGATATAGCCAACCCAGAGGCAAAATGCTTCAAATTTAATTTGTTCCATAATAATTTCTCACTGAGAAAGCATAATGATGCCACAGACAAAGGCCAGAATATACTGAGGAACGGTTTTCAGAAATACTAAAAAGTTTTAGTTCCTTTGGGCAGCAACATTTTTAAGTCTATGTGATGACATCATGTGCCTCTTCACCAGCTGCAAGCACAACATGCTCTCCCTCCTTCCCACCATTGATCCACGTGATTGCTCTTAGGTGGAAGGTGGAGAGCAACTTCTTATTGGACAGTCCTGATTTGCTGCTCTTGGGGAGTTTCTCTGACATCTTGGCTTATGCATTCTCATCCACAGATTTAATGCATAAGCTCCTTTTAATAAACAAATACATACATTTCTGATAAATTTTTAGGTCCTTGATTTAAATTGTTTTGAATCTTTCCTTCTAAAAGTCTAGTTTTGGACAACCAGGTTTGAAAATACTATTCTTAGCTGTAACCTACATCTCCAGTGGGTTGATGTTTGACACAAGGTGATTTTTTTCCTCCAAAAGTACACAGGTGTCATGAGGAAATAATTTTGACCCCACCAAAAAGTCTTTCTATCTCTGAAAATAATTTCACTGGAAAATTTTCTGACAAGATAATAATTTCTAGGAGTTAACAAAGAATAGAATAAATTTCATTACTAAATGGACAGAGCCAAACTATTTTAATTCCCTAAGTTTTCTCTTTTATGTCACAGTGCATAATCTTTGACACACAAAACACTTAATAACTCATTTGATAAAAAAAGGAATGATGCTTTCATTTTTATTGGTTACATTGATTTTTACAATGACCCTTAGATTACCAACCACAAACCTAATCTGCTTTTATTTTCTCCTATTATCTGGTGAAAGTTAATTGTTGTGATTATTAGTCAGCCAGTTTGCTGCCCATGGTGAGAAACTGCAAACAGAGAGTAAGAAGGGAAGTGTTGACGCCTGTTAGGTCCAACTGAACTTTGAATATCTACAATACCCAGGGCCACGGCTGTGGATCCTGTGGGTCATGCGAGGTGTGGTGCTGCGTGAAATATGATTAAAGGTTAGATGCAGAATATATTGGCTAAAATATTTGCAGGGTCTGTGAGGCACAAAGGTGACTGCAACAACCTTTCCTGGCCACAAAAGTTGTGCCCACAAATGCAGAAAGCAGGGAATGGCGCCTATGGCCGTGCTCTGGCACAGCACTGGCAGGCGATGGAGGAGGAACAAGGAGCTCTGGCCAGCTTTCCCTCCCTTGTTCCCAGAGTCCCCTAGCCACAGTGAATGGCTGATCAGCTGCAGCACCTTGGCTTTTTCCCCCACTGCCATGGCTCCTCTGCCAAGGGTGACGAGGGCTGGAGCTGCTGCAGCTGCTCCCTGCATTGGCTCACCCGTGCCTGCCGGGCATCCCGAGAGTGCCGGAGCCGCTCCAGGTCTCACACGGGAACAGAGGCTTAGCAAGGGGGACTCCAGCCCCAGGCAGGGTCTGCCTTGGGGTTTCTCATTCAGTCGTGCACTAGGGCAGGGCACAGCCCTCGGTGTCTGAGGGGCTTTGGGGAACCCCACTTTGCCTTGCAGCCAGTGGGGATGGATGTCGTGGGGCAACATCTGCTGCGGCAGAAGGAAATTGTGGTCCTGGTGCAATATTGAATGGGATGAGGCCTCGGTGCCTCAGCACAGGACTCTGCTGTTCAGCTTGCTCATGGCATGGTCAGCAGAATCGCCTGTTTGACATTTGGTTTGAAGGGGCCACCAGACAGTGTCCCCAGTGGGAAAGGACAGATGCTGGCTCTGGTTGCTGAGGGATGAATGGATGCCTGGGCACCACCTCTCTGGCTAAAACCGGGTGTCTGCTGCTCCCCTCTGATGTGGTTTGCACTTTACCAGAAATGCTGCAGCTGCTGGGCCTAAAGAAGTTGCTTGGGAAAGAGGGAAATTTAACCCAGACCATGGGGATTTGCAATAGCATCTCTCCATTCTTGCCTTTTTTTTTTTTTTTTCCATTTTAAGCACCTCCAGTCCTTTCTGGAAATCCTTGGTGGCTCAGAGACATGCTGGAAACTCGTGCATTTGGGGGAATAACCTGGGGTCCAGGCTAGAGGTTTCCACGTGCTATACCAGTACACTCTACCAATGGCAGTAGGCAAACCATCTCTCTCCTATATATGAAAACTTCTTGTGTGTTTTGATGGTGGTCACTGTGTAAGTGGTTTGCTGATAGCTGGCATCAGGCTTCACAGTTTGGATACACCTGCAAAGGAGGTATAAGTTTGGAAAGCTAGAATGAAGAGACAATTTGAGATATGCTGCCTAAATAGAAACAACTGGAGTGGAAAACATCTTGAGTCACTAAGGTCAATATCATATCAATAATCTGATTTGGGTTAAAATCTAAGGCCTAGAATATTAAAGTTCCCCTCAGGATCCAGACTACTGATAGTGAGATGATGAGCACTCAGCAAAAATGAAACAGAAGAGAAACACTAGGTAAGAATAGCAATGAGCTTTATGAATAGCAATAAACCACATGTAGACCCACATCGGATGATTCAGACATTCACTGAATCCATATGCCTCATCTGGGAAATTTTACTCTTTTACTCAGGCATCTGACTGGAGCACATGTAAACTGCACACTTGCTTTGAAGAAAAACGTGGTTCTTGCATAAGGGTCAGTGTGGTGCTGTGAACTCTTGTGCAATGGGGAGAGACTCTGCTTGCCCACACTGCTTTTGCCAAGAGATTATAGGTTCACAGTAACAGCCAGTGCATTTACAATTTTCCTGGAGCTTAGAGAGGCAAGGCTACAGCTGCATTAAAAATTAAATGGAAAGAGCAGTCATAACTTGTAGGCAAACACAATGAATGAGCAATAATGGGCTGGCCAAGTCTTTGAGGACATAAATCTTTCCATCTGAGGCAGCCGAAGGACTTTGTAACAGTATGATTAGTGCTTGTGTTTTGGTTGGATTGGAATGCAGTTAAGGATGTTGTGGGTTCACGTCCACTTGCTGCAGGTGGTGAAAACCAGAATGAGCAGGATCCTTCATATCTCAGGAGCTGTTCCATAACTGTGGACAAAACAACTACCAGGGCTGCTACACAAGGGAGGAGAAACAGAGAGAGACAAGGCTTATGGCTGCCATTGGGGGCTAAACTGGGATGGCACTTTTAAATATATTTTTGAGGCAAAATTCCCCAGCTCTCATGCTCTCTCTCACACACACATGCAATCGGTTTGTCATGGGCATTGCTGTGACTCCAGCAGCAGCTGAAGCTGTCCCACTGGAGCCAGCTCAGGTCCAGCCCAGCTGTGATCCACATGGGAGGTCAGAGGCTGAGGAAAGCAAAACTGGTTTAAATCCAGTTTGCTTGCCATGGCTCCAGTTCAATGGCCTCCAGACAACTCTGAACAACAGTAGCAGTCATGTTGATAAGATCATTGCTAAGACCTGAAGTGGTGTATGAGAAAACAGTGAAGGTTGCTCTCCTAGGACAGGGCTCTTCTTCCCTTTCTCCTTCAATGACAAGGTGTTTGGCCCGTGACTTACTACAGTGGCCAAAGATGAATGTCAGAGAGTTTTCTTACCCTTCCAAGACACACTCTCAGCTCATTTAATTTTTATAGTCCTTAAAGATCTGGAAAACTCTCTACATAAACATGGGCAGATTGAGGGCATCTACTCACCAGTGCTCCTAGGACAATATATTTTTATGAAGTAAATTATTGTCTATTACGAATAGTGACTTTTAATTGGTGGAAAGAAGGTTGTAAATATTCAGAAAGTACATAAACTTATAAAATTAATATTCTGATCAATAACGGCTGGCTGATATATGAGAGGTCATAACTGTCTTCATAGACGAATGTACTAGCATGTGTTTTTTCTAGACTATTTATTGCTATTTCCAGAAATTAGCATAACTAATCAGTGGAAAAATACTTTCTCTATTATATAAAATGTAAAATATGTCACTAATTAAAACCACAGTCAGAAGATCTAGTAGGAAAGCAGTAGGGAGCCTCCTACAGCCAAGGTTATAAGAAGAGTGGTGAGCTCATTTCAACTGGAAGTTTCTTTCTCACTTACTTTCCCTGATTGCTCCGGGGGATTAGATAATTTGGGGTGCCGGAACTATATATGGTCTGACTCATTTGAGACTGCAGACGTTTGTCTGGAGCCAATGTGGTAAGATCTGCAGTGCTAAAGGTGCGAGGACTCCATAGCCTGCAGCCCAGAAGAAGCTGGCATCACCCTGGACTGTCTGTATCTGCCCATCTTTAAGGAAATGTCTATTTACACGTGGATCAACTGGATGAACCTTCATCATGACTCTAAAACCAGGCTCAAATTCATATCTGTCACACAATTTAGACACAGCTCTAGTGGGAGCCTTTATTTCTTTGAGGGAAATGGAAATGTTTGAAGATAACTGCTTTACCCCAGTCTAAAGCAGGACAATATTTTCCCATCAGCTTCCACAGAAATACTGCATGTTTTCCACTCTTTACTGCAATAAGAAAGGCACAGGTGTGGAGAGGTGGGAATTTTATTTCCTCAAAAGCAAAATGTCACGAGACAAAGAGCTCTTTATTTGATCATACCATCCTGATCTGTCTGCCCAGTCTGCCACCCTCAAATCTCAACACCTCTCCCCCCAAGTATGTCTGTCAAGACTTTGATGTCCAGTATTTCTGAAAAAAAACCAAAAAACCCAAAAGACCCAGAATCAACCAACCGAACAAAAAGTGACATCATAAATGTCCTAAACTCTCCTAATGCTCAGAATCTGACCCATTCTATTTTACAGCTGGACGAGCGACTAGAGATGTGTATCATTATTGGAGCTCTTTATTGACTGGATAGCACTCAGACAACAGTAGAAACCAGCCACTTCATCTTCTGAGCATCAATGTCTTGACCTCTGTCACTGGCCTTTATAATTCAGTTATTTTTAGGGCTGTTTTTCTCCTCTCTGGCTAGGAGTTAATCCAGTCTCCTGTGATCCCTGAATCACTTCCAGAAAGAGCCCTGACCTTATGTTAGGAAGCCCCTACTTTCCCTGGAGCCATGGGCTCAGGTCTCAGCACAGCTGACTCATGTTTTCTGCCGCTGTTCTGACCTCCACATGCTCTGAGAGGGCTCAGGGCTCCACACCAGGGGGAGCCCAGAGTAACCCCATGGGCTGTCCCCGAGCAAGGCATTGTCTGCACCTCTTGCACCCTGGTCAGCCCCTGTGGGGCTGGGAGCTCACCTTCCCCCATCTCGCCTCTCCATCACCTTGCTCCTGGAGGTGATAAGAGAGATGAGCGTGGGTTCTTCCTGGGTGTGGGGAGATCTGTGGGGCTTGGTCTTTTCATGCAGGTGCTAGAGGAGAGATCCTTGTCTTTGGAGCACAGAGTAGCTGCAGGCACAAACCAACCACTTGTGTGGGGAAGAGTGGGGGATGATCTTTCACACAGGCCCTTCAGATGGGATGTCCTCTTGCTGTGAAAACACGTCAGAAATCACTTGTGAGTAGGGGTTTTCCCTGAGCCCTAACAGGAACATTTCCCCTCTCCTTCCAGCTTTGCATGCCTCCTGATGTTCTGCCTTTTATCCTCCAGGTAGCTGGATCCCAGTGATGCAATCTGAGATGAGAGGCTCTTTAAGATACTGAGACTGATATCAAAACTCTCTGCTCTTAGGGAGTCAGTCTGGGTCCAGCTGCTGTGCGTGACAGCAGAGTTCGCTAATGGTGCTGAAAAGGCAGTGTACACCGAGTTCTTGCAGCCTCCTTGGGCAACAGAATTTTGCAAAAAAGAGAAATTTGAAGTTTTTATCCTCTCTGGCATCGTCTTGTTTCTTTTTTTATAAGGTACCTGTCAAAAAATATTTCTGATGGGTTTCTGTAACATGCCAAATTTCTTCATATCTGATGCTTTAAGTTTAACTATATTTATCTTGTTTATGAAAGCTGACAAGTGATACAGCCATAATAGCGCCAGCAGAAATTGCACAGCAATTTTACTTGGGTTCTTTTCAAGTCAGTGGAACTGTTAAATGAGATTAGTGCAGTAGAAGGGTTTATTGCAGCCGTGAGAAACCAGATAGACACATATCGCAGGGAACCAGCGATAGACTAAGAGGATCACATACAGAGACATTGTGCCAAGGAGGGCTTGGCAGGATAACACAAGTGCATCTTTCAGCTCTGTGGAGCTCTGTCTTACTGTATTTCTGATATGGTTCTCCACTCATCCCAACAGCTGTCTCTTCCTTTCCTTCTCCAAACCCTCATATATCTTTCAGTGCCTTATTCTGACACTGGTCATGCTTGTAGCTTGATGAGGCTTTTTAGGAGTAGGGGAGAAATAGAAACAATGCTGCCTATTATTCTCCTTGCAACCCTTAGCATAGCCCAAGAAAATCTCTGTGCTGGAGGTTACTGCTTTGTTTTGCTAGGTCCATTTTCTCTGTTTAAAGAAGATTTCTTAGTAAGACTGCAACTCACTGCTGAAGGAGTTATCTTCATAGAAAAAGAAATAATCTTCATAGATGAATAAGTGCTTTCCCTTACATATGTGAATTGTTGTTATGTATGTTATGTTGCAATATGGGTGTGTGTATATATATGTGTATATACATGTGTATATATATATATATATTTGTGTATGTATATAGTTACGTATGCAGGTCCATGTTGATCATCATCAGAGACTGAACCCAGAAGTTTCTGGAGCAAAGATCATCTCCTGTGTACTTGGAATCTTAGCACAGACTGCTGTGTAAGTCCCCATTCTCTCTGGAGCAGACGTAACTCACAGCAGCTGACACTAGCACTCATTGAGATGTTGCTCTGAGATTCCAGCTGGGATTCAGCCCTTTTCTCCCAGGCTGAGTAGAAGCCCCGCTCATACTCAGCTCATTTCCTAAAACCCACTTCCTACACGCCATGAAAGGCTATTCATATTTCAGCCCCAGTGACAGGAGAAGGGCAGAGCTGGATGTCCAGCTACCAGGTGGAGCAGCAGCTAATTTAGCTCCAGCAGCGATAGAGACGGGCAGACACAATGAAGATGTAGGGAAGGGAGGAGCAGCTGGGCAGTGGACAAGGCCTGTGAGCCTTCCAGCACCCTGGGACATGGTTTGAATTTGTTCCAGCCATTCAAAATGATCTTTCACTTCTTGGCAGAAGCTCACAAAGTTTCGTAGCTAAGCAAAGAGAGCACAAGTCTTCATTGTGCATGGATAGAGACAGACACTGGTCATTTGATTATTGTTGTTGAGAACATAAATGACTGCAATGTTGCAAATGCCACTGGAGGAAGTGAGAGGCTCCCTCATGAAGAGGCCTTGGATGCTATTTGTATCTAGAAGCATCCTGAGATGAAATCACAGTTCTCTGGCTGAGTGACCATCCCCACACTCTGATGTGGTGCTTTTTAACTGCACTCAGGAGGTTACTGCTGAAAGAAAGACATTTCTTTATCTCCCTAATAATATATTTTCCTTCTGAGCCATCAAGTCTTCCTTATGGACACCTATGCTTTGCAATGATGCTTACAGACTTTCCTTTAATGGCCTTAGGAAAGGTCTGTACCCACACCTAATAAGTTGCTTTCCATACCCCAAATGGCTAAAAAGCTGAACAGGAGAAGGATTATTCTCCAGACTTTACAGATGGTGAACAGAGGCACAGATAAACTACACAACTTCCTTGAGGTTATTCTGGAAATCTGTAACAGAGCCAGGCCTTGGACCAAAATTTCTGGTGTCTCTGTGCCAGATTGCAACCACAGTTTGGCCTTTCTCTCTGAAGGTACATATTTGTAGAGTTTTAAGGTCAGAAGAATGCTCATCTTATCTAGACTGACCTCCTCCATGTCAAGTCCAAGAATTTCTTTGATCAAAGCATATTTTACATAGCAGAATACGGTCCTGATCTGAGGACACCAGGACATAGGAAATAATTTTACAACTTCCCTCTGTACTGTTCCAGTGGTTAATCGTCTTTGTTGCTGACTTATTTTTCATATGAATGAGTCTGGCTTCAATTTGGTTCCTGTGATGTTTCTTTTCTGCTATATTAAAGGGGCCTTCTCTATCTGTGTTTTCTTCCTCTCCTTTTCTCAGACAATCTTTTCATGTGCCTGGAAAGCAGTCAGGTTGACAAGTTACTTGCTGCTGAATCCTGGGGATGTGTTTCTTCCACCTTGTGCCTGTCTTTGGTATTTTCTCTTCTCTTTCACAGTGCAGTAATTAGAAAGCTTAAAGAAATGAGAGGGAGAGAATGAAGTCAGCAAACAATATTCTTTGCTTCCAGGTGCAGTGAGGAACATGTAACCAAAGAGGATTAACAGTGATGATGCCAAATTCTGCTCTCATTCATATTTTGAGTGATAATTTGAAACTTGTGTCTGTTAGGCAAGGAGAAGATGAACACCTGCTACCAGATACTGATTATGTAGGACTCCAGTCCTGGTTTGAGAAGCCACTGTTGCAATAAGGCTTCTCCTTTGGGGCACAAAATATGCTGTGGACTATTTCTGGTAAGAAGAAAGTCTCAGAACTTCAAGTCTTGTCCTTTTCCCATTTACTGCAGACAATATACCAGTGATAAAACATGACAGTGTTTTCTTGTGAGCATTGGAATGTTATGAAACGTAATTGGGAAAATGCTTGGGAAGATCCAGGAAGATAAAAAGATGCAGGAACTGGATTGCAAGTCATATTGTTCCATATAAAACGTGTGTAAGTGTCTGAGGTATTAAAAGGACCCATTTTCCCACATGGATGTTGTGTTGGTTGGGGTGACAGTCTGTGGTTTGTGTCTGTAGAGTCTAAGACCTCTTATTCCGTCCAGAAAATGGCTCAGATCTAATGATTTCAAGAACATCCTCTGCTTTATCAGTGGCTCAGAGCCCATTAGTCTGAGTGTGAGTGTATAGACCACTAACACTTGTAAAGTGTGAAAACAGGACACAACGATGAGAAATGAGTCAATCCCAATTAACCGTAGTGAAAAACAAAGATGTTATGCCATCAAAGCTTCAGAGAAAAAGCCAGAAAGATCTACATCAGAAGATGTAGAACCTTAAGGGAAAGAGCAGAAAGGTGGAAGAAGCAGAAGCTGATCAAGATCAATATTTAACCTGTCTCAAGAAGGGAAAGGGCAAGTGACTGACAGCTCCATGAGCAGAGACTCACTGGGGGAATATTCATGGCAGTTTTGATTCTGGGACAAAATTCAGACTGCAGAGCAGATTTTTCACAAGATTCCTAACCTGTGTTACAGATGCCAGTGCAAAAAGTGAATTCCAGAGAAATTAGTCAGGAAAGCAAAACTTCAACCCCTTGTTTCCTCAGGGAAGCAGCACAACTATTGGCTGTAGCTGTGTAGCTTTTCATACGTTTTTGATTTCAAATTCAAAGTATCAGTACTTGGACCTGATACTTTATGAAACATGATCTAATAAAATTCCCAAATCAGCTAGAAACAGATAAGCCTCTACTCCATTGCACAAGAAGAGCTTGTCTGTTGTATATGACTGCTGCAAAACCTGTCACCACTCAGTCTATGTTCTTCTTAAATGCCAAATTCACTTCTTTCAGGTTTAGGTTAAGTTTTTCTTTTTGCCATATTGTGTACTTATATAGAAAACACATTTAGAATTCATGCTTCCTAATGGAAATCTACCTAGAGGGAATCTTCCTAAAGGGAAACAGCATCTATTTAAAGTAACAAAACACAGAGAATGTGCTGCTGGAAAATCATCCCATGCATTAAGAGAATTATTAATGTTTTGGGGGGTTTTCCTAGGTTTTTGGGATTATTTTGGGGTTTTGTTTGTTTGTTTGTGTTTTTCTTTTTTCAGAAAATCTAAAGCAAACTTGAGTAAAAGGGCAGAAAAACCAAGGACCCTTGAAAAATTAATAGGAAGCAATGAAAACATTCCCCTAGAATGAACCCAAAACCCTTAGTATAATTGTATTCTCTACTAACATTATAACCAACACGATCTTTATTGGCTGAAAATAGGGAAATAATGTTAGGAAAATCACTATACTGACTTCAGGGAGCACAAAACAAAATGTAAAGGATACACAAACCAATTCCCCTTAAAAGTGCATTTCTAATTCAATTTCTGCCTCTGTGTTTATATTGTTATCAGATGAAACCTATCATCTGCAAAAACTATTTATCCTTCAAGGGAGCAGTTCTCTCCTGATCTGTGTCTTTCAGACATGAGGTGGAAAACACAGCAGATGCTTGCTGTTCTGAATAGGAAAATCAGAGTTGGAACTGAGGAGGTGTTTCCAGTGTGCAGCAGAGTGCACAGGAGGCAAAGACACTGGGGATTTAGGCTTAGAATTGACATTATGCCTCATCTGCTTCAAAATAGACATAGATATAAGTACCTCTCTGCAGGCACAGGAGCTGGGGCTGTACAAATCCAGAATTTCAGTTTGAAAGGCTGAGGTAAAAAATACATGAGGAGTGAGTGAAGTCATTCAGTGAAACTTATGAGTTGATTTTTCCTACTCAGTGCAATTGGCTTTGGGTAAATCTTCTTAAAATTACCCCTGGTTTTAGGTATCTCACCATTATGGGTTTATTTTCTTGGTTTGAAATCCAGCAGGCAAAAGCAGAAGGGCTCCAAAGTAGGGGTAAGAGGAGATTGCTACAAGCTCTGGAGCTGCAGATGTGGCCATTGCTGGAGACAGGCGTTTAAAGTCCAACAATCTACATTTCTGTAACAACCTGTGATCTTATTTGTGCTTCAATATGTCTTTCAAGAGTCCAGAAGTCTTTTGTAAATTATTTTAACTGTTTCCTTTGGGGAGAAATAAAAGAAAAACGTACAGCCATGACCTCACAAATTATAAATAGGTTTAAATGGTAACAGTGGGCCAAGCTCACGAGCTGACATCTGAGACACAAATGAGACTTTTGCTGATACTGATAGAGAGTCCGTGTTCCGGAATTTCCTTTGTGTGACACCGATTCCTTCATCCATAAAAGAATAGCAGGGAAGGAAGGAAAAGCTTCACTGTAACTTATATGGGAGAAAACAGTAAAAAGATGTGTGAGTATTATCCTAGTACAGGGGTGAATTAAATGAATACACACATAAAATTTACCTCTTTAGGGAATTCATGTCAGCATCAGCTCCTTTGTATAGGGAGGAAATCACAACTAACATAATGCCACCTTCTGTCATGGCTTCACTTTCCATTAAGACAGCGCTGCCTTACTGGGTAAAAGGAGATAAAAATTCGCCCTCTATTAATCAAAGACATTTTATAATGTGACCCAGTATCTGTGCAGGTGAAACCCACAGTAATAGCCTGAGCAACATCAGATCCTAATTTAGGCATCTTCTATTATTAATTATGGCAGGTTTTCTGGAGAGCACAGAATCATATCACAAAATCCTCTGGGTAACAAAGCCTTGCAGCTCCGTCTGAAGCAGGAAAGATGAGGAGGTTACAGGAGGACACAGCGGAGCCAAAGGAGGTCACTGGATGAGTCATTCGCACTCAGGTATTCACAGCTACCATTTCCTGGTTCCCATCACCAGACAACACTTGTCTTAGCACATTATTCCCAGGTTTCTAAGATTTTATTTTAAAAGCCAGAGTGGATGATCACAGACCAGCAATGGTGGTCTCCGAGACAGAGATTCACACAACCCAGCAAACTCCACTGGACATCCTCCACCTGCATGGCCTTTCCTTGATATCCTTGTCAGTCTGATATGACATGATGTTAAATGAGATCAGGATAACAACAGCCATGGGAGGTCAAGAAATTTGTGTGCTGTATAATCAAATGTATGCCTCAAACAGGTAGATTCTCGCTTTATGAGATCGTGGGAGTTAACTTTCATTTAGGAGAAATAAGCATTCAGTCAACTGAGGCCCTTCTCTTTTACATACAGATAGGCTCCTCTGTTCATCTGCATTCTATAAAGGCTTGTTATTCTTCTGTGTTTATCAGATCTGTGATATCGAGGAGAACAGAAAATGTGTGTGATATCCGCCAGCTGGATTCCATCTGTCTTTTCTCTGTGGAGATGGAGTTTCAAAGGCTACATCCTATCTACTGTCACACCCTCTCTCGACATGAGAAGCTAAGCGTAAAGTTTGGCCAAAGTGTTGGAAAAACAGTATCTCTTTTGTGCATCACAACTATTTCCCTACCTACACAAAAGTAGCATTCTTCCTGTTCTGGCATGCAGGATGTATTGTTGCACTGTATCACAACTTTTTATTAAATAAGAGGAGTCTGGCCAAAATGATTTCAGAGAAAGTTAGTTGGATGTTTTGTTAGGGTTTGGAGTTATTTTTAATTGGACTCTGTGCACCTATGTGTGTGTGGGTTTGTGTACTGGGGTAGGGTCAGGGGCACTGTGACTGACAAGTCCAAGTTCTGTTTGATTACAGCAGAGGATGTGGTCTCATTGCATTTCTGGGAGGGGAGAGAAACACCTACCTGAATAAAATCCCAGTTTTTTTCATCCTGACCTGATTGAGGCTTTGCCATTCGCTTCACCACAAGCCCTAAGGGACTGAGGAATTTAAGTTTCTCAGGATAACACCCATGACGGAGCAGCATTATTGCAAATCAGCAAGACTCAGTGATGTTTTCTTGCTGTAACAACTATAGCTCTCTGTTCTTTGGGTTCAGCAGCTGCAACATTTCTGGTAAGGTGCAAACCACATCAGAGAGGAGCATGAGACACCTTGGGTTTAGCCAAGCATCTGGGAGGTGTTGGCCCGTCCATTCATTTCCCAGCAAGCAGCCCAGAGCTGCCATCCTTTCCCACCAGAGTCACTCCATCTTGAGGCCACAGAGCCCTAAGATGTGTGAAAAGCTGGGGCTGGTGCCCAGCAGTCCTTCAGGAGCCTCCTTTCTCCCTGGTGTGGGGCAGATAGATGTGCCCCACAGAGCAGGGAGGGAGCAGCAAGGTCAGCACAGGCATTTGGCTTCCCAGCAACCCCTCTTTCACCACCCTGGAGGATTTTCCATATCTTTGCAAACCTTTTGTTAATGTACCTGCCCATTATCTTATACATTTCCAGTGTATATTCTTTACTATATTAAATGATTGAAGGTTCTTGTCTCACAGATCAGCGGCACAGGAAGAGTACACTGGCCAGAACATCCACCTCATTTTAGTGGAAGCATAATTTCTTTGGGGTATTTTCAGGAGGACATGCTTTCTTTGATGATTAACCAGGTAATATCAAATACATGCCCAGACATACCATCCAACAGACAGATAGGGGACCACATACAAACAAAAATGTCTCTGATATCTGTATATTAGTTATACATCCATGGGTATTGCTTACTCTGCCCTGGTCCATGGTCACAGGAAGTAATATCTGCCCTGAAAGTGCAATGAATTAAGACTATCAGCAACTTGCGCTGACCTTTCCATGGAACCACCCATGACATTATGGGTTTCTATGTAAAAACTAGATCTGGTTGCTAGTGCAAGTGCACACACAGAGATATACTGTTTGTTTTGAAACTGCAGATAAGTGAAAATGAGCTTTGGGGGGTACTACTTGTGAATTTCTATGCATATATGATATTTTTTTGACTCATGGTCACTCTTCTAAGAATACATAAGCTTGACTTTCACAGACTGCCCTCCATAGTTAGGGTGGGACAGAACTCGCTTCAGTCCTGTACAAATAAAGACCTGAGAGAGGTGTCTGGTCTCCCCACAAAATGCTCCTCTGATTTCTCCCCTCGAACTTCACTGTAGCACAATGATCTGAATTATAGAACCCTAGAATCAGAGAAACATAGAATTATAGAAAGGTTTGGGTTGGAAGGCACCTCAAAGACCACCTAGTTCCAACCTCCTGCCACAGGCAGGGATGCTACCCACTGGAACAAGTTGTTTGGGGCCCCATAAAACCTTGAACACACCTTCAGAGGTGCTGTGAAACTGGAAAACTCAGGCAAAATCCCATAAAAACAGAAAGTGTATTTATGGTGGAGGATCAAATGACCTCTACTGAGAAGGGGTTATGTGCTGGAAGAACGGGAGGTCAATGAAGGGAGTTTGGGAAGGATTCCCACGGGACCTAGTCTCAGAGGCATAAAAATGCAAACAATCCTTGAAATAAAGTATGAGTCAAACAAGGATGGAAATCAAGCTGAGGAGCCCAGATAGCTCAGGAGCAGTTTAAGCACATGCCAGGCCCAGAGGCAACTCCTAAGTTGCCAGCACCATTGCCTGCAGATTTTGCAATGGATCCTACATTTCAGGATAGCTAGAACCCTGCCTTGGATTGAGATCCTGTGAGAATTGCTGCTGAAGGAGAATAGTTTACAGCAGCCTGAGGCACAGAAATGGCACTCAGTCTCTCTCAGAATTTGTTCTGAAGCAGATAAGCCCCGGCTTGCCAGCCCTAGAGCATTGGGTACAATCTTCTATGAACAGGTAGGGTGTTCATTGTCAAGGCAAGCTCCTCGGCAATGCCCCCATCTGCCTTGGGGCAGCACTTCTCAGCAAGATGAGTTTCATCCTCCTGCTCATTAGAGCTCTGGGGTCTCTGTCTGCTCAGCAAAGGTTCTGCTTCTGGTTATCATGTATGTGAGCTGTTCCGACACACTTGCCCCCAAAAGTTCCTCACCTGACAATGGCCTTGATACCAGCCAGGCACATTTCACATGAGTCTTTCCTGCCTTTGAGACTTTACAAGCTAAATAGGAAACACAAAGAATAGCAAGA
Source organism: Pardalotus punctatus (assembly GCA_013400915.1). NCBI lineage: Eukaryota > Metazoa > Chordata > Aves > Passeriformes > Pardalotidae > Pardalotus > Pardalotus punctatus. The sequence goes on from VZTX01023465.1 coordinate 440,617, forward strand.
AGGAAGAATTAAGTGGTGAACCAACGTATCAAGGGATCAGCAGACTCCCCCTGAGTCATCCAACAAGTCTGCAGGACATCTGGGGGCAGCATCCATAATTTCTGCACCCATCTCTTGCTCCTTAGGCACAAATATCTCTCCTCTCTGTTTTTGCTAACTGTAATGTTGTTTCAGTAGCAATGGTTATCAAATAAGCCATTGAACATCAGTCAAACAACCCTCAGCCATTACAGCCATTACAACTAAATTTCTCATGGTGAGCTAAGTGAAGGCTGTAGGTCTCAGCAGGTGGGAATTGCTGAATTTTACCCCATACATGGCAGAAAATACCTTCAAATTAATCTCAACATTATGACACTTAAATCTACCAGGAGATCTTGGTCTCCCTAAATGCCAACACCTTAAATTTGTTTGGTTTTGCTTTTGCTTTTTTTCCATAAATACTTTCAAAAAATAACCCTAAAGGCTGACTGTGGACATGCAAGGTACTTGCAGTAGGACCATGAGTGGAGGTCTGTTCTTATGAGAAGATCTAATCATAGGATTAACCAACTTTTCTTGATCCTTTTGTATTTCAGATCAAGACCCATTCTCAAACCCTGATACAGTAGCTCTCACAATGCAGCCTGGAGCTCAGCTGAATCCTTAGCTTTATCCCTAATATAAATAACAATGACTTAAATTTCTAGTCTAGCCACTTAATATAATACAAACTTAATGGACCGAAGACCTGGGGAGAGACAATGTGTTACATATTCCATTGTTTTCTTCAAACCACATTTGTAAACAGTCATAAAATGCACAATAAACAATTACCTTTAGGTACAGAGCCAAATGCTGCATCTCATAACTCAAACCCACAGGTAATAGAAACAGGCTCTTACAAACTCATGGCTCTCATTTGACATGCAGGACCCCTCTCTCTCTGTTCATGTGGCATTCACGAGCCCCTGGGGTAGCATTTCAGTTGTCCTCAACACCTTACTTCAATTTTGCATAAATTTTGTTTCAGATATATTGATAAAAGGTCATATCTGTTTTACGCCTCTCTGTCACCTGCTTCTGGCTCTTAGACCATGGTGTGCAGTAATTACTATGAGTGACACTATTCAACACATCTCAGGAGAGAGTGTCCCAGAAATAAACTATATAACGGTGCTAGAATAAGCTCCTCTGGTTGGAAACATGAGGAAACAACATTGTCAGTGATATTTGGCCCAATTTGGAATAAACACATATAAAGAGCTGATAATAGCCATCTTTCTCTTGGTTTTTTTGAACACTGCAGGATTTAACATCTACGGAGGGGTTTTTGTTTTCCATTTCTTGTTTCCTTCCCGCTTTCATTTAATAACATAGGTCCAGTGCAGATGCACGTGAAGTTATGTCCATAGAGGGGCAATGGGGTACAATGGCCCATTGACACTGGCCATTTTCTGGTATTCTCATGCAGTAAATTGCTAAGCTCTACCTAAGTGGCCTGTGGACAGAAAGGATGTTGAGCCAGGTCCCAGAGTTTGGTTACACTCTGCATGCAAAGACAGTAAGGGCAAATGTTGAGAGATCAGCTGTGAAGGAAAAATATAATAAACGAAAGGAAGGTGTGACCAGCACACACAAAAGCACCTGGCTGCTTGTTTAACCTTAGGAGATCAGGTCATCCTGCCTTTCCCTACAAGAGATAGGAACCTTTTTGCTACTCCTCTGGAGAACCCAGGATCCTTGAACACTTTGCTAGTGCATTTCTACAAGCAGCCTTTCCTCAGCCCTCCTTGTGAATGACCCTTCTCTTCAGGAAATACAATTTTGCACTGTGAAAGGGATAGCCTGGATGTTAGCACATGGATGGAGCCAGAAAGCAAAGCTTCCAGAGAGCCTGGCTCAGTAGTGTGGTGGTTGTCATCAGTTCATGCCTCTCTAGCAGCATTTCCATTACTGGTCCCAACCTGCACAGGCTACACTGAATCGGGAACAACAATTCCACCTCTTGCTGTGCTGGCTCTTGCCTCAGAGCCTTTCTAGGGTGTTAAAGCATCAGACCCCTCTCCTTCCAAACAGCAGTAATGGAAAGAAGTATTAGCAGAGTTTGGACTGGAGTCTAATTCAGGATAAAGATGCAATGCTGGAGCAGCAGGGCGGGCAGCCAAGGGCTCTTTCATAACTGGGTGGGTACAGCAGTATATGTGGGAAGAATGGCATGCCTCAGATGTACTGCAGCGCAGAGCACATCCAGCACAATGCTGGCTCAGCTCTCGCTGGCACCATCCTGTTGCTGCTGCTGTTTGAGGCCCCTGGGTCAGACTCAGCCTGGGCAAAGGTTCACCCAGCCCCAAATACTGGAGAAACTCTGTGTGCAGATATGTTCAGCTTGGTTGGTCGCACATTGGGGTTGCCAGTTTGTTGTCCTTTGAAATGAACATCCAAGCAGGTGGCCTCAATGGCTCCTGGCCACAGTCCTTGCTTCCTTCCTGCCCAAGAATGTCCTCCATGACAAAAACTTTCCATGTGTTGCAAGCCAGGATAGGAGAGGAAGTGGGAGAAGGTGTTTGGAGAGACACTGGGATATTTGTGGGTCCACTCTGCATGGACTGGGTTGAGACTTTATCTCCCATTCAACAGTGAATTGCACACTTAAAAAGTGCTGCATAAGGGTGGTGGAATTTGAACAGCAGCAAAAGCAAAACTGGGGGGGGAAACACAGCATGCATAGGGTCAGTGAAAAACCAGAGGGCTGTGGAACTTGCACAAGGAAGTGATTTTATACACAGCACAGGGCATGATGATCCCTGATAGATGCAGGATTTCCGTTCATTTCTCTATTAATTTCTTGCTCCTATAAGGAAGAACTTGTACATATTGTACCTTGATCCTTTGAGTAAACCCACATCAGGAGAACTGACTTCTAGTCTTTGCACACCCATCTCAACTTAAAAGGCGTGCTTTCAGAAAGTCCAATTCTCCTTTGAAATTACATGCAGTTAGAGGGATCAAACAGATATGAAGTTACTGTAAGGAGGGAAAATGTTCTGGAGCAGCCAAAAAGGACCATTATGATTTTTCTGTATGGCTTTCTTCATAAGCTATGGATTTTTACCTGGTAATTTGTGAGGCCAGGGAACACTTTAATAATAAAGATCAGACCGTTCCCAGGCCTGACAGAATCAGGTGCCAAATGAGCAACAGGCACACCTCTTCCATAAACCTTTGCCCCAGTAATAGAGACAATGAAACAAGAATAATGCCATCCTGTAACAAAAAGTAGAGCCTTTCACCACAGCACAGACCTGTTTATGGCACAAATGGAAGGTTGGAAAGCAACTTTGAAATAACCTTTACATCTAAAGACTGCTCCAGCTCAAAGAAGAAGTAAATGTGGCCAGGGCTACTCAGAGAGAAGCCATGAGTGCATGGTGAATGGATGCTCTGGGGAAAATGTTGTTTTCACCCACTCAAAGCAGCTTTCCTATGGAGGCTAAGGCTCTGTGGCTTAAGCTGGGATTCAATTAATTCATGTTTAACCAGCTAGCCAGAACCAGTCACCCAGTCTGTCTGTAGCCCATAGGGAAAGGCAGGTAGCAGCATAGATATTTCCCTTGGGATAGGATAATTTGCCATCTGGAGGTGTCTGTCCTTACTGGCCATAGCAGAACTATACATGGCTAGGTGGGATTGAAAGGCAAATGTTTAGACGAATAAAGCCCATGAGAGAATTTCCAACCTGAGGTTGCACCAGTATAATTTCATGCCAATGCTGTGCCAGAGCACTGCATGATTTTTGATGAAGTTTCAAGCAAGCTAGAGGTTGATGCAAAACTTCACCCCAAAATGGTCCCCTTAATGCCACAGGTTTTTCTCGACACCTTGGGAAAGTCACTTTATGGTGATTCTGTGATTTTCAGAAAGACATCAGATATGATCACAATCAGATAAGTTTAACTTCCTCCACCTTGCAGAGGTTCTTTACAGAGCCCATCTCTGCCATTTCCAGAGGGTGTGACATTGTGTTTTCACTTGAGAAACAGCAGGGAAAACAGATTGTGGAAGTCCTTGGTTCAGTTCCCCACTCTTCTTGAGGTGGTTCAGGTCTCCCACCGTTGGTGAACCAGAGACACAACTGCTTTTCAGACCCACCATGTCTTTCACTGTTCTTGTGCTTATGTCTAACAAGGCACCAAAATTCACGTGGTTGGACACATTCTGTAGCAGGGGGGTTCGGGTATTACTGGGGGAGAGGACAAAGAAAATGTGTCCGAGGAGCCACCTGCATGTTTTGCATTTAAATCCTGTGGCCAGGGGTGAGAGGGATCCTCGCAGTGTGTCAGACAGATCCTCTTGAAGCTAAACCTCGCTATCTTGATTAACAGCAGGGAATGAAAGCTGGATTTCTGGCAGTCCCATCTGGAAATTCCATCACAAAAAACATAGTTTGATTCCCCAAATTAATGTTGCTCAAGACGGTCCTGCTGGCTGCTGCTGGGGAAGCCTCCACAAGCTACATCAGAGGGGTCTGTGTCAGGAAACTCAAAAAATTTACAGCGTGGCTCAGCACCTTTATGCATGATTTTACTGGCTTCTTTCCTACACAAACAGTATTTTGATGAATATTTGGCTTTTGTGATATTTATTTAGAAAGAAAGATTTCCTCTGTCTTAAAACTATTTAAATCTGACTTCCCATTCAGACCACTAATCTGATATAGAGCAGTGCATGGACTTTCATCCAATGCCAAAGGACTGAGAACAAAACAAGGTATCTCTGAACTGCAGAGAGGGGCAGTGTGGGGACAGGCAAATGCTCTTGGGCCCTGGAGCTTACACAGGCTCAGGGAGTTTTACTTTGCACAGTCTGCCTACAAACTGCACCATACAGCATCTGTATTTCATCTTTAATGAGGGAGTCCTGCCATTTCAGTTCTGATTTCTTAATGCTTGGTTTCTACAAGTAAAACAATGTCTCTTTGCTTGCACTGTTTGAAATACATGAAAAAAATGTTCAGTGGGAAATGGAACTAAAATTGCAGAATTAACCTCACATGTGCTGTAACTCTGTCAACTGTAGGAAGAGCAGCCTGAATCAAACAGCAGCAATAATGCCTGGGTAAGGGAAGGAGAAAGATATTGAAGCTGACTCAGATGAAAGATGCTATTGACTATTTCCCATTTTTATTATTATTGAAAATTTTAAAAAATTGAAGTTTTGTGTATGTTTTATGTATGGCAAAAGAAGTTAACCTTCTTTATTGCAGACTAAGTGCATTTGACAATTGAGGAGGGGTCACCTGACATTTTTTTAACTTACATTCTCCCCACATTGAGAATTAAATATAATTCTTATTCCTTCTCTCCTCTTTTCCTTGAATGTTACAAGCATTCAGCTTTTACCAACTCTGATTTTTTTCGTCATTTGGCAGCTTGCTGTGTTGCCAGTATTGTACCAGTCTGCATAAATTTAAACAGGTCTAATAATACTGGAGGGTGCCTCTGGCTGCTTTTGAATGCCTTTTCCCCCCCTCTAAAAGGCCCCATTGCTGTGATTACCTTCTGCCTGGTCACTGTGTACAAGCCAAGAGCTCAGCAGTGTGGGAGTGTGACAGTCTTGAGACATTTCCACAGCACCCAGGGGCAGTAAATTAAGGTTGACATGACCCACCAAGCACATGGCAGCTCCATTGTCAGACCTCGTCTAACAGGAGAGATTGAATTTCACACTATGTTTGATATTAAATCTCTCCCAAGCACAAGCTGACTTGGCTGGGTAGAAGAGACATTTGAGGAGCAGCAGTGAGGACCTTGGCATGGGAAGGTGTTAAATACTCTCTGCCTTCATCTGAAGCATCGCCATGCAGCCTCAACCTGAGCTCGGTGCACAGAGGATATTGAGGTTCTGTCTGCCCTGTCCCTTGTACCTGTGTCCCCCCAAAACCAGCAGCTGCACCGTGTTCCTGATCTCGCTTCTGCCCCCTCTCCCTGCAGACTGTGTGCTGACTCTCCCCTCACGATACCCCATCCTTGATCTCCTGTGCTCCCTCACCTTCTGCAGTGTCCCAGGATTGTCTTACCCTCTGCTGAGCCAGGAGCAGCACGTGCTGCTCTGCTGGACATCCCAGCCTGGCCAGTTGGCCAGGAGATGGACCCTGTTTGAAAGCAATGAGAGGTCACCTTTGGCTCAAGCCAGGCATCTAAAATAAATAAGTTGTTCGAACTCTCCACCGGTGACACAGGAAAAGAAAGCTCTTTGCAATAGGGAGATGGTCTTCTTTTAAGCTGGTAAAATGCAGTGTTTAAAACTTTATATGCAAATTATTCTGAAACAGGAATGAAAAACTAGACTGAAAGAGCTCAGTTAGGAGCCAGACATAGAAATCAGAGAATCATAGAAAATCACAGCATCAGAGAACCGTTTAGGTTGGAAAATATCTTTAGGATTGTCTAGTCCAACCATAGAATTTACAGAACCATTTAGGAAAATGAACACATATACATTAATATTGCAGTCTCCTTGCAGCCCTAATGAAGGCTACTATGTCTTCCATCTCTTTCAAGTCCTGTGAAATCCAGAGCTTGATTAGTGGGCTACTCTAATTACATTTGATTAGCGGTAGCTTGATTAGTAGTTCACACTGGATATCACAAGCGATTACTCTGGGGATTTGAGGTAGTGGCATACCTAGAACACATCCAATGGGTAAATGCAGAGTTTCCACTTCCATTACAATTGGTATGTGCTGGAAAGCCAGACACCAAATCAACATTTCACAGACATCTGTTTGTGCCTGAAGATGTAGATGTGTCCTTGGATTCCTTCACAGTCTTTGTCGCATGTGTAGTCAATGCTATTCAGGAAAACTTGTTAGCACAAAATATTCAGAGAGTTTAAATAGCTCAACCTGAAATAGTCCAATGTGCAATTTTGCTCACAGGGTTTTAAGGAAAAAAGAGGGCTTTTGAATCAATTTGCATAACTTTTCTCATAGGACACTGCATTTCTCACAGTTATGTGATATTAGGATGAGGATTTTCATTTGTGCAATACTAGAGTAATTTTCTGTCTCTAGAAAGGCCACCAATCTTGATATGAAGACAATATGAGATGGAGAAATGGCTGTTTGTCTTGCCAATTTCTTCTTCAAATGTTAATTTTCTTCACTGTTAAATCTCAGACTTCATCATCAGCTTGAAACAGTTTAGCTTCAGCACTTAGACACTCACTAAAATTTTCAACCCCCAAAAGCTGAAAGAACATTTTAGAATTTGGTACTTCCTTCATGAGTGGGTACATAGATGTTGTAACCAATTCAACCACTTCACTTCCTTTGGGCTATCTGAACAGAGAACTCTGTATGTCCCAAATATTCTGCCCATAGAGGCATTTTCTTTAATCCTCAAATCATTGTAATGGTATTTCTGTCAATTTAGAGGCACCAAAACTGAGTATGTTTTTACATTGTTCGGGTAGAATTACCTCTGTACTTAGTGTTTCTGTCCCTACTAACCCCTTGGATAAACCATAACACCAGAACTCAGTCTGATGAGTTTTTCCACAATGGCCTCTGGATAATTCTGAACTAATTTTTTCTCTTTTCCTCCATGTATGTACCACATTTGGCTGCAATAAAATGTATTTTATCAAGACATTTACTCTTCTGGTTGACCATACAGTTCTTATTCCTGGCTATACTACCAGCTTCAGAGTTTTCCCCAAGGTTTATCAGCAATTTTTTTTCCAGTTTCATTCATAAAAAGTTCTGACAAATACTCAGATGGTTCCTATTGCTATGTCTTACTTCCAGAAACATCCTTGTACAATAATCCTCCACTAACAGCGGCTTTTGGGGAGCTGTCAGCATGAGATGGTTCTTATGCTCTTTAAAGTGCACTGACTACTGTGTTCCCATAATTCTCAGTAATCCCAGTGGAAACTGGACTCCTCAGCCTGGTCCCCAAGGCAATGTCAGAGAAATATATTAACAATTCTATTGGATATTAAAAACACATTGCCCCACTCTGTGATCTGATCATAAAGACTGATTGGCTAAGCATGAACAAAAACTAAGGCTTTTGGGATTTTTAACATACTTTTCCTAATAATTTTTGTTTATTTATCAATACCCATTCCAAATATTTTTGAACTCCTTGCAAAATGTCATAGTTCATGCCAAAATTGGGGGCCCAGTACACCAACAAATAAGTTCTGCATAGTCCTTCCTTTCTTTAAAGATTCCATTCACTGGGTGACAATAAAATAACTGTACCATTATGCTCCTTTAGCCAGTCCATGGTTGGTGTTTCACTCCCTGGGTGAGGGTTCTCCTCTGGGAAAACTGACAGCATTAGCACCAATGTTGTGAGACTCTTATGAGATCCCAAAAAAGAATTACTGGGGAAGTATTTCTGGGAGTGTTCTGCTTCTACACAGCTTTTAGGGTGCCCGGAACTGACTTTTCGTTAGGTACCAAAAGCAGCCTCTGGACTGTGTCTATTTACCCCAGGTCACCTGGCAAAGCACTGAGGAAATGAGGTTGCAGATGTTCCACAGGTCTTCACAATCTGAGACTTTCTGTCTGCTCAGGGAGCAAAGGAGACTCCTAGAAGGATAAATTTAGCTGTGTACATGGCTTATGTGACTAAAATAACTGCACACATGTATAATGAGAGAGAAAGAGGTGCATATACATGTGCACACATAGGCTGATTTCTTTCTTTGAGGCACTTTGTCTATTAATTAATTACAAAATAAAGACTGTGCTATTTAGAGATTTTTTTTAATTTTTTTTTTTTTTGGCATCTGCAAGCTGTAATCTAGTCTGAATCTCCCCAAGGGTCCCACATGAGCACTGGATTACTCACATTTGTTCAGGCAGCAGATACTCCTGGAGTGTGATGTGCACCAGGGAACAGAAATATCAGCTGAACTGAAGGGGATAGGGAGGTTTTTAACAGCATCCACACTGGGAAGCCCAGGAAGAGCATGATTGCATTTTCTTGCAGTTGGCAGAAGAAACTACTTGCCATTTCTTCAGCTGACAGGAATCTGTGCAGCTCCATTGATTTCTAATCGATTGACTTCAAGCAAACTCTGCTGATCCAGGTGATGTGTTCCCTTGCAATGAGAAATAAAATTGGTCACACGTGTATGGCACATCATCCAAACCTTCTCCAGCAGCTGCACCGAGGCAAAGCACACCATAGCTCCCAGTGGCACTGGGAAGAGAGCAGTGAGAGGAGGTTCCCAGCAAACCCCTTACTAGTGAAACACTGAGACCTATTTTTGCCTCTAGGTTTTCATCAGACCACAGAATAATTGGAGTTGGAAGGAACATTTAAAGGTCATCTAGTCCAGCCCCTCTGCAATGAGGAGAGACATCTCCAACTAGATCAGGTTTCTCAGAGCAACCAAGGTCCAGCCTGACCTTGAATGTTTCCAGGGATGCGGTATCCACCACCTCTCTGAGAAACCTGTACCTGTGTTTTACAACCCTGATTGCAGAAAACTTCTTCCTTAAATGTGATCTAAATTCACCCTCCTTTAGTTTAAAACCCCCTTCATGTTCTCAGTGTTTCTCTGTGGCCATTTGGTCACATCCTCCACTTTCAAGAAGGGCTTTGCCTGTAGTGCAAGGTGCAATTTTGACCAAAGATGGGCTGACTATGATTATAAAATTACTCACTTTCCAACTACACACCGGCCCAGAGAACCTAAACCACCCATCAGTGCTGAAGATCAGACAGATGAAGGCTGCTTTCAATTTCACAGATTACCAGGTTCACAGTAACGTCCTTAGTGAAATCAGTGCTGATTTCAAACAACCAATAACAAACAGCAATGCCACCATTACCTGCACCAGTCATAACAATGGGAAAATGCTTGCTAGTAAATGTATTAGGGAGTTTTAGGCTATATGACTTGATTAATTTAATTTTCTGAACAGTATCATGGATTACTATGGCAAAGTTGGATCAAGAGATCGAAAAACAAGTACATAATAAGGCAGGCATGTAACTGATCATCAGAGACTGCCTTTGCTTCTCATCTGTAACTTAAAAAATGAGAAATAAACCCCATGTAACTCAGAAAGACAAGAAAAAAAGAAAGCAAGAAGAGTAAAAGAAACCCTTGAGCTAAGAAACCTGGGTCAAGAAATCCAACACTGCAAGAGCAGAAAGTGCTTGGATCTGTATTTTTGTTCAAGGCAAAGGTGATGTGCCAGGTCTAGACTGGGACTAAATTCTGATACAAGTTCTAAGCAGTGCCAATACCCAAGAATGCTGGAATTGGCATTCTGCTGAGATTTCATTCACAGCAGTGTGCATCAAAGTGAGTACCCAGGCGGTGCACTGATGGAAATTGGTGGACCCAATGCAGTTTTTTCATTCACAGAAATGCATAGCAAAGCAAGTACCCACACAGCATGCTGATGAAAATTAGTAGAGCTAATGCAATTCATATGACGAGTCTGACTAAAAGAAATATTACTGGCACCACATGATGTCAGCTGGGGCTTTTAATTCCTAACTGGACTCATTCAGACTGGCAGCTCAGTCTGTCTGGGCTCAATACAGGTGTTTTTCCACTTCTGGCTCCTGTTTCTCCCCAAGAGGACAAGGGCCAGACCTCCACCAGCCTCCCTGGGCGCAAGGTCAGTTCTGGGGGCACGTGGGGATGTGGAGGAAAGCTTTAACTCAGCCAAGCAACATTCTGGCCTCCAGCTCTTGCAAAATTTTCCACTGACTGCCAAGCCCTTCAAACTGCCCAAACACTTAGGAAATGACAGTATCTCATTTTACTGCCAATTGGGAAACTTGTTTCTCTGCATTAACTGTCAGAAAACAGAGCACACCTTTGCTGGGGAAGGATATTTTGTCTCATTATTATCAAGGTGCAAAGTTAGAGGCTGAGCAAAGCTTTGTGGTGTTTCTCTTGACTCCCCACGAGGGCCCTATATCCAAAGGCAGCACAGGCACACTTCTACATTTTTGTCTAGGCTGAACACCTACACTTGTACCAACTATAGAGCTCTGGCTTGTGTCTCCCACCCACAGCTCACATTTCTCTTGGATTAGTATTCTCCCATCAGTGCTATTAATGCAGTCGCATCAGGAGATCCAGTTGCTTTGTGGCCTGGAAGGCCCTTAACCATCCCCAAATTAAAGCCCTCTAGGCAATAAAATAGTTGGGCCCTTAGGACTTTCTTGGAAATGTGCTCTGGATGAGCAAACAGAAAAGAAATTAGTGCTGTGTTGATCCTCCTGGCTCTAAGATCACTTTTTTCTTGGTTTACTGAGAACTAATATGCACTAATGGGAAGTTAAACCAGCTTTAAAAAGTCTTTGTCACATGGTGTCTCTTAATATACCCAGTTAATATTTCCAAGGCATGTGTCTTTCTGCAAGTGGAGGTTCCAATAAATGCCCTGAGCCATTTTACATACATTTAAGACACACATTCCTCACCACCCATGCTAGAGAAATCTGAACTTAGGATTCCATTCTAAGGGAGAAAATTAATTTCAATCCACAGGTGCCACATGCTGGTCCCATGGGCAGAACAGGAGGTCAGGACAGGTATTTGGGCATTAATCAAACCTCCCCTCCCTGGATACACGCTGGCTGCATGGAGAGGATCATAATATGTATAATTTAATAGGTGAGGGAAGAAGACAAGAAGAACTAGCTCTCTAGCCTGGATTTATCTGACCTTGGTTTAGGTGTAGGAAATACATAGATGTCAGCTTGTCTGTGCCCATAAAAAGCAGTAGTCTGAGCAAAGGAAAGCTTTTTTGTCCCTCCAGATATTAGTTCAGCTCACCAAGATCTGAGTCATAGATTTGTCTCTACCTCCATTTATTATGAAAAGAGCCCACGGCGAATTCATTCCTAACTCACACATGTTAGCAAGGTGTCTGTGTTTATATGGGCAAATATATGGGATGAAGCTATATTTGGATTTTAGCCATGAAACAGCTAGGGACAGACCTTCTTATGTGGTCAGTCATACTCATCTAGTATGTAACTGTTGTTCTTGCTCTGAATAAACATCCAGTAGTGATGAAAGTCCTCATCACACCAAAGTGCTGTTTTCAAAGGGAATTGCAAAATCTTTTTCCTAACAGAGTCTCTAAACATACAGCCTTAAACTTATGCTTGCTGAAATCAATTACAGAACTTACAGGTGACTTTGTTCAAGGCTACTTGAGGCCCATAAACTGCTATGCATGGCAGAAAGCTCCTTGAACACTGGCTTGGTTCAATGATTTCTCTTCCTTGGTTCACCCTCCCCTCAAGGGCTGCTAAGCTCAGAGAAATTTTTAACAAGCTGACACCTCTGAATGCACATTCCTGCTTACCTTCCCTAGATGCTGCTCCCTATCTTTTGGTCTTGTGAAATTAATTTATGAAATGTAAATAAAATAGCCAAGACTGTAGAGGCCCTGAGGGTGTTTGGTGTTAATGTTCCTGCCCATCTTCCCCTGAAATCCCCCCACACATCCTTGCCAGGGCCCCTGAAACCCCATAGTCCTGTCTCCAGCCTCATCTCCATTTGCTCCTGGCTGGACCTTTGAGTGGACCTTGGACTTCGTCCCCCAGAGCCACCTCTCCCCATATGGAGAAGGTGCCTATTTGACTCCAAGGGTGGGCAGGCATTGATCATTAAAGATATTGAGTGTTTTCTGGATTGAGATGAGTTTACCTAAAATAACTTTTTTAAAAGTTTAAATTACATTTTTCATTGGTTTTGTTCTTTGGCCACTGTATCAGAAGTGACCCAAAGAAGAAGCAGAACAGCAAGGAATCTCTACTCAGAAACCACCTTGAAGATGGAAAATTGAGAGACTTGAGGGAACACAGATAAGGGCTGGGCTCCATCCTTCCCTGAAATTAGGAATGGGGTTAACCTTATGACTTATCCCATTCATGGGATCTGCACCAACTGCATTTTTTTTATTCTATTTGATTATTTACATGTTAGGAAATACAATTTCTGAGTCATGCAGTTGAATAAGGTATGGGGTGCAACATTCTCTGGGAATGGTTATCACGATATTATCCAGGTGCTCAGTCTGGCCCTGATCTGCACTCCCAAATGGATACATTATTTGCAGGGACAGGAGACAACATCCAAGTCAAAGCAGGAATTGGATTCCAGAAGGTGGTGGGCACAGAGGGCTAAAATAAGACATGTATCTCAAACACCATGTCTCTGTTCTATGAATAATACCAAGAATATGTCCATGAACTCCCAACTGCACTGCTTAGCCTCTAGAGATACCAACACCTCCCATTATGCCATGACCACACTGAAAAAATTCCTGCAATTTCTCAGCATCCACAGTAAAGCACCTATCGCCCCTACACCACCTGTGGTGATTGAACGCGCCTTATAAATGTCAAAACACTTTCCAGCATAAGTCTTCAAAGGTCCTTAAGAAACTGTTTAACAGCTCCTCTCACTTTTTCCCTTCTGCACTAAGAAAGGAAAGTGGCAGTAGATGTTATTAAACTTCAGGTATTTATTTCCACTAATGGTAGGTCACAAAACTGACTATGAGGCCCTGTCATGATACCATAGGCTATTTTCTAGTCAGTTCATGCACCTCTCTCTGTTACCAGTGAATAGTCAGGTAAAAATGTCCTTTGGCCTCTGTCTGCCTGGAAAATCCATCTTAAATTCAATTGGAAGTTGTATCTGGAAATCCTTGGATAAGTTACTCTTAGGGCAGTGTTTTCCATCATAGAAATAAGCTGGCTAGGAAAATATTTTACTCTCCATAAGGTCATTCACTCCTATGTACAAAATATAACTCATTCTTTTATGGGAACAATTGCCTCTAGAAATGTGAATCATTCATGGGTGGTGCCTACAGCTTCAGTCTTGAAAGCAATTAGAAACGTGAGAAGGTCCTGGGCTGAAATGGGGTTTGTGCATGACTGAAATGAAGTCCATCCAGTGATGGTCACCATGCCAGGCACACATTCCTCATGGGGCAGAAACCCAGAGCCATCAGCACCAGCCCATCACAAGTGCCCCAGAGCAGCTTGCATCCTCACAGGAGGGCTGTGAGCCGTTCAGCCCCTGAGCACCACGGAACTTGTGGGGACCCTCGTCCGGACTAATCTGCTCTGCTATTTGCAAAACCCAGTTCCTCCTCTTTTTAATTGCTTCATGCCATGCTGCCCATCCAGCTGAAAAAAAACTGGCCGAAATTGGACGGACTTTCAGACATTTTCAAAAGGTGAATAATTTGGGATTATTTTAAGCCTTTTGCAGAGTAATTACAAGAAATTCCTCCCACTCTGACGATGCTTTCACAGACCAAAGACAAACATTTGGGACCAAACATGTTGGTTTGTATCTGCTGTGGACCTTCAACATCGAGTTTGGAGAAATGCACACAGGGTGGGAACAAACCCCATAGGCTGAGTGGAACCTGGAGTGAGCTGCAAAGCAGTTCACTTTCCATGGAATGTTGGTGTAACACAGAATGAGGAGCAAACTCTGAAATCGGGAATTCTTCCTTTGGCCACAGTCTTGAACAGCTTGTGCTGAAGGGAAGTGATGCAAGCAGCTCTAAGAAGATCTGAAAATAAGTGGTTTTCAGCTGCATCCAAACATAGAGAGAATTAGTTTGTATTTTGCTGCTCTATGCATGTGCAGAAATCACCAGGGAGCCAAAACAATGATCAACATACCTGAGGAGCCCAAACAGACATCACTGAGGTCAGGGAGCCGCTTCCACCATCTTCTCCAGGAATTCCCCTTGGATAAATCAAAAAAGTTCGGTCTCCAGCAGTCTCAGTATTTACAAGGTGCTCAGGACCAAAGGCAAGCACCTGAAGCCCACAATTCCATGTTTCAGTAGGTTAATTTTGTAGATGTGCTTATGCCAAGTTCCTCCAGAAAGCTGCCCCAGTGCCTCAGTCAGAGCATTTGCTGGGCCTGTAAAAAATGGACAAAACAAAACAAAACAAAACAAAAGAAAACAAAAAACCCAAACCAAACCAAATTAAAAAAAAAACAAACCAACCAAACAAAAAAACCCCCTAAAATTAAAAAAAAACCAACCAAACAAAAAAAACCAAAAAAAAACTCCAAACAAAAAAACCAAAACAAAGCAAAAAACCCCCTGCTTTCTAGAATCAGAAACTGTAAGGCAGAGAGTTCCACTTTATCACTATCTGCCTAAATATATAAATAATCCAAAATCTGAAGTGTGTGTTGGACAGCACCCTCAGGCTATCATTTTACACCCAGCTGTTATTCTCAGAGGATTCTCAGTAAATCCAGAAATAGACCCAGCCAGGAGTCAGAACAGGCTCAGAGGAGAATGTCGCCATATGGCAGCTCCTGACTGTTGCATAAATGTATTGATTAGCTGAACCAGCTTCAGGATGTCTCTATTAAGGACAGTAGTGTCAAGAAGAGACGTAAAATTATCAGAAAGATGAAAGAGTACCTGAACTGGCTGTTCTTTTCCATTTAAGTATTTTCTTATCCAAAGTATGACACTGATCACTTGAGAAAATTTGTTAGTTCCATTTAAATCTGAAGCTTAAAGACATTTCCTAAATAAAAATCGAACATAACAATAATATTTTATTGCTATGACAACACAAAATAGCACATTAGCAACCCAAATGACAATATTCTTCCTTCTTTTGCATTGACATTGGCAAGGAAAGAAATTATGGTGGAGTTTTTAATGTAAGTTTTCAAAAGGGAAAGATGATCACACATTAAAACCCACCATGAAAATAGAAATCCTCAAAGAGAATTTTCCTCAGCTGTTTAAGCACCTAGTGAGTGGGTTTTGAACTGTGTGCTTTAAGCCAGAGAGGAACCTCTTGCAAAACAAATTCTCCCATTCACTTGTGTCATCAAGAGAAAAACCACTTTATCGCAGAATCACAGAAAGGTTTGGGTTGGAAAGGACCGTAAAGATTACCCAGTTCCAACCCCTGCCATGGGCAGGGACACCTTCCACCAGACCAGCTCACTCAAAGCACCATTACTGTCACCAACAGCCCAAGACCAGCTCAAGGGGCAGAAGAGCTGCAGACTTTAACTTGGTCTGGGGCACAGAAGTCCTCGTTGTGTCCTTTTTGGTGACAGGTGACACACCTGGAGCAGTGGGTCACAAGAGGGGACAGCTGCAGTGGGCCCACTGAATGGGACAGGGTATGGAGCCAAAATGTGGGGCTCTTAAAACTGAGTTCTGCAGCTCAGAATCGTGTAGGGACCTCCCTGTGCTCTGACAGCAGAGCAGAGTGTGAGCTGGTCAGGATGGGTCAAATGGATGTCAGAGAGTGAGATTTAACAGGACTGGGATGATAAAGAAGGCAGAAGGAAAGATATTTTGATTTCAAGAAGAGGTTAAACATTGGGTATTAGGCTGCACGTTCCCTCGCCGTTCACTAACAAACAGCCTTTTTCAGAGGGGGAAAATGCCCTTTTTCCTGATGCTGTTCCTACTGCATATGTCTGAGTCCTGAGGCCACTGTGCAAATCTGTACTGGTCCCCCAGCAGTCTGAGGGTATCAAGGGGCAAAGGCAGGGCACATGGCAGGTGCGCATATAAAATATCCATCCTTGGCATAAGCCAAACTCTACAGGAAAACCTTGGCATGGTGTCCAGGAATTTGCTCACACAACTTCACAACAGCAGCAATGGGATGCATTTTTCTCCATTTTCAGCATGCCTGGATGGCTTATCATGATGTTTCAGACCCAGAGGTAGGATTGGGCCTGGGGGTTGGTTTTGGGATTAGCTTGTGCTGGACATCCCTCTCCGTGAATGAAGAGTGAATACCCCAGCATGGCACCAGGGAGCTCTGTGTTGTGGCTGATCCCATGCTCCAGATGCGAGGATAAACCTAAGTTTTCAATTGCTTGGGACTGTAGTTGCTGTCTTGCACTTCTGGAAAAGCTGAAGCAGCTCACCATGACACCAAGCCAATTTCATAGCTGGGTGACCACTGGAGAAGTATAAAGCAGCAAACAAACTCATCCTGAAAAGTTTTCTGTACTGCATTTTGGGTTTAAAATGTTCGCAAAGAAAGTTCTGTTAGTTTAGAGAGTTGTTGGCCGAAATGGATATATTTTCCAGGGAAGTCAGCCAGTTTTTAAAGGAGGCCAAATCTGTTTCCACATGGAAATTGGCTCATTTTTGGAGTATAGATGAGTTTTGTATAAAATATATTAAATTTCTTTCCCCACCCACAACCATATACACTTTCATGCATCTTGATGGGAGAACTGCTATTCCACCATCACGGGGAAATGCAATTTCAAAAAGTGCAATATTATGTAATTAAAATGCCAGTCAAGTCAGTATGGATGAAACAGGGAAAAGAGAGGAAAAAAGTCTGGAAAACGAAGATTATCCAATTCAGTCAGCTCTTGGAAATGCTTTTTCAATCTATCTAAGCTCTTCCAGAAGCTGCACATGGATGCAGATACTGTTCAACATTCTTGTTCTTTCAAAAAATAATCAAAGCCTCCGTAACAGAAAATAAAATTAGGAGAAAAATCCACAACCCATAACATAACTATCAACAACTGCATGGTATATTGCCATTAATTAGCAAAAGGCCAGTTATACAACTTTGTTCAACTTTAATAGCCCTCATCCTGAGACCATTTGGACAGCAAGTTTGTTCCAAGAAACACACCCTCCTCAAATGAGGAGTATCATGGAAAAAAGAAAGATGTTTTTTAATACATACTGTACCAAAGGACTGAGATGTGCCGAAAAACACATAGCATGTACCAATGCCTCTCTCTGAAGTGTCTGCCATTTGGAATATTGTTATTTAAATTCTTTGCCTGTTTAGTTTATTTTGAATGGCTTCATTATAGGACTGCAGAGAAATTCTCCGGAGAAACTGGAAAAAAAATGTTTTGGAAAGTATTTCAGATTCAGAATTGTCAGAATGCCCCATTTTAACCTTTTCAATAAAAGAAAAAGAATCACTGCATGTTGATACACAGGTATGTATTCTACAATATGTATCAATAAAATATATAAGAAATTAATAGTAGCTTGACTCAAAAATAAATGGCTTAGAAACAATCAAAGAAGATTTCAGGTGGTCTGCATTAAATGCTAAAGGAGAAATTCTGTCAAAAAGTCAACATTTTGTCGATTTACATGGGATGGAAACCCAAGTCTTGCCCTCCTGTAATCTTACACATCCTGGATCAATTGCATCTTTAGTAAAGGAGATCCTAGTGCTTGATTGACGGATGTGAAATCTTATTCCAGATAAGCTTGACACTACAAGCGATGTGTAATCATGGCACTCACAACCATGCTGGGTATGAAGAAGAAAGCTGTGCAAACAGGTAGGAATCCCAGTTCATCCAACTCATCTCTTATAGAGAAAGGTCAATGCTTCATTCAAGTATTCACTAAATATAGAAAATGTTCAGGAAGCTAAGAACTTTGATCTGGAAATTCTTGTAGGCTCAGTGCTATGAAAGGATGAGGGAAACGGTTAAAAATGATTGAGGGAAACAGATGTTTGGCTTCTCCATCCTCTGCCACTAAATCAGTCACGGGCCCAAACTAGTATTTAACACAGGTGATTTTCCACAAAGCTAATCCTGCTTTCATTCAGGGCATTCCTCTTCTAATAAAAGTCCATCTGCTCGCCTAGCTTTAGACACCAGCATAAATTTTGGCTTGTCCAAATGGATCTTGCAAGGGGGTCTCTGCACCAAGGCTGAGAGAACCACATGCTGATTAGTGAAAAATCACAGAGCTGCTCACAGCTTGAGCTGTCTGAGTCACTAGCTGATGAGAAACTTGACTTTATTCTTGATTATTTTTTGCCCTGTTCTTTTTAAAGGAAACTTTATAAAACAAATAAACCCTACAGGCAAGCAAGCAAGCAAACTTTCTCATTTCATAGGCACCTCCTCCAAGCCATGGTTAAATACATCACAAAATCAATTTTCTCATGGATTTTTTTCATTTATTTCCTGCTTGCTTCTTTTTGTTTTTCCACAGGCATTAGTGTAGTTTTCCCCTCCTGCACACAGGCTGTGAGCATTTAGTTTGTTCTCCCTGATTTAAAGAGTAAAGGGCTACCAACTGTTACATGCCCCAGCAGCTGGATCCAATTCCCCTTTGCAAACAAGAAGCCACACTGAGATGGTTTTTGGTAAAGGAAGGTGATAGCAATAGTCTTGAAGTTGCAGAGTAAGGGCAGGACTTGGGAATCAAGTCAACCAGGTCCTCCCTTTGCAACCCCAGCCCTAATTTAAAGCCAGAACTCACTGAAACACCCTGTGGTCAGCCCAGGCTGAGTCCCCAGTTCACAGCTTTTCTTCTCTCCCAGCTCAAATTTCTCATGAAGCAGCAGACCCAGATGCTTATGGACCAGTCAATAAACACAGATAATAGCTTAAAACGCTTAACTCCATGCAACTGTCCAGACAATTATCTACTTAATGTATTTACATCATTCTTATTATGTCTCATCAGCTCCTGTGCATTAATGGACTTTATCCTCTGCAAGTGCCTACCACAATAGGACAAAAAATCATGTCAACATTTGTTCCTATTTTTCTTATGCCAGGGCTCTTCTGATCATCAAAATAATTTTTTATCTTGAAAATGCTACAAAAACCATACTGTCAACAAAAGCAAGTTTGTACTGGAAAGTTTACAAGTTCAACAAAAGTAATGCTGTCGCTTAACAAAACTGTGATTGCAAAAGAACTCAAAACATTTATACTGCCATGAGTGTAATTTAAGGGTATTTAGCCTTTGCTCAACCTTTTACAGACAAAATGGTGTTTCACCCTGTCTATTATAACAACCTTTAGATTGCAAAATCTAATTGAGTATTAGCACCAAAACTGCATTATGAATGCTAGAGTTGCATTACAATACTGGAGCTTTACAAGTAGATAAATTATTTCATAGAAACAGCATTTATTACTTTTTTGAGTCATTTATCATAAAAAAATTATTTTAAGCCATAGCTTGTTTAGTATCAGTATACAGAGTAACTTTGTTTATGCCTTGTAATTTAGCTCCCTGTCACATTTTAGGAACAAGAGGTAACAACATGTCAGTATCTTACAGCAAATAAATCAGTGATAAAATCACTAGTCTTTCATTTCATGTCTTGGGGTTAGCCCAGAGTTCATGTAGCAGGGTATGGCAGTTCTCATAGTTTGGGGACCACTACAGACTTCTGCACAGACTTTTACAGTGTTCATCAAAGCTTAGACAGGATGAAAAATATGGGAGGATGTTTTGCTTCTCTCTGATTCTGAGAGAATTCTGGGCAAGTGCTTGGTAGAGACTTAAGTATACTCAGACACAAGAAAACTCACTTGGGTCAGGGTACCACAGTTTTCACACCCCCAGTGAAAAAAGATCACACAGATCAATATAATACCTGTCTTCTGAAATAAATGGCTAAATAAAAATCAACATTGTGATACATAACTTGAATCTGCACATCCTTTCAGCTTTAAGTTTCCTTTGGGAAGCTCTGTTATGTGTTCGCCCACAAAATCAACTCTCATTTTGTCTTCTACCCTTAACACACATTTTACCTATAAAGGGTAATACGTGCTGTTCTGTTCATGGCCTCATGGGCTGAAATTGGAGGTGAAAGTTGTTTTGGGCTAAAGGAGTATACGGCTGATGTATTGCTTCCATTTATTATTTGATCTCATTCTATTGTGTGCTTCCTTATGGCACACTCAATGGGTCTGTAATCATGGGGAACAAGATAGAAAGGGTAGGGCAAGGATTGTATTTCCTGCCTTGGCTGGTGCATAATTTTTATTAGAGCTTATTTTGAAACACAACTTTGAGATAAGAATCCAGCATGAAGGATTAGAGATACAATGTTCTGGGCTGAAACCTACAGTTATTTTTTTTAGTTTTATGTAAGCAACATGAAGAGTTAATACACTGTCCACTTTTTTATAGCTGAAATGTTTGAGCTTTTGTTTAAAAAAAAAGGGAAATGATACAGTGCTGTTTTAAAAGATTGTTTTTCCAGCTCCTTTGGTACAACAATTGTTTGATATAAACTTTCATGACACTGCGAGCTTCCTCTCTGCTAATAGCCAAAATGTTCTTTTTCCAGCAGGAGGAAAGTGCTTGTGTCCAGGGATAGATCACATCAGCTGCCCAGAACAAGGAGCCCCACGGTGGTGCCAAGGCAGGGCTCGGCAAGGACACCGAGCCATGCAGGGTTTGGCACTTACTGAGGATGGAGGGAAGGATATGTGCATGCAGGGGAGAGGAGGGGAGTGTCATCTTTAAAGGAAAAGCCTTGTATAGTGTGGCTCGTGAGGGAAAAGAGGACATGAAGCAGGAAATTATCTGCAGCTGTTTGCTTATATAGGGGAACAGGCAGTGTTGTGCCTGCCCCAACGCCCTGAGTGCCGCAGTGAAGGTGGAGGAGCTTGCACCAAAGCAGATGAGATGTGGGTAGAGGTTTC
Organism: Pardalotus punctatus; assembly: GCA_013400915.1. NCBI lineage: Eukaryota > Metazoa > Chordata > Aves > Passeriformes > Pardalotidae > Pardalotus > Pardalotus punctatus. Next base: position 462,085 of record VZTX01023465.1, read on the forward strand.
ATCCAGCTGAGGACATGGGGAAGGGTGACCTGCAGCTGAGAGCATGGCAGGTGGCCAGGGACAGAGCTGGCAAGAGGCTCAGGGACCAGCATCCCTACTGCACTCCCAAGAAACATCTTTCCCCTTATGGGAATGGATGCCCTGAGATGTGGATGTCCCACCTCTGGCCTTGGGGCTGGGCAAGGCAGAGGGCAACATATTCTGGCAGCCGATTCCCAGAGATCAGAGGGATAGAGCCATGCTTTGATCAATGTGTCTCTGATGGCTTTTGGGAATTAAGGCTGAGGAAGTGAAAGAAAACTTGCAGTGCTGCCATATGGCTCTTGAAATAATAAAAACCACTTGAGAAGTTGCAGGTTAGGACAAGTCTGGTCAGAAGATTTCAGAAAAGCCTTCAGTTCCTTCTGGAGGTAGCTTGTTGAAGTGGAGACCTTGCCAGGCTGTTACTCATAAAAAGGGTTGAAAGATCCCCCAAAAAAGTCTTGCCTAGAAAAGCAGATTGCATTAACTCAGGCCATACAACATCTTCACACCTTCAGCTGCCTGCTGGGGATAGTCCATGCCCTGTTCCCAGCTGTGCTCTTTACACACACAGCACTACATGTGAGCAAGAAAATGGCATCATGGACCCGGACCCAAATTGATCCTGGGTCTCTTCAAACCCTTTGATGCAGGGGTGCAAGTGTAGATGGAAATGTGCATCCCTTACCATGGGCCTCCACAAGCAGGCTCCTCCTTTTCCTGCTGCCAAGGGGACACCCTGACTTGCCATCATTTAACCACTCCCTGGATTTCTCACTGCAGACATTATCCAAAGCCCCAGACATCTGATATCTGTACACTTCGTCTCAGACCTTTGTGGGCCCTCAGTCGGTCTGTCCAAGAAGATGGGATGGTGTAGATACTGCACCAGTAAAATGGAGGAAAGTGGTGAATCTCTTCCACATCAGAAATGGGGCAGTTAATTTGGAATGGCAAGAAGCCCACAGTGGCCAGTTCCTGTGTCCTGTCCAAAAGGTGATGACATTCCCTGATTGAAAACATGATCCTATGCACCTCACAGACAATTGTAGTCACAGGCTAAATTGTATAAATCCTCTTTCATAAAAGATAAAATCTTCCCCTGTATTTTTTTCCATTGCTCAATTAACTATTGTTTTGCTCAGCATGCTTTAATCATAAGTAAGTTCATTAATAGATGTGCTCTTTGGAGTCATGGGGGACTCTGTGATATAATAGCATTAATCTTTCTGAATAACATCATTAATGTCCTTTGCCCCTTAAAGGCACCCACTCTGTCCCCCAGGCAATTATAACATTTGTTCCATGGTACTGAATGAGCTCATCCAGCTAAAATGACTACAATGCCTGTCTGCATAATATTGCTGTTAGTTGAATTCTATTTATTTATACTACTGGTCAGTCACTATTAGAACTTGTTTGTGAGCATGTTGGTTCTTCTGCTGAGAAGCTGCCAGCTCAGCTGGCTGCTCCCCACCCAGATCTCAGGAGACCTGTCATATAGAAGGGTCATGAAAGAAGAAGGAGAGCTAGAAATACCTAAACTGGAAGCTTTTTGACAATTCTCATCAAAATAATCTAGCAGTTGTTTGACCACTGCAGATGGATCCTGTTAGAGAGGCTCCCATAGGTTCAGCAGGGTTGCTGAGCCCACTGCTGTCATTCCTACCAGTCTTACCAAAATAAAACTCCCAGTTTCTGGTGAACAGGCACTTTCCTGCCCAGAGCTGGGAAAGGTGAAACTGAAGCATCTCCACACAGTGAGAGGCTGGGCTGCGTCTATTAAAGATTTCCAGCACCAGATATGTTTGAATACATTGTGTTTTCCATCCAGACACTTAACATCTTTCCATCTTGGAGACAGGATTCAAATTTCTAAAGAATTTGGGTTTACATTTTATTCATCCTACTTCCTCATTAGTAAAACAGACACACTGCTCTTCCCTCTTTTACAAAGCAAGCTGAGAACTATAGATAAAAATTCCTATACAGAGGTGAGATATCTGAATTTTTTCCTGAGTGTACTGGGTAGCTGCTGTGTGCTCTGAGCAGAGCAGAAGAGTTTGTGGGCTTGCTGTGTTTATTCTGTCCATATTTGGATGGGAAGAGGCACAGGCAGTAGATGAAAGTAGTTCATATAATAAAACTGGGTTTGGATGAAACTCAGCAGTATATTGCTGCTTCGTTTTAGCACTCCTGAAATAGTAAGACCTTGTCAAATTCAGTCCCAGAGGAGAAGACCAGGCAGATTTCAGCTTCAACATGTGCCACATAGTTGCACTTTGCCATATTTGCTCACATTATGGCATATATGTGTGGAGGAAGAAGGGAAGAATTTCTCCATTTCTAAGCTGTAAAATGTCTTTCAACACCTCTCTTCTTTACTGCAATAGCAATATGTCATTACTGGTCACAGAGAGAGGCGATTACATGACTACAGCCCCTCCATCTGCAAACACAGCCATCCAAAATGTGCATCCAGCTCAGGTTTAAGCAGGGGGGAATTGAAGTTTTTTCTTAAATTCCAACTTGTATCTCAAAAACCCAGCAAAGCAACCCAACTCTTCTTGCTACCTCTTTGATTTCCAGCTGCACACAAATTCCTGAGTATAGGACCACAGGCCTTTTGACCAGGGCTTTCAGAGGGGCTCCCACAGGCATGGTGCACTTTGAGGTTGCAAGTTACACAAAAAGAAGAGGAAAAGAAGCATTTCATGGGCATGGAACTTTGCTGGACCTTGAGCACAAGGAGCAGTGGTCAGATGCCACCAACTACCAAAGGACAGTGTCCAAAGCCAGGCTGGATGGGGCTTTGAGCAACCTGGTCTAGTGAAGGTGTCCCTTCCCAAGGCAGTGGAGTGGTGGAACCAGACGATCTTAAAGGTCCCTTCCAACCCAAACCCCTCTGTGATTCTGTGATTCTGTTTGCAGCTTTGTAGTCAGATTTATCTGATGGGGTGGTTTGGAGAAGGTGGGGTAACTGCACTCAAATATGGTAATGTTTGAATGTTCTGAGATTGTGGAGAAGGCATTAATGAGAAACATCCTTCTGTTCATTCCAGGCTCATTCCAGAATGAGCAGAGGACACAACCACTCTACCACACACGGATGCTGCTTCTCCTGGAGGCCAGAATCTGGATTTTAGCAGCAAGGGGGCTCCTGGGAGCAGACTGTCCCCACAACTCCTGTAATGTTAGAACCAGTAACATCTTTAGGTGCTTCTTCTGCCCTGTGTAACTATGTGGGATTAAGGAATGCAGCCATATCACTGAGACTAGCCCAGCAGATGAACTCAGGGTGTCCTACTAGCCAAAAATGAACATGCAGTGACCTGGATGCTCCTCCCTGCTGTGCCACAATATTCTTTCTGGCACCAGGAAAACCTCAGTGCCAGAAATGCTCTCTCTGTTAAGTGGGAATAATATTTCCTTTCTCCCACACCTGCACTGTCCGGGCTAGACATCCCTTTGGACAGGAATTTCATCTGGCTGCAGCTTTGCAGATAAGAGTGCACAGTGGGAGCCCTGATCCCAGCCAGGACCTCCAGGCACAACACTGCAGGATGATGAGCAGGCAGGGCAAGCAGCAGCCCTGCCTCTTCTCCAGCTCAACCCTGCACATCAGGGCTCCTAAACCTCTCTGTGAGTGGTATTTGCAGAGCAGCCACAGCCACGGATGCTGCTGATCCAACAAAAGAGGGGGTGAGACAGGTTTTCATCATATTTCCTTGCTTCCATATGAACGCGCAAGTTTAGGAATATTGGAGAAATAATTCCTCAGCTGCATCTGAGGCACAGGCCAGAGGAAACTCTCTGCTGACTGCAGACCTGTTGCAGAGAAAGCTGTCTCACAGCTCTCAAACATATCTGGTTTAAACCTACTTTCAGTACCTTCCTACCAAAGTTCATATCTCTCTGAATATCTCACTCCTCTGCCTGCCCCTGCCTCCCGCTCCCTCTCCCTCCATCTTCCTTCCCACAGCCGTGGGAACAGACTTCATCACTTGAGAAAAATGCCCTGCTCATACCCCCCGCTGTTGCTTGAAGCAGAAAAAAAAAAAAAAAATTAAAGTCTTTTGAGCAGAGAATCCTTGTCAGGACAAGAAATAATACTGACCTCAGTGAGGATGGCACGTACCACCAGAGAGGTGGCTCAGGCTGTGTGTGCTGCAACCAGCTGCCTGTGTGACTACAATACAGTGTGGAGGATATGGAATATAATTTCCCTCTCCATTTACATTTAATACAATGGCTTTGGACCACACATTATTTAAAAAAAACCAACATGAAGTCTCAGCACTTGGCTTTCACTAATGGCTTGTTACTCCTCTAACACTGTCTCTTCAGTGAAGAGTGACAGTGTGATTTGTGTCTCTCCCAAAGACTCCCCTTGCCTTCTTCCCTACCCTGTCTGAAATCTCCTACTTTTTAAAAAGAACACCTCTGTATAACAGTGGGAGGACAGGACTCACATGGGTGGTCTCTTATAATGAAGATAGAGTATCTGGGAACAATATTTTAATGTGTTTTTCTTCTAATTGAGTTTTTCCAGCCTTTGGGATAATTATTTCTACCAATTAGCCCAGTGGTATTGTTAGCTGGAGGCAACCAGTTCTTCTTCAGGCCTCTGACAGAGGTTTACAGTACGCACAATGGTGCATAGTCCAGTTTATGAGAAAAAAATTGCCCCTCTGCTCCCAAAAGTATGGGAAATGACTCCATTGTGAGACAAATATTTCCCATGGAAATTGTCCTGAGAAGCTTCAGAAGGGTCCACGTTTCAGATAAAACAAAGTGGCTGGAGATTGAGAACTACAGCTCAGGATAGAGGGGGTTGTCCCTGAGAGTGGCACAGGAGAGGGGAGGCAGGGGACAGCTCTGGTCCTTGCACCCTGCGGTGTCCCAGAGGAGATGCTAAACCCCACCACCCTGGGACCAAGCCAACAATGAAAGAACAGGACAAGATTTAACAACAGTAAATTAATTAGGAGTGAATTTCAAACCCTTCCTTGCAAACATAAGAGCTAGACACTCGTTTTTCCTAATAAATGGGAGCTGAAGGATGATGCAGTCCGGTGGCACAGCAGTGGCCTTGGGCACAAGCCTGGAGTGGCTTTATTTTACCTCAGCCCTGAGGAGGGCACTTTTTAGCAATCTGCAGAAGGAAGCTGTTAGTGCTGAGGGCTGAGGCCTGTCAAGAACTCAGTGAAAAGTCCCTGCAGCAAAAATATGTAATTGTTATAAGGACTAGTGAGAAGTAATGTATAAGCTGGTAGAAAATAGGCACAACACCAGGTAATTTCATGCCACGTCTTACAGGACCAAAAATATTTGCTTGGGCTAAATTCAGTTAGTGAAAGCAGCAGAATTTTTCAAGTCAAAGATGAATGAGGCTTTTACTAGCCTGAAATGCAAATGACCTGGTGATGATGGACATATAAATATGAGTTCCTACCTGAACCTTGAAAAAAAAATTCTCCCCAAGTTTTTACAGAAAGTAGGGGAAGAAATGCCCCCCTGTAGAAATATCTCAGTGGAATGCTTTTCGTTAGAAAATGGTCATTCCTGGCAAAGGAAGACATTTGTGGAAGCAGAAGAGCATCAGAAGAAGTGTCTCCAAATTCAGGGTTTTAAGAGAAATCTTATAAATATAGCTCATTTTATGAACTCTTAGATGTGTGTTTGTCCTCATCTTCCTCACTTTCCTTCCCTGCCCATTAAATTCTTCCTATACTGGGGTAGTCTCTGAATTACTGTTGGCATTTTCAGTGCTTTAGCAAAGAAGCAGAGAATTTATTACTAAGATAAAAGTCCCAAACAACCATTTCAACATGTGCTAGATGCCCTGGCATGTAATCCTTTACACAACAAATATCTCCATACAGAGCCAAGACTGAAACCTCAATGGAGTCACTCACATGATGAACAGGGAGGTGTGGCACAGAGATTTGGACTGATTTCCCTGAGGGTTACGGAACCAATTAATGAGAATATCAGAAATACAAGTCATTCACATCCATTGCCTTTGCCATGATGCTTCTTAATTTATTAGACATTTTATAATATGTATAAATAGATATATTTAAGGAGTGTTCCTCTATTTGACATAGTTTTTCCTTGGAAGTAATGGCACCAGTTTTTCCAAGGACTAAAAATCCAGTGAGTAGAAGTCAGGTAATCCATTTGCCTAGACCATTCCCAGTGCTGTCTGTCTGAGCTGTTCTGCCAAATCTGCAGTCATAGAGACTCTACAATACCTTTTGTTAATCTTCATTTCATCTGAAATGTGGAAAAATAAGGGCGAGCATTTTAAAAGCCGAACTGGATACAAAGGAGGTTTTCTAACTTGAAAAAATATTGTTTGATCTTTCCTTCATATTGTCAGCTATTCTTTACATTTCAGACCAGCAGCGTCTAGTGTTTGGGTCCCAGTTTTAACTATCTCAGGCCAATTTGTACTGGCTTTTATAAAAGATGAGCAAACTCTATTATAGCTCCAGGTAGGAAAAGGTTTTTTACTGAGATCACAACATAATATATTTACTGGTGTCTGTTCTTGCAGAGTTTTAGTCACCTTAAAAGAAGGGGGGGGGGACAAAAAAAAAAGAACGCAAATTCCAACTACAAAAATCTTGAAGCAATTCCTTTAAAACAGAGGTCTGTCTTAGATTGTAAGAAAGTCCCACTGTGGTTTTCCACAAGCTTCTACAGAAAGGCTTAAAATAGTGGATCAGGCAGTAGTCAACAGGGACACCCTGGATCAGGCCTAATGCACCTCCATGCAAGACATTTTTTAACATGTAAGCCAGCATCAGATGCTTTAGAGAAAATTCGTGCAGCTGTGGGATAATCTGCCTGCCAGGACAATTTCATCCTAAATCTTTATACTGAAACACTTAAACCCTGAAGAATGAGGTCTGATAATATTTCCAAGCCTCTAGTTTTGTTAGCTTTAGAATTATAGTTCACTCTGCACTTGCTATCAATATAAAATGTCCAATTCCTACTTGAACCTTGCTAAATCCCCAGCTTCAAAGAGGCTCAGTTTCAACAGCCTACCTAGACTTTGTCAAAATGGTAAAGAGAAAGGAGAAACTTTGAAAGTACTTTAGATATCAGAACCAGCTCCAAGAGAATATAACATTGAGGAAGATAAAGAAGTGTAACTTCAAAAGGTCAGAGAGCAAACATCTGAAACAGCTGAAGAAAAACCATCTCTCGCTCCAGGTTTAAGATAACTGGCAGAAGAAGAAAATAATTTTGAAGGATACTTGTTTCCCCCATGCAAAACGAGGAGGGAACATATTTCACTAGTAAATATGTTAACCTGAAGCTGTTTAATATCACTTTTTCAACAGATGTTGGCTACATTTGCAAATAGTGACTCCAGGAAATGGTTGAGGTGGATGCAAAGGTACTTGGAAATACTTTATAAAACGCTGCAGCTTTCCTGCAGGCAGTGGAACTCTGCCAGTTGCACAAGATGAAGATCTGGCCTACTCATTAAAGGTTTCAGATCTTCAAGGAAAGAGGCAGGCATGTGCTCAGAGTTGAGCTCCCTGACCTAGAAACCCAAGGAGAGAGTAGCAGAATGGAGCAGCACATCTGAAAATCCCCTGCATAACTGTAGGTCATAGCTCAGAGAGGCAGTGGCAATCACACCTGCTTCTTTCAAAGAAGAAATTGCTCATATTTCTAGAGGGTGTACTGGAAAAGGGATCTTAATTTTGCATGTCTTTTTGGGAGGCAGAGAAGGGCACTGCTAATGAGATATGGGAGCCCTGCTTCTGCTTAAGTTGTGAAATCAGCCCTGAATGTCTGGGTAAAGCAGAAGCTGGTCTAAGGTAGTGAAAATCAGGGCATAAACTTTAGATTAAAATATAGACAATCATTCATTTCTCATTCTGTACAGACTTTTTGGGGCAAAACTGTAGACTAACACCAAGACAGATTGCCTCAAGTGAGGGCAGTGCCCCACCTAGTCCTATCAGTGCCTTAGAGAAAGCAAACACAACATATGTAGGTCAAGAATTTCCATAATGTAGCCCCCAAAAGTGCAGCCATCCAGGGATTTACCAAGCTGGAAGAACATCGTATTTAATAACTGTTCTTGGACTCTTCCTCCTTGAAAATGCCTTTTTGAACTCATTTATAATTTTGGCCTCCACATCATCTCGAGCAATGATTTCCATAATTCCACTGGGTGAAAAATTAGAGCTTTGGTAGGACTTATTTTTAAACCTGATAATTTGTCTGGGTGCCCTTGACTTTTTGGGCTGTATTCACCTTCTCCACACTGCTGAGGATTTTATGTGTCTTCGTTGCCTTCAGCCATCTCACTTCTAAGCTGAAGGGTCACAGCCTACACATGAAAGTTGCTCCATTCTTCTGTGTCCTTTTTGCTTTTCTTTGTGCCAGTTCTCCTACATCTTTATGAACATGAGGTTGACTAGGATTACACTTTATATTCAAAATAGAAAAGGACCCATTATTGTGTATTTATTCTCTCTTTTCCCCAGAAAAGTGCATGTTAAAAGAAGATAGTACAAGATTTGCCAAGATCTCTGAAAAGCCTCATTGATTTTATTGTTTCTTCTCACACTAAACCAGTTTTGCAGGACTATTTCCTTAGATCCTATAGACTTGGCTCTTTTTCCAATAAACTTCAAAGCGAAGTTCTCTCTTATTTTAGCAGGCCCTACGCTTCAGCTCTTGAGTTGCATAATTGTTAATCCAAAACATCCTGCCTCAGTGATGCCAAGCACTTTAAAATTAAAATTAAAATACACCAAAACTTGGAAAGTTATACGAGTCACCCCCAAAATAGCCATCCTGCCATGTTCCAGCAGATATGATTTAGTGTTAAAGTGAGTGCTTGGTGTGTCTCTGGATAATCCCTTGCTCTGGGAGGTGTGAACACTCTCATCCTGAGATCTGCAGCAGGAACAAGAGCTGACTGCAACACGAGCTACAGCTCCCAGGAAGCCAGATTTCTGGAGTCACTGCTGGGGCAGGATCAGCCAGGAAAGTTATTGCACAGAGGCACAGATTTCACAACATTTCTTCACTCACCACAGCTGCAGATCACGTTTATTGATTCAATTCACTCACAGCCCACCCTGTTTCTCCTTGTGCTGTTTCTTTACGTTTTGGCGTGTGAAGTGTCACACTGTGTGTGTGACCCATAGCCCTGCTACCCTTGTGCTGATCCACCTGCCCTTCCTCCCTGCCTGCATCCTGCTGGCAGTCACAGGAGTTGTTCTGGGCAGAATTTGTTGTTTTGCGAGGCACTGAGGAAGGACCAGCCTCTCCAGGAGGTGTTCTAAAAACATGGACACAGTGTCCTTTGCCAAAGACCTTACAGCTGGTGTAGAGTGGTGAGAATGATTCACACAACAAAAGGTTTGAAGTACCAACAGTTTACACTGTTGGCAGAAAGGATGGACTGTATTTGTCCTGGCTCCTTTTATGTGCCCAGTCCCAGGGACCGTGGGGTAAATCCTGGGGGATACTGAGAAGACCCTCATTACTGAGAATAATAATTAAGAATGAATGACTGGTTCTTTACCACCAGCAAGTAGTCGCCATGTCCAACACACTTGGTAAAAGGCAGCCTTCAATTCACACAGGATCAGACCTGTTTAATCCATTAATCTCCACAACATGTTGAAGCAGCTGGATTTTATCATCCTCATTTTGCAGAAGAGAAGAGCTCAGCAGCAAAGTTGGGTGACTTCTCTTTCGTCAGAGAGGTTTTCTCCTTTTGTTCATCTTAATGGTGCTAAAGATCCCACCTTTTCTACAATAAAGGACTTAACTGGAAGTCAGCTGAAAAAAGGGTTGCCTTTGGATCAATCCAGGTTCAGAAAAGTAGGATTTAAACTGCAAGTTGCCCTGGAATGACTCCTGCTGCACCTCTCACATGACAGTCAGTTCTCACGCTCACACCCTTGTTTCATGTCTCTCAGGCAGATTCAACTCTCTCCGAATAATTCCTGGATTAAAAGTGCGGGCTCATGCTCATCCACTGCTCAACACCTCCTGTTTCTTCTGCAGGAGGAATGAAGCTCAATAAACTGCACAACATGCTGAGCTCAATAAACTGTATAACAACTCAGCATTACCCAAAAATAGGCCAGGTGTGAAGAGAACCAGAATTCCCTGAAGCTAAACTGCATGTTCATGTGATGGAACACCTTTCTTTATCATATCCAGTGCTGCAGGGGCTTCTTTATTTTAAAAAATAAAAAAAAAATTTAAAAAAGAGAATTTTGTTTTCAGAAAATGATAGATCAAGATCAATAACAGCATTAAATATGGATCATGGTAACAAGGAATAAGTGGAAGTTTATGGCCACTCAATCCACTTAATTCTGCCAAAGCAATAAACTACCACCAGGGTTATAAATTGTTGAGCTGAGTCTGCAGTTTTAAAATGTTACCCAAAATCAATTGCCCCCCCTGATTAGACCATTAGTTGTCAACAACTTTGTTAAATAATAAGCCAGCGGTTCACATCTGCTTGGGAGCAGAGTCAGGCTTGGGTTGTTTCCCTGGCTACTCGAGCTGAATTCACGTCTGTTATCATTAATGTGAATGTGGGTAGGAAAGCAAAAAACTATGCTGGAAATGAAATCAAGCTCTCCTCCCACTGCCTGAAGCACATAAATCTTCTCAGTTAATGGTGCCACAGAATAGGTCTGATTGACTGCAGCAGGGTCAGGGATGCACCAGGAATGTGGGGTCAAGCCCCATGTACCACTGACCTTTCAGAGGAGGTGTGTGTGTCACTGCAGCCCCCCCCAAATCTGCTGCTCAGAACCCATCGAAAGTCATTAGTATCTATCTCCACAGAGCACTGACGGCCCCTGCAGACCCTCTGCTTTTCTCTGTTGCTATGTGAGCGGCTGTGGGAGGAGCTGGGCTCTTCAGAAGGCCCAAAAATATGGGAAACGCAGCTGGGGTCAGTGGTCCCAGGTCACCAGTGGGGAGATGGCTCCTATCTGAGGTCAGCTCCATCCTTTCTCTCCATGGGACAGAGACACTGCCTGCAAGGGGAAGATGAACCTGTGAAATACGGCCCAGGAGAAAAGGAAGTGAATATCAGGTACACCAGCCCTGGGACAGGAGGTCACTACAAAGCGTGGCTCATACCAGACACTGCCTGGTGTCCTGGGCATGTCCCTGGTGTGCCAGTGTGCTGCCTTGTCGGGGTACAGCTTGGCACTGCACTTGTCAGGGGTGGGATATTGTGTGCTGCAGTGAGGATGGGCAATGAAATAGCCTGATGTTAACCCACTTCACCTTGTTTCTTCCAGTGGAATCAGCAGGAGTCAGGGTCTTAGCACAGGTCACACTTTAAACATTAAAACTAGCAATTAAATACAACCAGCATGGCTGACAGAACTTATTTTCTTCTCACACCAGTTTTATTCTGTTGATTCTCCAGGGACGTCAGGGACGTATCTCCTGGGTCTGCAACAACAACTGCAACTACATCAAGCATTTTGCACTCATTGTTTCAATCATTTAACAGCACTGTTGCTCCAGACAAGAGGCTGCTGATTTGCACTCCTGTTTTCAGAAGCACCAAGAGCCCAGCTACGTGATGCACACAGCAGCAGTACTCGCGGACAGCAAGAAATTAAGCTGGGAACAGAAACATTGGGATTAAGAATATTTATTTAAAGCCATTCTCAGCTACAATCTTCCTAAACCAGTTTATTTTGACTCCTGGTAGCTTTTCCACTGGTGTCCAAGCAGATGACTCTGCCACGCTGGAGTAACGTTTTAACAGCAAACACGTTCAAGGGCATCATGAAATAGCTACTCTGTAAAGAAACAGGAAGAGCTGAATTTGATGACTAGAACACAATGTCACACAAGTATTTTCACCTGGTTTTTATCACTATCCTCTATGTTTTCAAGACAGGACAAAGTATATCAGTGCCACAGCAGAGCCACCCTTCCCAGAGATGGGAAAGCAGGGCCCAGCAGACCTCACAGAGAGATGGGACAGCAGGGACCAGCAGAGCTCCAAACAGCTTTTTTCCTTGCTCTCACCACCATGTTACACGTGTAAAATACAAGTGGGCATAAAACCTTCCCATTAACATCATTCAAAGCCCAGCTCTACTGCTCTTTCCTCTGGAACACATCCCGTCCTCCTGTGTGCAGTTATTTATATTTCTTCACGCTGTCCTTTCCATCAGGCTGTTCTACTTAACACCCCCCAAGCAGAGCATTCCCAGCAGGACCTCTCTGCAGCAACACTGCTTTTAACCTACCATCATAATAACCATAATTTACTGCCATTGTATTTCTACCCCCCCTCAATGTTAAATATTAACCTTGGGCCCACTATTGACTGCAGAAGGCATCTGCTGCAATCATATGGGAAATACTGAGCATTATTTGGCTCTTCAGGAGATGGAGGCATACAGAGGTCCATGCTGTGTTGTTTAGGGGAAGAGCAGAAAATGTCTGTGCATAGCCAGTTTTAAAATCAGCCTTTAAATTGAGCTTTCATAACTTCTGCTTCCAAAGGTTGGTTCAGTAAAGTACTAAATCTTTTCCACAGCCATAGGATTCAGAAAGCACAGAAGTTTCCTTGATGATCAACCTTGTTAGCTCCAAGGACCTATTCTTTCTGAGTCCTCGTTGTGTGGCAAGAAGAAAGAAAAAATGAGTTCTTGGAAGTAAAAACCCTCCTTCTGTTCAGGTTTGAATAAAGAAAGGGTCACTGCCCCTGAAAGTTTGCCTCTCTCTTTTCCTTTTCTTAGACCACATAAATAGAAGAGTAGCACCAGCCCATAAGCTGAATACATCAGGTTCTGATCATACACCAAAGCTTTTCCAACACATGAAATTCATATTTGCTGTCATGTGTGCAGGTTGTCACACACATGTTAATCTTACACAGCATTGAATAGGCAGATTCTTGTCCTTCTGTGGTGTGTATCTCCCGTTGCATAATCCCTGAACAACACTCTGCCCTTGGAAGTAAAATCTGAGAATGTTTTGAACTTTTTTTAACCTGCAAATTGAAGGCTGGTGGTAGGATTAGTAGGTACTGATGGAAGAAGTACTAGCAAGTGGGAATCCTGAAAACCCACCTCCTTTGTCTTCAAAAGCCCTGACAGCCCTCCATCTCCCTGCTTTTATCTCAGCCAAATTTGTCAGCAAAATCCCTCCCACCAAGTCATCCATGACTTCCAAACTTCTTTTACTTTTTTGGTGTTTTGAAACACCTACCATGCATAAAAGCAAGGTAAATCTAATTGGCTCATCCTTGTCTCCTTCCCCATACAGCTCACAATAGCAGACTGGAATTATCTCACAACAGCATCCTTCATTTGAGTGCATCCAGCAGCTTGCATGTGGGGCCATTTAAATACCCCATGATGGTCCTATTTGCAGACTGAAACAGTTTAAAGTCAGAGCAGACAAAATCTCGTTGTTCCCCCATGTAATATGGGATACAAATTATTCTCCTTTTTTGGGATGGAAGGGACATTAAATATTATCAAATTCCAGGGATGGAGCATCCACAACTGCCCTGGGCAGACTGTGCCTGTGCCCCACCACCGTCACGGTAAAGAATTTCTTCCTAACAGCTAAACTAAATCTGTATCTACTGTCTTTCAATTTAAAGCCATTCCCCCTTGTCCTATCAACACATGCCCTTGTAAAGTCCCTGTTCATCTCTCTTGGAGCCCTTTAGGTACAGGCAGCCTGCTCTAAAGTCTCCCTGGAGCCTTCTCTTCAGGCTGAACAACTCAAACTCTTTCAACCTATTTCCACTGGAGACATTGTACAGCCCTCTGAGCACTTCTGCGGCCTCTTCTGGCCTCCCTTCAGCAGGTCCACTTCCTTCTTATGCTGGGGACCCCAGAGCTGGATGCAGCTCTGCAGTTGAAGTTTCACCAGAGAAGAGGAGCAGCATCCCCTCCCTCATCTGGTCTCTTTCTTTTGTACCCTCTGGTGAATAGATTCAGTTTAATCACAATGTCCCTTGTCTGTTCTTTTTCTCTTCTGCCTTGTGTCTTGCCAGCTTTATATCACTGTGCTCTTTTTTTTTTTTCCTTTTTTTTTTTTTCTGGTTGAAGCAAAAGGCATTAAATATGTTTGCCTTCTCTAGGTCATCTGTACTGCTCCTGTTCCTCATTAGGTAATGGGCTTATGCCTGCTGCTGTCTTTCTCTTACTTTACTGTATTTATAGCACCTTTCTCCTTGTTTCCTAACACTCCACACTGGTTGTAATTCATTTAGCACGGAAACCTTTCTGCCCTACATGCTTATTTTATTCCTTGATCTCATCCTCAGTAATGTGACCTCATTCTCCTTTTTAAAATGATTCTTCTGGGACTCTCCTATCCTTACCCTACCCTCTGGCTATCCACAGTGGGTAGAGGTGGATCTTCTACTGTGGGCAGTGTCCCCTGGCTCAGATGTTTGCTGCCCATGAGGGCAGCTCCTCATGCCTGGCCCTGCTGAGAAAAACTTGTCAAGATGTGGGATCTCACTCAAACAGCAAGGCTTTATCCAACACACAACGCTTGGGTTATTCCAAATCCTTCCAGCACCTACAGACGGGGGCGTATGCCCCGTATAGAGGATGAGGGCAGTGATTGTCCCCCTTCACTCAGTACTGGTGAGGTCACACCTTGAATCCTGGATTCAGCCTTGAGCCTGTCACAACAAAAAGATATTGAGGTGCTGGAGCAACTGCAGAGAAGGGAAATGGAACTGGGGAAAGGCCTGGAGCACAAATTTCATGAGAAGAAGCTGAGGGAACTGGAGGTGTTTAGGCTGGAGAAAAGGAGGCTTAGGAGGAACTGATCATTCTCTATGACTCCCTGAAAGGAGGTTGTAGTGAGGTTGGGCTCAGGCTCTTCTCCCAGGTAACAAGGGACAGGACAAAAGCAAATGTCCTCAGGTTGCACCAGGGGACATTTAGATTGAATATGAAGAAAAATTTCTTCACTGCAAGGGTGATCAGGCATTGGAATAGGCTCCCTAGGGCAGTGGCGAAGTCACCATCCATGGAAGTGTTCAAATGTGTGCAGATGTGGCACTTGGGGACACGGTTTAGGGGCGAACACGGTGTGTTGGGTTAACAGTTAAACTTGATGATCTTAAGGTCTTTTCCAACGTAATGTTTCTATGATTCTACATCAGGGATATGCCAGACAAGGTCGTCTGTATCATCTGTTGCTGATGTGTTGCGGCAGCAAAGGATGGGAAATGGTGTGCCCCAATCCCACCTGCAAAGGACAAGGCAGCAGCCAGAGAGAGGTGATCAGGGCATTACAGAAAAGTCTCTGCCCCCAGTCAGTGAGGAAAAGCCACATTTGCCCTCCAGTTTTCATGTCTGATGGGTACCTTAATGTCAGCTAGATACTTGGTTTTCTTCTGCAGCAGGAATGAACATTTCCCTGTGCCAGATGCTCTGCAGCAAAGTTAAAAGGATGCAGGTCTGCCTTGCTCCGCTCCTCCTCCCTGCTCACACAGGAGCCAACACTGCCCAAAGCCATTTCTGTAAAGACTGCAGTGAGTTAACATGGCACTGGCAGAGGTGAGTCTGTAAAAAATATGTTTAAAACTTTTAAGTGGATATCTCCTGTGGCAAAATCATGTGACATAGAAAGCCCCATGGCACAGATAACTCAAACAGTAGCAGGAGCTTTGTGTGTGTTCAGTCTGTGTGTGCTGCAGAAGGGAGATGTGGGAGCGAGAGACTCACCCATATTTGACTTGCTGGACATGAGGGGGTTGCAGCCTCACCTGCTCCCTCCTCAGTGCTCAGCAGCTCCCACGCTGAAGTCCCTGCAGTGTTCTGCAGTGCCCTGCAGCAGCTGAAATGCCTTCAGCCCTTTTCGTGTAACCTCAGCAGGGGTGACCCTCAGAAACACTGGTAAGGGACTAATCTAAAAAAAAAAAAAAAGCAGATAAAGAGCTGATCACAGTCCCAGTATGTGCAGGACACAAAAGAGAGCTGATTGCAACCCTCCAGGTAAGACACCAAAGACTTTCTCTGTCCAGTTTGGGTTTGGTGAAAACTACAGTGATTCTGCTAAGACTTGACTCAGTCTCTCCAGGTAGATTTCTTCCACAATACAAGGTGTTAATAATTTGCAAAATGCTTGTAATTGGATTGATACATGCTGGCTGTACTGGCCATGCATGTTTTTTGGGAAGTACCTCAATCCCAGTGCCTCCTCAAAACTTTACCTCTCTGAGATTGCAAGGACTCAGCATTCAGAAGCTGAGGGAAGGGAAAGCTGTTGTGATTTCTGAACCAGGGTGTTTTATTTCAGGGTACCCAGAGGCAAACAGCTCCAGAGAGCCCTGTCTCTGTCACTAGAGACCACAGTTAATGCAGGGCTGAGAACAGAAATCAAAAACACTCATGGACCCCTCTTCAGCCTTCCTAGATGAAAACCCGATTCTAAAATATTTTAAAGATGAGTTTTTATAACACTCACTTATCACGTATATGTCTGACTACTGTGGTGTGTTGTAGCATCAGTTTTAATATCACAGCACCACTTTCCCACTGACATGTCCCTAAATGATCTCAAACCTCTATCCAGAAAAGGTTGGGGTTTTATGCCTTAATGCCTTTAATTCAGATAAACTCCAAGGAGCTTCCCAAAGTCAGCCTGGAGCCTGTGGGAGAGATCAACTGGGCTGGTTATTTTTCAGCCCACAGCTCATCCAGGCCCTGGTTGCTGCCTGTCTCACCCAGGGAGACCTTGGGTGAACCAGGCTGGCCCCACCAGCTACCGTATCAGGTTGTGTGAATGCAATCTAAATTCAGCAGGCAGCCCTAATTAATGCTCCTTATGTTTATTTGACTCACCAAAGATATGCATCGACCTAAGTAGTAAATCTCATAGTTGCATAGGAACTACAGGGATCAGTTCCTTTCCAAATGTGTCCTGGACAGAGCCCAAGATATCTAATACTGTGGGGAAAACACATATTGAGTGTCAAATAAAGGCAGCAGCGGCTCTGCAACAAATGGCAACTTCCTCCTGGAAGAGTCAAAGATGGCTGGGACTGCTGATGGTTTTAAATGTACTTTCAGATTATTAATAGAGACAATTTAAAATAGTTCCTCTCACTCCAGTTCCTGCTTTAACTCATATCCAACTGCTAAACATACTGTGGCTGCTCCTGCTAATACACTCTCTAACAAATCACAGCCATACATAGGTTTCCTTTCAGTATTTCCAATTTACTCCTTAATGGGAGACAAATGTGTCTTATTTGCTGATTTCTTAATGAGCCTGAAAGAATTTCCAGGCATGCAGTGGGATGGTGCTTATTAGAGTTGCTTGCAAATTGTTTTATTTGCTTAAATCTGTGGCCATAGGATATTCACTGGCACCTAGATGCTGGATGGACTGGTAAATGCATATTATAATATAAATCAGTATATTATGCAAAAGAAATAGAAGTTTTGGTGCCAATGTTCCCATTTACACTTAACAAGAGTCAAGAAACCAACATATTGAACAGACAAGATGTACATGTAAATAGTTGCTTTGCTCATGTAGTTGTATAAGAAATTGCTGTCTGGCTTTCTATGGTAGAACTGCACCGAGTCGCTGATCCTGACAACTTTAGGTCTGTTGAATTTCATGCTCATGGAGTTTATTATTGATTGTCCAGAGGGACTCTTTATTTTGGTGGCCATGCAAAGGAAATACGCCTCTCTGTGGATTTGTACACGTATTTTGGGATTTGATTTTTTTTTATATATATAATTTTTTTCTGAGTGTGACAACTCCACCAGGAAACATTTCCAAGTGCAGGCTTCCTGACGTAAATATTTATATAATCACCTGCCTTTCCACCTGCTCCCAGCCACTGGGTCAGAGGTGGGAAGCATGGATTAAGGGCTGGGGACAAGGGGAAATGCAGCAGGGAGAAAAGCTGAGGGGACTGAGCCTGCGGCAAGGGTACTTGGGGCGTGAGAACGGCTGGAGGAGTTGAGGGAGGGCAAGGGATGGAAACCATGGGCAGGGGTGGGGGATCTGTAAAAATATAACACAAAAAATTTAATTTTGGCTAGGATGGGAGTGGGCTTTCACTGGCAAATCTCTTGGTGTCCATCACTCTATCTTCACAAAGGAAGGGTGGTTTGTGGGTGCTGGGTTTTGTGTGGGCTGGGGGTGCAGGCACTGCAAAGCGCCTGTGGCAACAAAGAGCCAGATGCGGCGAGTTTGACCAGAGTCAGATGGGGTTTGGGGGAATAAAGCACCCCAAAATAGGTGGTCATTGAAATAGAAACAAAAAGAGAAATTGTACATTGACCCTGAACTCATGTGACCGAAAAAAGGAATAAATCCCTCATTTTTCCAGCATAAAAACCTATGCGGTTTTTAGAGACTAAAAGGCCTTAGATCTTAATGCTTTGTCTTTCTTATTGCTAGTAGGGCATTCAGCCTTAAGAAAACCATTAAGGATATGCTTTCTCAGGGTATCTGAGGCTTTTTGCTATTCAATAACGGGGGAAAATGAATTAATATTATTCTGTTGGTTTCACAAACTGAGAGAGGGGACTTTGGGGTTTCTTCTCTTAGAAAAGTTTTACTTTTCAGCTCTCAACTATACCAAAATTAGCCACATTTACTGTAGAATAGCCCTGTTAGTGTGTAGCACATATTTGAAATATAGAGGCACACTAGATGAAAACCAGCAGTGTGAAATCAGTGCACCAAGAGAAAAAGGCAAGGATCAGATCGGACCCTCTGGGGCTGGCTGCTGGCAAGCCTGCAGCGTGTGTGTGCTCTCCCCTGTACTCCCAGCGCCCTTGATTTCTCAGGCTGCTTTGAAAGACAAAAAGAAAGTTGGTAATCATACACCGACAGATGGTTCCTTGGTTAGTTACTCTTTATTTAGATGGAAACAACTGCGATTCATCAGCTTTTTTTTTGCTTTTTTTTTGCTTTTTTTTTTTTTTTAATAGCTACATCATGGTGAACTTTCAATTCCTAATCTATTTCTAGGAAGTATTGTGTGGCAAGTGTCTATTAATAACAAACCTTAGGCTGACTAGAAATTTCCTTTTTTGTATTCATATTCCAGTAATCAAGAGGTTTTCACCCAATTTTGTTTTGCTTTTCAATGACTGAACTATCTAGAAAGTTTTCCAGTGAATGTCATATTAACGATATTGCTTACATGCCTGTAAATAGAACTTAGATATTCCTCTTATTCTTGGTCTTGCTTTCTTCACCTTAATTGTGAATTGATAACTACAGAACTGCTTGTTTCATATTTTGTTTGTGAACAATTTTGATTGATTATTTTGTCTTCCTAGGCATATCAGAGCTAAGCTGTATCTGAATAGTCCTTTTGAATGGTATTTTACAGAACTCTATATGCACTTAAAGTTAAAAATGTCCCAAAATAATTTTTCTGGATGGAAGCCTGAAACAAAGATTTGGAATGATTGGCTTAAAGTTGAACATCGGCTGTCTACAATAAATGGAAAAAACTTTGTATTACAGTCCTGCTCATGCTTAGAAGTTAATTTTCCTTTTGACCCTCTTGGGCTGATGCAGGATTTCACTGTACATCTTAGATCTAAGTGAACAGCAATTTCTCCAAGATTCACTAATTAAAGGAAAATCCTGTTTAAAAAAATCCAAACAACAAGAGATTCAGATTCTTTGGGGGCTTTTGTTTCACATTTCCTACCATCCATCATTACAGGCCTGCACAATAATTACTGAGTGCAAACAAATTTGCAGATGAAATAGGGTCCAAGTTTTCTTTTACAGACATAGGGGAGACTTTCATTGATACATTTGTTCGTGAAGCACAAACTCAAAATATTAGAATTATTCACTTTTATCAGGTATTAAAATGGGTTGAACTAAAAAAAAAGATTGCTACCTTGATCTTTCAAAAATACATTAATATATTTTAGATTTGAAAAACAGAAGGGATCACCTCTATGCTTAGTTACCATAAAACACTTAATGCACTTGTGGTTATTAATTTTTTAAGGAATTAATCTGAAATTTGCAGGGGAAAATCTCAGGAAACTCAGTCAATTTAATATCTTTAATTCTAAAATAATCTGATTGAAGTCTGCTTTAAATTATTTTATATTTGGACCTGATCTTCCTCAAAACCAGTCCATAGCTGACTATTTTCAGGTTACTCAGTACTATGAAAATTCAAGTTCTTGGAAATTCTTTCCTTTTTCACATGCTATTAACACAATCAGATTTTTGCCTTGAGGTTCATTCTATTACAGGCAAAGCGAGAGGAAGAGGCCCTTTTTCACAGGATATACCACACATGGATATACCACACTGCTGGCCTTCTTGACAAAACCGTGTACACTGATTTCCCATGGGGAATGGCATGCTGTTAGGAGATGCGATCATTGACATGAGCAACTCACTTTCTTGCAAGCTGCTGTCTTCCTCATCTCCCTTTGTCAAAAAGCTGCCTTCTTATTGATAAACCCCAGCTGAGCATTTCCTCTGTTTTATCCTCAGTTCACCTGTCTGGACTTGAGCTTGCCCGAGCGCTGTTGAAAGGCATTGGGATGATGCCACGTTTTTGCATGGAGAAAGAAGATGCCACGAGAAGAGGCAATGGGAGGTCCCTTAGACAAACCTATCCAAAGGCCTGGAGCAACTATTTTAAAGATTCATTTTGTGCATGTCCTCCTTGCAGGAGAGCTCAAGGTAGCCAAAACTGTTGACCTTCTCCAGCTCCTCAAGGTGAGAAATGGTCACATCCCCAGTGCTCAGCTTGGAGATTTGCCCTGCAGGCACCTCCCTTCCACTGACTCCACAGATCCTCCAGATGCCCTCCTCTTCTTCTCCTCTTTGGCACTGATCTGAAACCCCCATGGGTCACACAGTGGGCAATGAGATTAAAACTGGGATTTGTAAAGATGATGCCTTTTTAGAGAGCTTAATAGGCCAGATGCTCAGCTGAGGATCAGGCCATCTGTCCATTCAAGCCCTACCTGTACAACAGGTTATTGCTAAGAGAGACAGAGACACAATTTGGACTTGCAGCTCCAAGACCCGGGGCACAGGATCCCCCTGACACAAAAAGCTTGGAAGAGAATGGCAGATTATGTTCCTGGATGATACAGGCACTGGTAAAAAGGAGACAAGCCCAAGTGCACGCAGGGCGAAGGACTTCTTTGCTCTTTCAACAGATATTAAGGAGCCCAAGAGTCATCAAAAACCATAATTATGCTCATTTTAAAACCCTTTGTGCTACCAGAGTAGAGTGAAGTGAGCCCCCCCCAGAAATGAGAGTCAGACCCAGTCTCCAAAGCCAGCTGCTGCTTTAGTGCAGTGATCTGTCTCCATACTCCCTGATAAGCAGTCTATGCCCCGTGACTTATAATAAAAGGGAACGATGGTCCCTGAACAAACCCAGAGAAGAGGTATTGATTTGCAAATAGTTTAAAAGAATATTCAAGGGTCATGAGCTGACCCTTTTTCAGCTCTGACATTTTATATCAGGGGGGATGCCATTGAGATGGGAATTCATATCCTAGACATTGTTTTGTCCTGTTTCATAAATAAGTTGAATAGCTTAATTGATTGACACCCACTGCACTTTCCCAGCTTCCTCAGGCTCAAAAGTACACTGCTGTTTTCCGCCATAAATAATATGAACTTTCAATCAGCCGCCAAGCACAAAAAGGAACTGAAAATTCTTCATACAATAGCTGCAATCTGGCATACGAGGCACTGAAGGTCTAAAGGGAAAGCAGGGTTTGATGTCACCAGGTATTCATTTTCTTCCTATGGCACCAATAGCATTTTCCTACCCAAATGACCTAAATCCTAAAGAAGAAATACCCAGGGGCCCCTGCAAGGGGGAAGACCAGTTTTTCCTGACATTTATGTGTGGGTGAAGAAACTTGTTTGCAGTACTGTGAACACAACACAAAGTCACATGCTAGACCACCAATTCCAGTCCCTTGGAAGTGTTGGTACAGCATCCCTCCATCCCTCTTAGATTCTGATCCAACTTCATCTCAACCTGAGTGACATTATTCACCCCCAAGATCCCCATTTATCCCCAGACCTCACTCCTCTGATTATTACAAACCTCCTCCTAATATTCAATCCATGGTTATTTAACTGAGTTCAATCTGTTCTCATGACAAGTTTATTCTTTTACTTAAATAGTTCTTTTCCTCACTGCATATTTAGTCCCCAATGGATTTTTTGTTCATTTCTCCTCCTCAGTCTTGGCTTCACTAAGGGAAATGAGCTACAAAATTTACATCTCTTGTTTTTAAGAAAATTTAATGGTCTTGTCAGCAATTCACGTGACTTTTGGAGAGTTCTTGGCTAAGATATAGCCCACAATTTAAAAAAACCGATGCAAAAAGGAGTGTGAAAGTGTTGAGGACTTCCTCTTGAGGAAGGAAGGTGTGGATGTAAGTGCTTACCTTCAGTTGGAAAATGTTAGTTTGTGACCTCCCTGTGCTTTAATTTCCTCATCTGTAAAACAGAAAGAACAACACAGACCTCAAAGGGGAGTAATTAAGTTTACCAAAGTGTTCCAAGATCTTCAAGTGAAAAGTTCAGTTCTAAATGCTCTTTTGTCTGTTGTTCTTTACTTGCTACTTCTTAAGCGGTGCAAACCCTAGAGAGAGGGCACTGAGCCCAACTAAAGCCAAGGCAAGTTCCTCCATTGATTACAGTGGGAACACTTTATGCAGAAGGTTTCATAAGGGGTGACAGGCATCTGTTGCTAAGACAGAGCAATAAACACCGGGAGAGAAAGAATACTGACTGAAACTATTGCAAGGCCAAGTGAGAAGATCAATAGTTTTTCTTTAGAAATAGCAACAAACAGTTAAATCTGTTTTTCTTTGCTTCAGAAGACATTTCTCCAAGGATGAACACCATACACACCCTCATCTGTAATTAATAAATGTTTGGAAGGACACTTTCCCACTCAACATATGAAATTATAGATGATCCCTTAATTCCCCAGACATTTGCAAGCCTTGTCTTGTCAGAATTGAATTTACTACAGCTGATTACCCTGAGAATGCACTGACCTTCTTAGCTCCTGCTGTGGTCTTTATTTTTTCCATGGCAGATAATATGGGGACCAGAAACTGGGGACTTGGTAGTAGGGATTATGTGATACTAATGAGACAAAGCTTATTGTTGATGTTAACTGTTATTACCACTAAAAAAAGTGCACGACTCCAGACAGATGGACTTCACTTTGTTACACCAGGAGGGAGCGAATGCATTTTGACAGTAGCAGCATCTATTTAAAATCTGGACCACATCTGGTGCCTCTCTGAAGCAGACCATATCTGATCAATCAGAATTATGGCTCTGCAGTCTGCAGACGAGTTAGAAGAAATTCATTATCTGTTTTGAAGCCTGCTTCTCTTTCATTTATTAGAAGAGAAAATGAATTGTCATTGGATCCATTTAGCTACAGAAAGCAAAAGAAAAAAAAAACGGTACAGTAATTAAACTAACTAGCAAGCTCCACATCCGAAGATATGATTAATTCTTTGAAACACAGTGCATGTAGGTACTTGGCTCACACTAGGCTTCAGTCAACAGTTTCTTAGCTGATGAAATAGATAGCCTAGGACTTATCTCCATTTCTGGTTAATTCATAAACTCTTGGAAATACCCACATGAATTTCTCCAAACTCAGTCAGAAGTCAATATTTGTCTTTCAGTCACATTTAGCCCCTGGACATGGAGCTTGAGACACCACCTTGAGGACAGCAGTGCTCCCAAGGATGTCACCCCTTTCCCTTCTGGACCAGCAGTTTTGAATGCTGAAAATTGACATTAAATGCTGTGAATTTTTCCGTGTGAGCTCTGCTGAACCCAAAAAAGGTGGTGAGAGCCTGGGCTTACAAATAAGCAAAAGCAGAATGCAAAAGGATCCTGTTCTGGATCACTTTAATTTCTTCAGTTTTGTCTGATTACAGAGTTTCTTTTTGCCTTTGCTGGTGGGCACAATTGTGACACCAGCTAGAATGCAGCCTCTGAAGTTCTTGTCACTGCCTCTGTCTTTACCATATTTTCAGAGTACGGTTTAGAAAGTAGTCTTGTGAAAGCAATTGACTTACCTCTCCCTCCTTCACAACTTTTCAAAGAAAACTTTAATTAAAGATAAAGCATTTTATAGGTGCTATAACTAAAGTTATTGAGAGGGTGAGGAAACACAAGGTTTTATGTTCAAAAGTGTAACCTTTGAAGCATAATTTAAAATGCTCATCATTTGTGAAATATTTCTCAGAATTCTTTGTCAAACTTATCTTTAATTAATGCTAATGAAACCCAGGGAAATCATCTACATTTTTGAGTGAGGTGGAGGCAGTGACTGTAACCTTCCAGAGGACCATCAGGTGTGCAAAAGAGACCAAGGCTGGCATTAATTTCTTCTGTAACAGTGATAGCTCAGCAGCAAATGATTTTGACTGCTTGTTGATCACATCCAGATGGGTAAAGTACAAAATGAGGTTATAATAGCTGCCTGCCTCAATGCTAAACCACCCTCAAAATTAGGTGGGGTGGCTGCAAAGCCATTTATCTACCATGGGTGCAGGACTGTCACGGGAAAATTGACTCAGGCTGATATATATCAGAATCTCCTGCTAGCAGTAGTAACTCCTCTGGAATTTCTACAAATCATGGATGACAATTCTCTAACCAAGAAATAAAAGCTAATGGTAACTAAGATGGAAATGATTATGTTTGATCCCTGTCTGAGTCAGTTAAAAAACACATGGTATTTCAAGACAGCCAGGTTCACAAGGCTGAATCAAGTACAAGCCAGTTGTAAGGAAGGACTGAAGACTACATGTGTTGCCTGCAATGAATAGTTTAAAATTATTTAGCTAGATGTAAAAAAACCAAATACAACAAAACCAGACTAAAACTGTGAGCAAGGAAGCATGGTTCCAAAAATCTAGAATAGAAAAGGACACAAAATAAGAATAAGAATGAGTGGGTGTTTAGAAGACAGATGTTGTAAACACTGAAAATACATCCTGGAGTTATAAAAATTAATAAGGAAGCAAAGGGATGCAAGGAAATACATATGCACAAAACAAAAAAAAAAGACAGTAAGGAGCAGATGTTTGAGTCCATTGGAACTAAGAGTAACCCTATTAATACTAGAAGCCCATGAATAGTAAGAGCACCAGAATAGTCAGTAATAACGCAGAAAATCAGAAGTGTTTAATAAATGTGTCCTTTCCCCGCACAGGAGTAAACCAGACATGTTCGTATCATAAGGAAAGAATGAATATTTTCTATTCAAGCCATAATCGAAATGGAAGAAAAACAGTCATTACTAAAGTAACTTTTTAACAACCAGATATGTGGCACCAGGACTACTAAAAGTGCAGGTTAGGAATATCCTCTGGATGCTGCATCTAGTAACTCAGGCCCAGCAACGGCAGAAACATGAGAGAAAGCAAATACTATTGCAATGTTTGGACATGGTAAAGGAAATGATCAAATAAGTATAAATCTGTCATCCTGGCATTCACTAAGGGTTGCAATAACAGAAATTTTCTACAAGATTTAACTACTAAAGAATTCAAGGAGGTACTCTAAATATTTTGCAATTTATGGAAAACAGAGCTTCTCAAAGTTGCTGATATAATCACTGCCAAAGACAGAGGCTGATAAGACCTGTTGCTTTCATTCATCTCCAGAAAATATGGGAAATATTTCCTATATTCCCCAAGTAACAAATATTTGGGGTTTAGAAAAATGTGACACAAAATTCAGACTGACTTACTTTCTTTGAAAAAGCATGTCAAACTTAGAAGCATGAAGGAGGTCCTAATTAGGGCTTACACAATTTGACCTAATTTTTAATTTTAAATTACCAGCTGTAATCTGTAAAAAATTTGTTTAGTTGTGGTGATGAAGTAATAGTTTTTTGTCAGTATTATATTGTAAGAATGGTTTAAAGCTTTAAGGCAGTACAATCTAAAACACCCGTAGACACCCAGCTGATACAAAATACTCTTCTTCTCTCTGTTTTTACATAGGCTTCAGTAATTAACCTCTGATATAAAGAAATAAAGAATTTGTGAAAGAAGAGAAAGAGCCAATTCCATCTAATTTCCACCCAAGTCAGAAACAGGCATGAAGCATGGTCTCCATAAATAACTGAAACGCTTCTTTTTTTTTTAAATCTGTCATTTCTTTGCTGAAATAAGGCATATCAATTCCTTGAGGTGAAGAGATAAATTCCCTTTTTGTCCTGAACTTTCTGAAATACTCCCCACTCCCAGATGGAGCGTGCAATGGCAGGTTACCGAGTTCAGGGAATGACTGGGGCTCGTGTTGCCGATTGCTTTGTGCCGTTATTTCTGCATTTCCCAACAGCCCTTTTACCATATGGAGATGAAACTCACTCTCAATCTCTGAACCATCACACCTGCTTTAAAACTGTCTGTGACTTGAGGGATGGGATTGAGATCCAAGATTAGGGCATGGGAGCACAGCAAAGTGCCCAAATTCCCACTGTGGCCCGTGGAAATTGAATCAACGTGGTCTGAGAGATCTGGGGAACTACTCTCCTGTAGAAGACACTCACTCTTACCAGCAGGTTAAATTCCACACAAGTCCCTTTAACATTTTATGTTTTCAGAGAAATTGATCCAATGTTTTGCAGCAGGAAATCAGCCCTCTTTTCCAAGGAAATACTTCAATCTGTGTTTCTCTCTGATAAAATTTCTCCCTAGGGTCATGGAGAAGGCATTCCTTGCTGCTTTAAAGCAAATGTTCTTTTAAAGACCCCATAGCTCCTCAGCTTTATGTAAACATCTCTGCCTCACAGCTCTGTCCCCTCAAATCCTGATGTCTGATGGTTGCAGCTATACCAAGATTTTTGGAAATGCCATTCAAGGATTAATAAAACCAAAGTTTTGCATTGATATCTCTCTGCTTTTCGTTCTCTATGAGAATATATTCCTCCTTACTTCTAGATGTGCTTGTTGACTCTTTTGAAGGAAGGAAAAGGAGAGCTTTCTCCCAAATGCTGTGTGTGCTCTTCCACCTCCAGCTGGGAAATAACAGCATTTGGCTTGCAGGGCTTGCAAATCCCTTGTACCAAGACTGTCCTCTTCAGACAGACAAACCACAGCCACCTCTGTCCCACAGCAGAGAGCTTGGAAATGACGCAAGTTTTGCTCGGGTCACCCTGAGCCATAACCTTGGGGGTGAGGTCCCCCACTTTCAGGAACAGGGTGGGAGGTGCTCGGCATGAGAACGCCTGAGGGAAGGAGGCACATTTGCACCGTATCTCTGATCATCAAGATATGCTGCCAAGAGACTGTTTATGGCTACTCAGTTATCACATTATGATTTGCAATATTCCAAAATATGGTATTAAAAAAAGACCCCAAACTGAGACAATGTCCCACAGAACCAACTGTGATGGTAGAAACAGATTTTCCACACCTGCCAACTTCACACCCAAACCCACATCTGTTTGATATACAGTTGCAGGAATAAAAAATACCAACTCTGGAGTTTCATCAACAATTAGAGTAAACTTGTTATTATGTCAACAATCAGCTATTTCTTCTTGACGACTGTCATGCACATTCACAAGAGGATATTTCTGAGTTGTTCTTATTCAGGACAAGGACATGATACAGGTGTATACTAATTTTAAAAGCAATCAGATAACCTGACATGGATTACTTTAAAAAGACTCTCATGGTGGAACTCAGACACAAAGTTATCTTGTTCATACATGTGGTGTCAGCACATTTTTATCCCTGATTGAATTTGAATTTTAAAGTTAATTACATTAAGTTACACAAGATGAGGAGATTTTTAAGTGTGCTGACAGTATTTTTGCTTTGCAAGCCATGCCAAATACCAGTGATTAGCACCTTACAATCTCCTGATCTTCATCCCTGACATTTTTCTTCCAAGTCTTGTATTTCAGATTCTTTAGGAATTCTAAAGAGCCCTACCGTAATCTTCCCATTTTAACGTTGTTCACCCACCTTCCACACATGCCAAGCATTACAGTGCTTGTTGTCTTACTTAGCAATACAGCTTTGCAAGATCCCAGGACTCTCGTCATCACAAGGTTAATAAAGAGAATACTCCCTGGAAGAAAAAGGAAAATACTTATTTTTATTTGTTCTTTCATTTAACTGAAATACTGCATTTTTATTTATTTATTTATTTATTTTTAAAATTAATAAACCCAAAATTTTAACAGTTTTTATGGCTCTTTAAAGAAGGAAATAAACCTCAAACGTATTAAAGCAAGACACTCAGCTGGACCAAGAGCGCCACAAATCATTACAGTCCTAATTCCTAAAACCAAGTAAAAATTCAGGGTGGTGGCAGGAGTCAAGGTTCCTCCAGCTGATCATTACACATTTCAGTAATCTGAGAATTTTAATAAACCTGGCCCAAATCCTTCAACTGTTAAATCACCCTAAAAAAGAGAGCTCCTTTTCTGGGGTCCCCACTGAAACACCGTCTGCCATCAGCTGTGGCCGTGTCCTGCTGGGTCCCAGCACCGCCAGGATGTGTTCCCCTTTCAATGCCAGCCAAATCCATTTGTGCCACACGCACTGCCTGCCCGGGACCATCCCCTTTCTGCCCCTGTGCCCGTTTGGCAGGGCCCCCAACCCTTCCTCCAGCCCATGCTCCTGTCACACACACAGATTGCAGTCTGAGCACCATTTTGGCACCTCAAACACACAACACCTGTTTTGAAGGTTAACAGATAGTGACAAGTATAATCACAGCTTCTGCTGAAGTTTTAGCCTGCCAGACAACCAATTATGCTATTATTTTCAATAGTTTTTTCTCCCCACACACATAACCCATCACTTTTGCAAGGGAGTGCCACAGGCAGGTGCAACATGCTCTGTTTTTGAAAGGTGGTCACCTTTCCATAGGCTCCTTCCTGATGGCCAGCAGCTCTCAATGCCATTCCCCACCATGCCATGGCATTTCTCTGTGATGCTCCTCCTCAAATGTCATGGTACAAGGATGCTCCAGCAGCTTTTCCCACCTTATGTCCATCAGGAGAGGTTATGTCTGGAGCTCTGTCTTCACATTTCACCTTTTGGGGCCCTGGGGTCTGTGGCCAAGAGCAGTCACGAGCTGCCCCAGCTGTGGTTGCACTGCAGGACTGGGATTGGAGCTGGGGTCACTGCCAGGGCAGGAGGGGGAGGCTCACATATCCTTGTTAAAGGTTCCCACGGCCAGAAAGTTCCTCATAATCTCAGCGCAGGGGGCTTGCATTTGTCAGCGAGCGTGCTTTGACAGAGGTCTTCTCCCCAGGCAGGCAGCTGGGCTCATGTCTCATGCAGGGAGGAAGAAAGGGAAAAGGGACTTAAAAATGGGACTGTAGCAACACCCCCAGCTCCCCCCATCCCCTACCATGCAGTTTACTGGTGTTCAATCCTACAGCCTCAGTGGGGATGAAGTTCCTGGCTGTTGCAGTGTGCACAAAAACACTGTCCTAGACCTTCCTATTTTCAGCATTGGGCTTCCAAAAACTTCAGACCAGAAGCAACTATTTGTTTTTCAGTGCACTATTTTGATTTCATCTTGGCACAGAGAGACTGAGCTTTCTCCTTTCTTTCCTTGAAGAAGGTCTTAAAGGTACCTGCAACACATCCAAGGTCCATTTCAAGGTCCACCTCTGTCACAAACCCTGCTGACCTGAGCTCAGCAGTACAGACACTCAGTGAGGATTCTTTCTTCAGGGTGCTTAATGTAATCTGCAGTTGAATCCCGGGGGCAGAAAACAAATATTGGGCCTGGTGGATGTAATCTGGAAGGACAGAGGGGAAAACCGGTTGATGCTTCTCAAAACAAGGGCACACAACTTTTTGAAAAGACTGTTTTCCAATTAAACTGAAAAAGAAAGACAGCTTTAAATACTCTTTTGAGGGTCATTAATTCTGTCACCCAAAATAAAGCAAATATAGCAGTATGGAAAACAGCCATGATGAGATGACAGAGTCTGAAGCACTCGTTTCCAGTGAAATCCACTGCTCTTTTCCACTGGAGTTGATGAGTTTTCTGTAGGACAACAGAAAAAATAGCCCTGTCCCCATCCCGTGAGTGGGGACAAGATCTGTGCTCAGCAGGTTTGCAGGTGGCGACAGGGACAACACTGCATTTTTTGCTGTAGAAAGTCAGAGGCTCAGGATGCAACTAGATAAAAATTACCTTACAGGTGTTTATGATGTGCCAGCATAGGAAAACTCAGAGAACTATTTCCTTTGGGGTGGGAAGAATGGATAGGGAATAAGGTTTTCTCTTTGCTGGCTTCCCAGCTACCTGGAATGCAGATGAGCATGGCATTCTCCAAGTTTTGGGGAAGGTAATATTCCCGCTGTAACTTTCTGACACAATACCAGTTTGGGGGAATCCACAATTTCCCTGCAGACAGGAAGTTGATGGCAGCACAGTTTCCAGTGGCCTCCCTTACTTGCTCTGAGTTAAGAAATTTCACAGACCTGCACAGAGGGGGCAGCCATGGAGGACCTGGAGTTGTCAGATGCCAAAATCTTGTGACAGCTTTTCCAGAGGTTGCACTGGGGATACTTGGAGGCATCATATCCCAGAAGAGAGAGGGGCTTGACATGGAAGTGGAACTGAGGAGATAAACAGCTGTCAACAACAAGCCCAGATCTCACCTGCCCTGTGCAGTGAGAGGGCTGGAAGAGAGCAAGGAGAATGGAAGGTGGGATCAGCTCCTGTGCATTCCAGAGTGGCCTCATGGAGCAATTTGCTTCAAGAGATGGTAGATCAGCCTGTCCAGATGTAGCTCCCACCTGGCCTGCAGGGTGGGAGAGGAGTCACAGCACATATCCAGAAATGCAGGTGGTGGTTGCCTGACAGGGAGGTTCACAGAAGTTCATGGTCCACCTGCTTCTGGTGTTGGACTTACACCCCTCCACAGGATAAAATGTTGGCCGCTATTGTGGGTGCCAAGAAACCACAACAATTCAGCAAAACAGTCTGCAGGAGGGAAGAGGTTATTTAAAGGGTATTTGCCCCGGCTCTGCACCAGCAATGTTGTGTTTAGAGGCTGAGAACCCAACCGGGGGGAGCAGTACAAGGTGAGGAGTTAAGTGCCAAGTTCTCATCAGTCTTTTCCAACCACAACACGGCTGCTAAATTTAAACAAAATCTGTTCCTGTCCGTTCTGCCTGCTGTGCTTTCTCTGTCACACACAAGGCGACCTGAACCTGATACAGCCCCCCGACATTTATTTATTTATTTTCAACCTTTTCACCTGGTGACCACCCAGTCCTCCAGAACATCCCATGACCTCCGGAGCAGATGGTGTGCCAGGGGCACCCAGCTACCACTGCATGGGAAAGGACAGAAAAATGCAATAAATTCACTCCTGAGGCACACTCACAGTCTCCAGGAATTGTTAAGGACCTGCAGGATGTCCAGCTCCCAGGTAGCTTAGGCAGCCATGGGGGTACCTTCTCCACTAAAAGTAAGGCTTACACTCAAACCAAAGCTGCTCCCAAAGAGAATAACTTCACAAACGTTATTTTTTTCTGAGTGCAGATCTCCTTGGCAAATGCTTTTCCTTTTTCTGAGAGGGGAGAGACAGAGAAAACGTTTGCTCAGAACTCCTGTATCCTCAGCTGCAGGACAGGTCAGTGAAGAGCAATGAAACACCCCATCAGCTGAGCCTGAGCTATTAAATTCAAACCAGTGATGCCATCTGAGTTTCCCCCGTATCATATAATCAAATAAAACTGAAATTTCCATTCCTGTTCCATCCTGCACTAATGCCGTTGGAATGGCGTGTAGGATAACACCAGGAAAGTCACTGCTGCAAAGTAAGCACCTGGGGTGTGCAGTTTGCACACTGCATGACATGGAGGTTATTATCCATTTAGTGCATTTCTTTTGTCATGTATCAGAAGCAAAGCTTTTGAGAAAAAAATCATGTGCATGCTGCCTGTAACTAACACTGCCAGTTAAAACATTGTGTGGTGTATTGCTAATAGGATACCAGAAAAGCCCAAAACAGGAAGAACACCAATAACAAAAACATAGGGCATGTCCTCAGCAGAAGGAAGACAAAACACACCTATATTCCACAATGGTATCCAAAATATTCCCATTTAGCAAAGACAAAATATTGTCCTGAACACAGCACTTTTGAATGAAATCCAAGATGGATGGGTGGGAAAATGCCAGGCACTTTTACTTTTTCTTCAAAAATTTTTGAAAGGAAATAATAATTTACAAAACCTTTCTCACTGGTAAAAAAAACCATAAGAAAAAGGGAAAAAGGAAAAAAGGAAAAAAAAAAAAGCAAAGGGGAGGAAAGGTGAGGGAAAGGGAAAGCAGAAAGGGGAAAGGAAAAAAAATCCAGCTACATATAATCCTGCCAAAGCAGTTTTTGTAATTACTAACTCAGGAGAGACTTGGGCTATGAGTTGATTTTCCCATTGTTTAATTAATTAAAGTAATACAGAACAACATTAAAGAACTTGTTGGTTTTGCCATGACCTGACATTGGACCTGTGACCGAACTACCAGGACTTGCTTGTATCTGGTCCTGTCATGCTGGGATTTGGTTTTTATTGAGTAACTCTGCACAGTCTGACCTCCAAAAAAGCCAAGGCTGTGAGCACCCAGTGCTACTGAGCATAATCCCCCTGATGTGCCCAACAGCCCCCAAACACACGGCTGGCCCTGTCCCTTCCCCAAGGATGATGTCATTCCAGGACTCATCTGTTTTAACTGTTTACATTTAAAAATAAAGACAAAATCTCCTTTTCCATAACTTTTCTTTAGAGTCTACCTATCCTCATAAACAAGGGGGGG
>VZTX01023465.1:495199-612340 GCA_013400915.1 Pardalotus punctatus
GGTGGGTCTGGTAGGATTTAAAAAATCTCCTCCTCCATGGTATTTAAGGTGTGAAAATTGGAAGGTGAGACTCTTTGGCACTAAACAGGCAAGTGTGCAGAAAATCAGTGTGATAGCTGGGCCAAACGTCTTCTGCATTTCTGCTTAGCTGAAACTAATCAGCAAAACAATTACTGATTAATGCTGGTTAATGCTGAACCACTCTGTGTCAACCTACAAATGATCTACAGGAGCTACCCAAGGCACATGACCAAAGCCTTCACCCCAGAATAATCTGGAAGAAGGCTCATATTTCTGATTCAGTATCTGTTTTTGCCACAGAGGATAAATGATTTCTGCAATATAGACTTGGAGACAGCTCTGCTAATGATAACTTGTCAACAGGGTAGCAGAAAGGCAAGGGCATTAGCCTTTCAGTCCCTGTGTATGGAAATGTGGATGGATTTCCAGGCTGCTGCTCAAGCCCAAATACCGGCTCTGCACTGTGTTTGGAGCACCAGATAAATAAAGCCACCTGCATCACTTATGAATGACCAAAAATGGTGGACAACAGGGAGCACCTCCTCAGGCCTTTAGGAGAGAGCCATAGGTGAGCTGAGAGCACTCCCACACCACTGAGTCATTCCCTATCACCAGAAAAGCTGAATGCATCCCTGGTGACCTCTCAGGACGAGGTGACCCCAGCACAGGAGGCAGCAGAGGGAAGGCATCCACCTTCTTGACTCATCCCTGCGTAGCACTTTGCACCACAGAGCAACAATGTGGGAGACACCAGCCTTGTTCTGGAGTGGAGCATCTTCCCCAGTCCCCAGCCATGACTCTGCAGTGCCAGGCCTGCCCACAACCACTCTCCACAAGGACACCACATATATATACATTCATTTTAAATATAGAGAGGTGATCCACTCCTCTGCCACTGTGCAGCTCAGTGATGCTTAGCCAATTAGACTGATCCGAGCATCCTAAGTGGGATATAGTCAGCATTTAAGTAGATCATTGACAAAAATAGAAAATCAGAAGGACCAAGGAGCTATTTTGGGCTAGCCTTTGACTGTAAATGGTGTGGCTGATAGCTGAGACGACTGGCTCCATTACAAGTAAAAGCCCCATCTAGAGTAAACAGATGAACTGACTCAAATAGACCAGCTTCTCTTTTTACATTTTTAAAAGCCTTTTCCTATGAGAGGTACTCTTAACAAGGTCTGCAATGCCTTGTCCCAAGGTCCCTTACAAGTGAAACAATTAACCCCTACTCTCACCAAATACCTTCTCTCTTTCAAGTGCATCCAGTTATTGATGTACATAACTGTTTTCAGTTGATGCCTCTTCATTCAGAGCAACAATATCCATATATGAAAATACAGCTCATATCTTCAAGTGATATCAGAGGACTCAGTTTCCAGTAGATTAGATTGCTGCACTAAACCATGTTTGGGATTGCACTATCCAGCCTCTAATCTCTGACTGTCTTCATATTTGCTTCCCACTGTAGCATTTGAGAAAAGTTAATGGTCCCTTTTTTCAACAGCCAGCACCTGTGAGAGGGAGGGAAGTGGTATTATCTCTATTTTACAGAGGATAACAGTTAGCAGAAACAAGCAAAGGTCAAGGTTATCTGCAATGTCTACAGCCCAGCCAGAAATAGTTCTTCTGGGTTCTATGAAAGGGTATTAAAAAGGTAAGAAAGTTGGTCAATATGTTTCTTGGAAACCAAACTTTGCCTGGCAGTAGAAGAATGCTTAATCCAGAAAAAAAAAAAAAAAAAACAACAACAAAACAACAAACCAAAACAAGAACCAGAAAACCAAAACAAACCACCAACACAAATCCCAGAGGCTGGAAGCTCAATTAAAGCACTGAAATAGAGAGTATTTTTCCCAGCTGTGAGGATAACTTTACCATGATCTCCCAAAAGCATATTACTTCAGTCCTTCATTCAAGAGTTTTAATACAAACTCATTTGGGAACTCTGAGCTTGATAACACAATGATTCAGTCCTTCATTCAAGAGTTTTAATACAAACTCATTTGGGAACTCTGAGCTTGATACAAAATGATGTTGTATGGTTGAACCATGTAGGAGGTCAGACTGACAGAACATCACAATCCCCTCCAGCCTTAAACTCTGTGACAGATCAGTGTCTTTCATATGGATAGGTCTTGCTCCGAGCAGATGCTGAATTATTTCAGCATTTAAGTGTTTGCTGCTGGCTCTGATAGGATTTGCTGCTCCCACCACGCTGCTTTCCAGCTCTTTATCTTCAGGAGAATGCCCTGCTGGTAAGGGCTGACATGAGCTTTGTCTTCCAGACACCATCTTATTATAAAACACACCAGATCCTGTGGTGGACTGACAACCCAAGATAAGAGAGTGGCAGAATATCAATTTACAGCCTCTTGCTCAAGACAGGCGCATCCCAGAAAGAGTAAGAGAACACATGAACAAAGTGTTTGTTCACATTGCTCCAATATGCCAAGGATACTCAAGTCTACCTGCCTGGAAAATTTCCAACAATACCTGGGGTGCCAGAATTGTACTTTAGTAGATAATACCTCCTAATATGCCACCTTTCGATCACACTCCCTAATATGTCTCTTGTGGAGGAGCCTATTAGAGTTCAGCCTTATTGCAAAATCATGGAATAATTTAGGTTGGAAGGCACCTCTGGAGACCCCTACGCCAACCCTTGCTTGAAATAGGGACACCTTCAGAGCTGTGTGCTCCACTTTTAAGTATCTTCATGGATGGAGAGTCCCGAAACTGAAACTACTGAAAGAAGAGCCATAAGTAATGGAAACAAACTCTTCTTGCTAATGGTAGAGGGTAGAGCAAGAGGCAGCAATAAAGGGTAGCAGAAGAGGTTCCCAGTTGCAGCTCAGAAGGCTCAGACTGGCAGCTTTGGGATCTGTAACTGGAGAGGGGATAGAAACTCCACCTTTGGAGGTTTTCAAAAGTAGCTGACATGAAGTCTGTGCCGGCCTCACGTCTCATGGCCTGCTTTGAAATAGAAGTTGGATTAAAGATCTCCAGAGGTCCCTCCCAACCAATGTGTCTGTGATTCTGTATATAGATTGTTCAATGGATCAATCAATCAATGGAAACCAACATAGTTGTTGTAAAGTTGTACCTCAAAAATCTGTCAGATATTTTGGGAGGATTGCCAGCCATGAGGGACAGAGCAGTTGGGTTGATTCAGGGCCAGTGGGTTTTGAAAAACATTGACAGCTGGTAAGATCTCCAAAGAAATTACTGTCATGGACTATCATAAACTCATACCAGATTAAAACATAGGAAGTTAAAAAAAGAATAAATGATTGTATGAATGCACACATACACATATGGGTCCATATTTTTGCATATATATGTACATTTTGACATATGTAACAGACTAAGAGGTTCTGGAAAGCTCCCCAACATCTTGTAACATGTGCTGGAATTTCAGGCATTTAGTGCAATCATGGTCATCTGGAAAGGGAAATGACCAATGATCAATATTAAAAGTTATCCAAGATTTTCAGATCTAAGCCTGAATGTGAGTAATTGTGGAAAGATGACACTGAATAACCAGGCAATGAAGCCACAGTTAAAAGTCAGTGTCAATAAACACAGATTTATGTATGTGGGAGAAATCATCCTAGCCATACACAGAAAAAGAATTGACATAATAGTGAATAATTGTCTGAAAATTACAGGCCAGAGGCTTTGAAAAAGAGAGTGATAGGATTTATCAGAAGAGGCCAGAGAAGAAAATTAAAAATCCATTGCACACCCTCAAATTTTGTGGAGGGAAATGCTGATCAGAGACCTTCAGTGTCTTTCGTGTGCCAAGTGACTGCATGAACTCTGTAGCTTGCAAAGAGCTGATGGTGTGGTGTTTCCCCACGTGCAATGACACCAGAAACAGGCTGCTCCATCTCTAGGTTGACTTTCTCCTGACCCTGGCATAGGTTCCTGGCAAAAAGCAGAACTCTGCACAATTCATACATGTGCACCCAGATGCCACCCCTAAAGTGTGCAGAGGACAGGACAATTAGCAGCTTGACACCATTTAAATGTTTCATTCTGCGATGGCCACATTTCATACATGTGACAAGGTCCGCCAGAAACTCCCCATTTCTGTCTGCAGAGGGAGAGTGAGAGAAGGGAAGAAAGCAAGAGACAGACCTTTGACTCACAGGTGCTCAAGTGTGATAAGAATAAAAGAGAAATGGCTCAACGTGAGCTGCATCTTTCACACCCACAGGCTTCATGATGGGACGGTAACAACCATGTAGTCTTCAACTGGCATCAGGAACAGCAGGGATTCCAGTTTAAGGCCATTACTGTCTACTTATAAATAGCATCAGTGGGTGGAAACTCCTATTTCCAGTTTTGTAAGAGAACTAATTGCTCTAGAACTCTCTGCTCTCTGCAGAAATATCACCCCAAGGGGCTATGGCAGGTTCAACAGCCTGGAGGACAAGGTCTGGGCACCAAGAGCAGTGGACAGGGCACAATATTGCATGGGCCAAATTTGGGCTGGTGCACAAAATTTGTCTTGTCTGTAACTGTTCCCAGGTAATGAATCCAGTGAAAGAAAAGCACTCTGCCTCTTGGATCAAGAAGAGCTTTCTCAATCTCTGGGCCAAATGTTGCCATAACAGGCAGGGACCTGAACTGCCAAGTGCTTTTGTGACAGCTGACAAATTTGTGTCAAGTGGACAATCCTTTCTAGAAAGATTTTCATACAAAGTGCTTAAATATACTTGAATATTTACTATGTAGGTTACTAAGAACCAGGATGTCAAAATGGTCAGGCTTAGAGCTCCCACCCAATTTCCAAACCTGGTTTTCCAGACACTGCATACAGACCCTTGAGCTCTTGATATGATAGCCTTCATCCAAATGGATTTGGGCTTCTACTTGCAGTATAACCAGCGTGTAAGTCATGGATGCAATAGTATTTTTGACAGTAGTATTTTGACTTCTTACAGAATGTTGTCCTGCTTCTTAGAGAATGTTGTTACTGAGTCCTTCAGAACCAAGCAATGCCACTTTTGCATTTCAGTTGTGCCTGACAGGTTTCAGAAACCAAAACTCAACCCCACAAAGTTTTGCAAGCAGAGAGTGTGACAGGAAAGTTGGCCAGCACCCAAGCCCATCCTGACAGGGGAAACTGGCTCAGCTGTTTCTGAAAACACCTACTCAGTTCACCCATGCACCGAGCAGTTTTACAAGTTAGTCATTAACCACCTCACCCCCACTGAGGCACACAGACTATAACAACCTCCTGGTGTGGCTCTCTGCAGCCGAGTGCCTTGCAGATGTGCGATGGATCCAAATCCTTACACACTCCTTTGGGGCCTTGGGTTGGAGGGAAAGAAAGGAGTCTTGGAAGGAAACTCCCATTGTGGTTTCAATGGGACTCCAGCTGGCAAATAAGAGTCAGTATTCTCTGTGGGTGCAGACCCAGGTGCTGAAGGTGAGTTACAGCAAGTCAGCCTGAAGCATTACAGAACCTGAAAACAGCTGCTGGAAGCTCCATTGTGTGACACTGCTTGCTGGCAGGAGCTTACCTAGGGCATGAGCAAAGAGCTCCTCTTCCACCTGGCAGAGACTCAAGGCCCCATGTTGCTTGGAAGGTGTCTCAAACACAGGGGATCAGGGCAGGCACCCTCACAGGAAAGAGTCGTGGGCACAGAATGGGGACAGGTGGAGAGAAATGACCTGGTAATTCAGGCATGCAGCAGAGTCCTCACTGCCACTTCTTGTTCACAACTTCAGGATATACAGCTTAAGTTGGCTATCCTTATCACTATACCAGGCCTCAAGTCTCCAGGACAAATTCTGTATCACAGCACTCATTTTCTCATCCATTCATATTTTCAGAGGCCAGTTAAATCTGGAAGGGCTGGGAACAGATCACACAGAAGAAGACCAGCTCTTTTTCAATTTTGAAGAGATCTGCTTTGAGAGAGCTGCTTCCTGCCATGGAGTCCCCTGTTCTTTGTCCCCTCAGAGCAGGACAAGCCTCATTAGAGCAGGGGAAGATTTTCTGACTACCTTCTGGCACTTGGGGAGATTGCAGTCAAAGGCTGGAGAGAATATTTGATAAACAAAGGGCTTCCCTCCCCTTCACAGCAACAACATCAAGTAAGGAAACAAAACAAAAAGTGGCAGTGGGCTGAGATAATGCCCTGCACCCCAAAACCCCAAAACCCCACACAGGCAGTGGCTTTGGGGACACTGACTGTCCTCTCCTAGGTGTGTCACTGCAGCCAGGGCATGGGCTGGCAGGCGGCACGTCCCCGGCTGGAAATGGGGCCCAGCCATGGCTGTGCGGCGAGCTGACCCCTGCAGCCTCCCTGCTTGCCCCAGGCCTCGCTGAGCCCCACCACGCGCTCCCAAGGAAGGAGTTCCACCTCTGCCTGGCAGCCCTCGGAGCAACAAATCAAGCGATGCCTTCTTAGTTTTAAGACAAGGGGAGGGGAAGAACAAAAGGTCAGAGCGGGACTGATTTCTGTATTGTCGGCCTCCCT
Organism: Pardalotus punctatus; assembly: GCA_013400915.1. Taxonomy (NCBI): domain Eukaryota; kingdom Metazoa; phylum Chordata; class Aves; order Passeriformes; family Pardalotidae; genus Pardalotus; species Pardalotus punctatus. The sequence continues at coordinate 501,718 of VZTX01023465.1, forward strand.
GCGGCTCTTTCCTGTTTATTGGAAAGTTTGCTGAGGGCTACGGATGAGCCTCCAGTGCAACCTCTGCTCCAGACAGCCTCGAGCACAGGGGAGAAGGAAATTACTCCGAACTTGGCAGCACGAGGTCTTTGCTGGAGTGTCCTGCCACTCTCTGGGGAGCAGAAAGCGAAACGCCTCCAAGGAGGCTTTCAGAGCATGGCTTCTTGCCACAGGCCTCCAAGGAGTGGCAAACACACCCTGAAATTGCGGCTCTGGAAAGGATGCTGGCAACCCCCGTGTCCGGCAGAGCCACGGCTGTCGAGGAGCCAGCAGCACACCTGGAAAGGAGGCTGTGTCACCATGAGATCACACTGGGTTTCTCGTGAAAGTGACTCGAAGGGGATGAAGATCTCACCCCTCGAGGCTGCTGAGTTCACTTGTCATGCTCACCTGTGAACGCTTTTAGCTACAAACCTCAGGCACGTGGCCAAATAGTTATGGGAAGACTTTGCCCTGTCCAGATTGCATTGGCAAGGAGGCAGCATTTGCTGTGGCACTTGCAGAGCCCTTGTTCCTGCAGCAGTGCTTGTAGGACTCTGGGTTTAGATTATTTACTTTTTTTAAATAGGAGCTAAACCTCAGTTCAAACACAAGAGCTACTTTTCCCTTGAAACAGGCAAATTTAGGTGTGAGGCCTGGCTTATGAGCACAAGTGCAGACTTTGGAGCATACTCAGGAGCCTGGTGGTCTGCAAGGACATCCATGTTAACCAAATCCCTCCCCAGTGCTGTCTCCTCATGCCCATGCCTTCTCTACCGGTACAGGTCTGGATTTTACCCACCAAGGATGCTGTAAAAGATGATGTACAGACACCTTGCACCTGTGTGACAGGGACCTCAGGGCGATCAACAAAAGGTCAAATAGTCTGGCTGAGGAGAAAGATGTTTAAAAATGTATTTTACCCAAAGGAAAGAAAAATGGGCCATGGCACAGATCTTATCTCCCTGCTTACAAGCAAAGTTTTTGCTGCATGACCCTGGAGAGTTGAGACCAATCCCAAAGCTTCAGCAACAACCACTGACCACAACAGCAGCAAAGGATTTCCCTGGGTGAAGCTGAGGAACCCTTACCCTGCCCACGACCCTTCTGCTCAAAATGAGCAGCTAAAACATGACGGTTGCCATGGCCAGGAAAAGCCCTTCTGAGGCCCCAAGTGTGACAGGTGAGCACACAAACCATCCCCAAGACACAACTCAGAGTGCACGGGGGAGCAAGCACAGCTCAAAGACGTTCTGTCCAGCAGCAAGGCAATGTTTCCCTCCTGCCTGCAACTCTGAAAATGCAGGCTGTGGTCTGAACCCCCCTGCCACGTTCAACATCAGCACACGGTCCCTGTGCAGTGCCCCTCGGGCTGTAGCTGTGTCTCAGGGAGGCTGTAGTCCTCTAGCACCCTGCCACATCTGCTGGCACAGGCATACCCTGGATGCTGGGAAAGAAAGGAGATGGCTCAGCTTTCCAATTCCCAGATGAGTCTCCAAGGCAGGCAGTAAACAACCCACAGCAAACAGAGCAAATGGAACCTGAGGGACAAGAAAGCAACTGAGCCATTTTCAGACGGCTGGCGTATTTTGCAAGCCAGGGATGATTTAAGTGGAGTTGACCCCAGGTTTGCACGTAGGCAAGGCACAAACAGCCTTTGATGGCCAAAATTCAGGGTATCCTACAAAGCTGAGAGAAGGAATCAGAAGAGAGAGATCCTGCAGGGTGCAAATGCTGTGTGCCCAAAGTATCCTGCAAAGGTAGGAGCTCATCCTTGCTGGTACCACTGGTACACAGAGATGCCTCTCAAAATGGGACAAAGTTACATTTGCATTGTATGAAAGATGTCCTTGCTCTAATCAGCTTTTCAGGATGATTAATTCCTTCTTTAATTGAACTGCTACCCCATTTCAGGGCATTCAGGGGCTGTTGTCTTGCACTTCCCTCCCACAGCCTCTCCATGGTCAGGTCCCTGTCTGGCCGGAGGAGCAGCCTCCAGAGCAGCTGTGAACTGGGGACATCCTGATCCCTGTCACAGGCAGCCAGGCTCCTCTGGCACAGCCCAGCTCGTGCCACCCAGCCCCAGAGAGGTGGCACCCACAGAAGGGCCCCTATTCCCCAAGGCAAAGCCCAGAATTGTCCCCCTGAGGGCAGGTCAGTGCCAAGGGACACTCTTGAGCTGGGGTGACACGTCCCACATGGGCAGTGGCCTCCACTCCTGCCAGTGTGCTACAGGTGGCCACAGCAACTGCAAGCTGTCCTGAAACTGGAGCTTTTACAACAAGTTAGATAACAGATATGGTCTATTAGTTTGGCAGGCCGACAGGCTCCTGTGCCAAAAAGCCCATCTCTGCTCAAAAGGGACACTGTTAACAGTAACTCAAGAGGATGCAACAGAAGAAAATAAACAACAGTTGAGGCAGTTGGTGTAATTGGCCAGCAGACGAAAATAAATTTATGCCAGCTTGTGAATACGGCTGCTGAGCATGATTCAGTGAGTAAATCGTGTGGCACAGAGCACAGGGCAGGCAGGAATAAAATTAAGTAAGAGACAAAAGCCAAGCTGCCTCTTGGAGAATATCACCCCTCCAACCACCCAGCTTTTCCCATTTCTGCCCATTTCATTCTCATGTGTCCCCTCATGTTATTAATGTGTGGGTTTCCCAGCCTGCCATAATGTTTTTCAGAAAGGACATATGCTTGAATCACTGTTAAAACAAATACCCAAACCCCACGAAACCCAAGCAGAATTAAAAAAAGAAAATGTTCAGCAGAAAATCCCAACCATTTCAAGTGCTCTTTGAGCACCATACATGAATAACAAAGAGTGAGCCTGCCATTTATTCCTTTGCGGATCACTTTTAAGATCAGCTTTTGTTCTGTGCTTTTTAGAGCAGCTCAAGTCCAATGGACAAAAATTCCATTCCCAGGAGCACACAAGAAAGAACTGGGAGCCCTGGGCTGCACATTTCACCTTTACTTTTTCATTCTATGCTATAAATGTTCAGCATGGTCTTAACACACTGAGCCAGCGTCTTCCTCTATGCAGTGGGGCCAACAGCTTGGAAACTGGAATTCTGCAAGTAGGAGAGGAGGATGGAGGCTGTAGATGATGTGAATCACCTAGAGAAAAACAGACCTCAGCCAGAGTGGATGGGACCCTACCAAACATTAATATAACCTCTGCTTTGCAGATGTTACTTCCTGATCTTACAGGCAGCAGAGAAAAGAGCTCCCCTTCTCTCATCCTGGCCTGGATACATAGAAGGCATTTTAGGCACCTGTTTATCTCCGGGTTTAGCTGCAAACAACTTGCTCTTATCAGCTCTCTCTGTGAAACACCAGCCTAACTTTTTTTTGCAGAGAAGATCCAGTGACACAAAGGTGGTTTCAAAGGCAGCAAAACCCCAATGTTCATGCTGTCTACCACCTTCAAAGGGACATCCCAGCTTGTTGCCAGCTCAAGCCCATTCTTTGCAGAGACCTGGGGGGTCTCCTTCCTGCAGAAACAAACTCCTGGCAAGAGCTGGTTTTCTTGCCTTTTTCCTCAAACTGATGGGCTGCTTGTTTCCCCCTGGTTTATTCACTCTATCTTTTTCAAAACAGTCAACTTAATCACAGTGCAAAGCAATGAGGTCACTATAGACTCCCCAGAAGATGTTATCACTGCTATCCTACGATTCTCAGTCTTTGCTTTGACTGCCTTGTTTTCCTGAGCCATATGGGAAGATAGTGCGTCTCAGCAAAATATAGACGTGAGAAGTCTCAAGGGCTCTGCCTCAGATAACAAAGACACCAGCATTTCCTTGACAATTATAACTATAAAAAATAGAATTTTCCCTCTTTTTAGTTATAGAAGAAATATTTGGGCCAGATTTTCAAAGTGTATTTCAAGTCCCAGTTAGGCATGGCAAATAAATGGCCTGGATTTTTCCCCAGATCCGAGAGGCTTTTTGAAAAGTCAGGTCATAAAAGTGACAGCGGGAGCTGCTGAAGGCAGAGACCTTCTACCAAACCTTGCCCTAAACAGCTTCCTGTACCGACAATCACTTCACTTCAGCCTCCCATGGAGCTTGGGAAATAATGTCACACCAGCAGCATCAGACAGCTGTAGGAGGTAGGGACCATTGAAGTTAATGTTGTTTGGTGTAGGTGACACATTTAAGAAGATATATGTTCATGCTCTGCTAGGATGAAACCAAGGCCAGGAAGATCCACAGCAGGTGCCTAGCCTAGATTTGTATGTCCAGTACAAAACCCCATTTCCTTCTTTGAATATGGCAAACACATCTGTAGGGTGCCCGCCACAGAATCTCCAGGCACAAGGCATTGTAGGGTGAGGTTAACTAATTAACAACGAACTGTGCTTCATGGACGTTTGAAACCACTGTGTTCCTTTGGGGGAGCTGCTGGTTGGCACGTGTGGCTGTGCACAGACACGTGAAGGCACTGGCTGCTGCTCCTTGGTGAGGAGGCTCTAACGCCTCTTTGTACCTGTAAAGCCACTCATCCAAAGTCCTCCAACTGCCTTGCAAACATTAATTGTCGACTCGTGTGCTGGGGATGCAGGTAAATATCAACTGCCCTTTTTCACAGACAAGTCAACTGTTGCATAATCTCAGCTGATGTCATTCAGAAACTAAAACCAAAAGGTCATTTTCTTTTCTGAGGACTATATCCCTTTCTCTGCATTGTGCAATATTTCTTCACGTTATATAAAAACTTTTTCCCGGTATTTTATTTGTGTGTCTATTCTAAATTCTGCTGCCTTCCATGATTGTCTGTTCTGCAACCACAGATGAGTGTCACACTTATTTATCAGAGATATCCCTTATCTGCAGGCTTTCATCACATGCTGGAGTCCCCAGCAGCTCCCAGCCCTACAGAGCAGCACCAAGCCCCATGTGCAGGTACTCAGGGGGACTGTTTGGACCCAAACCTTGAGCAGATATCACTGAGGCAGGCTGTGAACCAGACACTCATCTATCTAATGACTGTCTAGACACAGAAGCCTGAAATCCTGCATCAAGCCTGGGTGGGAGGCACATTTGCCCAAGAAACAACTAGCAAATCTAAGCTGTCTCTGGATGTTAATTTTCAGGGTTTGGCACACAAATTCCCCCTTTATTTGGAGAAATGCCACTGCGATCAGAGGATTTTCAACTCCCTAGACTGCCCTGGGGTGGTGGATGTGTTAAACCACACCTCATAAAGGGAAAAGGTGTGATCTCAGGACAGACAGCTACTGCAGAGTGACATAACCATAGGGATGCATATCTCAGTTGTGGGGCAATTTCTGCTCATATTATCGAGAACTTCTTCTGCTGCTTCATTATTGAAGTGTGCAATGACAGACAGCTTCAGAATAACCTTGTTTGCAGCAGGTGCAGCTCCAGATTTCGTATCTCTGAGTTCATCTTTTGTTTGCTTTTCTCTTGTTGGCCAAACTTCTGGTAGACCTCTGCTCAGGGTGACAGCACCAACTTACAAAAGCTGGGTAGATAAGGAGCAGGAAATTAGTTTCTCTAATGGATACAAAATTCAACATCCAGATATCAAGGTCAAGCAGAAAATGAGACTTTTCCCCCTCTTTCTTTTTTTCTTTTTTTTTTTTTTTTTNTTTTTTTTTTTTTTTAAAGCAGGGTGAAACAAGAGTGATATTCTTGATGAAATAAGAGTCACAATTGCAATGTAGCTGGTGACAAGAGACATAAGAAGCTGTACTTGACTCTCCAGTGTCCCAGGGAGGATGTCTACTGGAAAAGAACTGCCTTAGACAAGACATGCAGCCCAGGATGATCCCCATGGAAGCGGCCAGAAGACTGATTTCCCATGGAAAGCCATGGTCTGACATAACCATTTGCCTCCTTCATTGTTCCATTCCCCTTGGACCTGGGGCAGGGCAGGCCTCACATCGCATCTGCCCCGACACTGCACAAGGTGTTATCCTTCAAAATAATAAGGCAAGACACCATGCAACCTTGCATCTTCTCATTGTGGAAGTTCCATGTTAATCCCACCACAGTGGTGGATGATGCATTTGGACACATTTCTACCAATCCAATAGCTATGCTGATGCTTGAGGCTAAAACATCATCTCCTGGGCAAGTTACTTTCAGCTTTGAACTGATTCCTCTTCCATAAGGACAACATGATGTTTCTGTTCCTGATGACAGTCACCTAGGAATGACCACAGTTCAGCACAAGTTAAAAAGACAAAGAGTTGGTACCACTTAGGAAAGGTGCCCACCCTGCCCAGCAGCAGTTAAAGTTATACAACAGCTTCCAGGCTTCCCAAAGGACCATTTTACTCTTAGACAGGCCCTTAAACATTTTTCTTTTTCTTTTACGCAGCACAGAAGGGAAAACACTAACCTTGCTGATTGAAAACTGTGTTTCAAGCAGTAAAAGCTGGCAATACTGAGAAGAAACATAAGCTCGAGAAGGAACTGTGCTCCAACGAGTGCCCTATTGTGAGATAAGTTTTTCTTTTAGTGATGAATCAACATAATAATCCATCTGTAACACTAGATACGTCTGCCTGTACTACAGCAAAGGGCCATCTGCCCATCTGCATATATGTTCAAAATGCTGCTGGGACAACCACGATGGTCTCTTAATGAAAGGCACTTGGCAATTAGTACTTCAGTGAAATCGTGCCTGGGTGGCTCTGAACCCTCATTTGTCCTTCCCACTCCAATGCAACAAGTGTCTGTAACTTTTTCTCTTTGTTTTTATTCCAGCAATTTCTCTTTAAAGCCTGGTGGGGAGGGGTGGACACGTTCTGATTCCTGCAACAGCAGGAGCCGAGGCAAGTTGTAATCAACATATGTCCTGTGTGAGCTGCGCGGCCGCGAATTAGCGGGACAAACCGCTCCTCGTTTCCAAAATACCCACCTGCTCAGGGGCCAGGCTGCAGCAAAGCCATCCACTACGTGGCTCCATCTGTCTGACAAACAGGCTGCACATTTGCTGAAAGCTGAATCATTTTGCCTCTATTTACTTCCTTTCTTTTCCCCCCTCTTCTCCCCCGCTCTTCTAATTGGGGCTGGTTTGAAAGGTGCAGGCACCCACAAAAACAATGCAGCACAATGAGGCCACGGCTGATGTTCGTTAAACTGCTCCAACTGAAATCCGCTGAGGCTGAGCAGGCAGAAAGGAGACAGACCTTGTCACCCTCCAGTCAGAGCAGGAAAATAAAAAAAAAAAGAAAAGTCAGGCTACAAAATGGTGCAGAAAATCCATTGGGGAAGCCTTGTGTTAGAGCTAAAGTAGCTGCAACCAGGATGCCAAGAGTGCTGTAGCACACGAGTCCTGCTGGGAAAAGCAGGGGAGAGGAAAAAAAAAGCAGATGTTAAAAGTCCTGAGGACCAGCTCTTCAGCTCCACTCAGCAAAGGGGCAGCACAAGGAAGACAGAATCACCCTTGAGTCCACCCCCTGCTCCCTGCAGGCTCTCTCATCAGTTTTAAGGTATAGCCCCAACAAATAGATGGAGCACAGGACTTGAACACAGTCCCCAGAGAGTACTAGAAAGTATTAAAAACTGTGTGTATTGGCATTGCAGTGTCTAAGCAGCTGTAACCAGGAAAGCACAGCCTCTTGGAGGAGGTCTTCCCTTGGCATCCACAGCCAAGAATCATCCTGACAGTCCTGTTGTGAGTAAAAAGGGCATATTTCTATCCCTGCTGAAACCAAATGATGGCCAGGAGGCTGAATTGCTCCCAGTCTGGAAAGCACAGACTGCTGCATGAAGCTTCTAGGCCAGGCCATGCTGTGGTCATGAATTTCCTTCATGTAATCACTTAACCTCATTAGGGAAATGACAGATTTCTCCACTAATCAGACCTTCCATTTCACTTACAAAGGAGAGGCTAAAAAGGGGAACTAATTGTGATTCTAAAAGACATTTTACTAAAAACTGGCAACAATCTACCAGGCAGTAAAGACGTTATTTTCCCAGTTGTCTGGACTATTTCCATAGTAATCTGCGGTGTTTTTAGATGGACTTCTCGCAAAATGCATTAAAATTAGACTGCAAAATCTATTTGCAAGGATTATCATTGGTAGAAGCACCAATATTCTGGTGAGAGAGTGATATGTGGAGAATGAGTCAGGTTTCAGACAAGGTTTTGACAAGTCAAAAAGGGTCTTTCCTCTCTTCAGATGATGGTGAGATATTTCTTCATTCTTTGCCACTACCTCACTGGGCTTCTCCCCAGCACGGCGTAGCGAGAATCTGAAAGATGCACCAAGTTAATATTTAGGATAGGAAGACTGTGAGAGAACAAGGTTCACTAGACAAAAAGTGTTCTGAAAGTGTTGCTACACGCAGCCAACACTGCTGCCCAGTCCAGTAAATTTCTCTGTGGGTTGCACTGCTCAAACCTGGCTCAATGTCTTTATAGGCAGAACTCTTCCATTCTTTCTGTCTCTGATCCACTCTTTTCCTTTGGCTTTGGAAACTCATATACTGACCTGCCCATCCAAGACAACATTCTTTCCCCACAGACATCTCACTAAGATGAGCAGCTTTTCCCCAGCCGCCCGTGAGCCCCCACTGCCTGTCTGTCCCTCTCCAAGAAACGCAATTCATTGTTCAAGAGCCCAACAATTAACATGCCTAATTGCAGTTCAAAGTCTGCAGGGGTGGATTTCAACACCCGAAACGGTGCTCAGCCTTCAGCCACATGAATTGCCACTCATATTTTCCCAGCCTTACTCCCAAATGTAGGGTGCTGAATTCCCTGTATCCATGTGCCTGGTGCCCTGGCTGTGCTGAGGGCAGAGCATCCCTGCATCCCACCCTTGGGCCATCCATGGAGCCGTGATGGGGGTTTTGGTGTCAGTGTGGGCACATGGAATGCTTTCCAGGAACAATTCTACAGGAGTGTGTGTTTTGCAACCACTCACGTGCAATGACAAGTGCCAGTGCAGCTCATACACTCACGGTGGGCGGCTCTAGAGAGCTTTTGCTTTTTGGCTTCAGTGGGGAGAGCTCCCAGGCCCTGATGTGCATTTGTCAAGGGATAAGAAACGCGATGACTGACAGGGAGCCACAAGGTAGGGAGTAAGGAAGGGGCCCAGCCCCTTGTGAAAGACCTACAAGGCATTGCCCAGCCCAAGGCCACCAGTCCCTGTCCCAGGGATGCTGTAGGGTGCCAGACCACAGCTCCTCACCACGGACACTGTGGAGACAGGGCAGACCTGCAGGCTGATGTCCTGTCCCATCCCGCCCTTTGCCTGGGACTGCCCCACTCCCTGGCTGGGGTCACCCAGCCCTTGCCCCCCAACATGCATCTCTGAGATCCTGTTTTATAGCCCAGCAGGGGGATGCAGCTTCTCCCATGCCAGAACCCCCACATACCCCGTGGGAGCTGAGCTCAGCTGGCACAACCCACCCAGCTGTATCCCAAACCTAGAGCTTTCCACCACACTGCAGAACAAATCTGACAGCAGGGCAAGGAGGAGAGCTGAGCACACCACCCCAGGAACCCCCGCACACGGTCAGAGGGATTAAAACAGGGGTAACAACACGGGACCAGCCAACCCGCTGCGGCAGAGCCTGGATGTTTGCTGAAACATCACAATTTTTCATACCCCTGTGCCCAGACAAAACTTTCCTCACTGCACTGAAGAGATGACGATGGGAGGGAGAAGCAGGGCCATGGGCAGGGGAGCCACCCTGCCTGTGTTACATAGCCCTGTGCACTCACCTTGGGAATCCAGCATTCCTCCCCTAAACCACTGGAGTTTTTGGGCATGCCATGGGGCTGAAGGTAAGGTTTCAGCAGGCAAATGGCAAAGCTCATCCCAAAGCACACACAACAGCCCGGCTAAGGAGCAAGTTCATGATACAAAGCCCAGCTTCCAGCTTCAGCCGTGGTCCAGCTGCCTTCCTGTGCCCGCCTCAATTTGCATAACTCTCCATGGGAGGAGAGGGCAGCCCCGCAGCCGAACAGCTGGCCATTGGCAAAATGGATTATATCACCCTTTTGTCCCCATGTCTGGCTCACTCTCTTTGCATATTCAAGCTTTTCCCCCCACCCGTGCATCTCCTGTGCTGGGAACTCGAGGTGCTCCCAGCTCGGCCCCTCCCCAGCAATTCAGGATTTTTTGGTATACAAATATCCTGCTGAAGAGAATGGAAACAGATCCACTGGGACAGAGCCCTGTGCTGGGAAGTTGAGAGTGTGGAAATGAGGTTGGATGTTATCATTTGCAAGTGGATTTAGGAACAGGTATGACTCTGAACACTGGAGTCTGTGAAAATGCAGCACTACACAAATCAGAAAAAAAAACCAATTTTGAAGTAGTTCTTTTCCAGTCTGAGAGTCACTGCTACTATTCTGAACAGCTCTTGATGTGCAAGATACACGTGTCTTCAGGAGTTCAAGGTCTAGACAGCTTTGTGCATGCACAAATTAGACTACAGTCCCAGTGCTTTCCTGCCTATGGGCTAAATCCATGTTCTTTTCCTCCAGGGCAATAGTTTTAGGAAAGTTCTCTGGGCAAGAACTCAAAGAGATTGGTGCCTAAAGACTATTCTAGCCATTCCCACTAGCCCTGAGTAAGGCTGACTTATAGAAATTCCTTCCTTTAGAAAGAATGTGTGTTTCAGACCAAAAATATACTGGGCAGAACAACTTGCATTTGCTACAGTTCAAACATTGTGCCACAACCCTTTTGGTTTAAATTATGATTGCCTATATTGGACTTTTTTCCTATTCAAATTTTGCTCTTTCTGTTTATTTCGGTGTGTTTTCCTTCTTTGTTTCTGTCACTATTTTCTCATTTGCCTAGACAGACCCCAATATAATGACATTTGAAATCAGAATATCCACATCAGACAGAAAAGTCAGACAAACTCATCCTGCCCTAAATGATGGAGAAGAGCACTGAGATCAGGTAATCCAACATTTTTCATCACAAAATCCTGATTTTAGAGTTGTTCCAATGACTTAAAGATGTTCAGGCTGAAGTTCTTCCATGACAGGTATTTGCTTAGGGTTAGTTCCTTTCATTTGTTAAAAAAAATAAACTGGTTCATCACTAAAACCAAAACAAACCACCAACCATCTAGGTAAGGAGCCTTAGCATCTATAGGAACTCGCTTTCCTGTAATCATCACTTGTGTCACAAATCAGCATTTGTGATTCCTGTAAAGTTTCATCCAATTTTGACCTTTCCTTTAAGGTCTGGAAAAGAACACCAGTTTGTAAACTGTTCTTTGAGATTGAAAATTTCAGCATCTCCACTCTCTAAACGTTTTATACAGGATAAGCACATACCTGCTGTCCCAGCTCACTGCCTAAGTAGCCCACACACCACCCAAACCCTTCCCATGAACCAGCTCTGGACATAATTTTCCAAACTGAGAAAGGATAATGGATGTAACTGAGCAGTATGGAGGACAGAACAGTATGGGGATAGGGAGACATTAGGGATGCTTATGAGTCAGAGGGAAAAACCAGAACTAGATCATCTTGTAATAGCCAGGCTAAATTCCAGAGTAAATCCTGTGCTCCCTAGGCACAGACATTGCTTTCTTGGCAAGTAAAAAGCTATGAAGACATCTGCAAAACATGTATCTTATTTCCTCTCTGGTGGATCCATTCTGTCAGACAACGTACAAAGTGATCATAGGCTGTTTGCTTGCACAGAGAGTGACTCTGCTGTGGGTCACACAGAAAGACACAGAGTCATTTGGGTTGGAAAAGACCTCCAAGGTGATTGAGTCCAACCTTCTGACCAACCTTGTCAACTGCACCATGGCACTGAGTGCCACGTTCAGTCGTTTCTTGGACACCTCCAGGGACAGTGACTCCACCACCTCCCTGGATGGTCTGTTCCAAGGTTTAACAACTCTTTTTATCAAGAAATTTTTCCTGATGTCCAACCTGAACCTCATCTGGAGCAGCTTGAGCCTCTGTCCTCTCATCCTGTCACTGATTGTCTGGGAGAAGAGGTTGGTCCCCACCTGGCTCCAACCTCCTTTCAGGGAGTTGTAGAGGTGCAAGGTCTCTCTTCAGCCTATTTTTCTCCAGGCTTTTTCTCTCCACCTCCCCCAGCTACTCCTCATAGGACTTACAAATATCATGACAGTGCTGATGACCAAATCTGGACAATTAGCATATTTTCCTCTCTTGTTTCAGTAGAGGATTTATATCACATAATGTTTTCAAAACTGTGCTAGAGGTAGATGAACATTGAAATGTCCCTCAGAACTAGCTAACAGCAGAGGCAAGGCTGCCTGCAGTCTCACAGTTTGCTCATGCACCTTTCTGCATTATGCAAGGTTGTCCATTCATGTAACAACATGCTCCACTTTCCATAGGAACACATCTCAGTGCATGGAAAGAGCTCTGGGAGAATGAAGCAGAGTCATGCAGCAAAATCATGAGCAAGGGCTACAGCACTGACCTTTCCCTTGCTCTACCCACATGGTTGTGAGCTCTGACACTTCCAGAATCCTGTTCAGTGTCCCAAACCCTCACCTGACACAGAGTAGCTGTAAGATGAAGCAAGGAAGAGCAAAGAAAATAAATACGGCTGCCGGGGCAGCTGAACATCATCCCAGCTGTACCTGAATGCTCTGGGAGCACATCCTCACTCCACACTGCTACCAACAGGAGTTCAGCCAAGTCTGTTTGGGAAAGTGGGACACAAGTTTTGAGTGCTCTACAGAATAGCCCTCACTTCCAATTCACATCACGGCTCACATCACACGAGCTCACCTGAATCAGGAGACCACAGCTCTTCATCCAAGCTGAGGCACCATGAAACATTTAAACTTACAGTTTGGGTTTTAAAGAGTTTAAGAAATGAAATGCTGCTCTAAGGAAGTTTTAAACTTGTTTCCATGGAGTTCATGCCATACTTCTCTGGCTCAAAGCACTCATAGCACAGATCTCAAAGGCACTTTACAATGGCAAAAAAAACATAAAAGCAGTACTGCTGATGGCCAAGAAGTTGCATAGTGAAAGCAGCCTCATTTTCCCCTAGTAAATACCCAGCATTTCAGCATGCCTGTGACTATTGTGATGACCAGATGGTGGTGGGAGCAGTAACTTGGATGATGTTAACTACACACAAACTCCAAAACAACTGATGTCCAAACTCCCTTTGAAAACACACCAGAATGGGCTGCTCAGCATATGGCAGCAACGCTCCACTGAAACTGCATTTTGTGTTCTTTAAACAACTAACAAGCTCCACCAATGGGTCCAAGGATGAACAGCCACAGCACGCACAGCCCCAGGTCCTGACTATTTGATGCTCATCCCTTTAAAATGGTGATGAAAAGGTGCAGAGATGTGATGGAAATGTCTGCCTGGTCCTCCTGGACCAGGTTTTTTGTAAGGTGAGCACAGGCAACTCATGCCACCAGCGCAGCTGTGTCACCTCTCCTAAAGACAGGACCTTGAAGGAAACATCCCAGGTGATCTGCTGAGCAGCACTGGATGATTCCTAATGAAAGGATGAGCCCTGCTGTGACAGCCCACTGTGCAAGCACACAGATCTAGGCTCGGGTACTTTCAACAACAAACAATGTGTAGTTTGCAAAATAAACACAGTGAACAGATTGAGAAAAATTATTCTGGCATCTGCCAGCCTCCACTGAGGGCTTTCCAACAAGCCTGTGTGTTTTCAGAGGAACTGCACAGACCATCTTTACATGAACAGGTGAGCAGCAACTTCACCTGTGATTTGAAAGCAAAGGTAAATTCACTAGGCACCACCCTTCAGAATGGATCTGCATACACACAAATACATATTTATGTTTTTCTGAGACATGATTGAGCCCAAAGTTACCACAAGGGCCTATATTCTAACAATGTCAGCTCTGAGCAGGATCTACAGATCCCAGTTGAACCATGCAAGGGAGCTCCTTCCTTTCTGCTCCAGAGTGCCCTCCTTGGCACCTTATTCTCAGCTTCTCTTCCTCCAGAAGTTATCTACCTTGAAACATCTAAGCTTGCTTGGAAATGCAAGCTGCACAGATCCAGAGGAAAATGGGACAGGAAAGGACTGTGGAAAGTCAGCCAGCCATGTCCCCTGCCCCAAAGCAAGCTGAAACACAGCTATTGCTCCTGACATGCTTGCTCTTAACAGATCTCTGTTTGTGGAATGGCTACTATGGCTCCCCACACATCTGTTCAGTGACTCCTTATCCTTTTTTTTTTTTTTTTTTTTAATTTTTGGCCTTAGAAGAAACTACGAGTCATCTTAGCTAAAATTTAAGCCCCATGTACCATATGATTTCAAGCTCAATCCTTCCAGTGCACCCTCACAAATGCCTTTTCCCACATTTTCAAGGTCACACCACTCTCCACTGCACTTTCCTGCCCTACGTGCAGTGTCTCAAATTGCACTTCTAAAGCACTGGATTATCTTGAATCTCACCAAATGCATCACCATTTGTGAACCCCAGCCGGAAGCATTTCTATCACCAGCAGCACCAGCTTTATCTGAAACAGTGCTCACAAGCTGGTATGACTGAATTTGTGCAGTTGTTTTACCCTACCTAAATTTAGTGCCTTGCTATAAAGGATCTTGTCTTTCCCCACCATCTCCCTGCTGCAACCATTTCTACAAGTCGCCAAGACTATTTTGAATTCTAACGCTATCTAATCTTTCCCATCTGTCCAGCTTCCTGTTGACTGTAGATTTAACGTGCATACTACTTTGTTATCCAGGTTGCAATAAAAATGAAAGATAAGTGACCTAGAGCAACTCCCTCAGCCCCACACAACACGGCCTTCCGTTCTGACACTGGGTGCAAGATGGAAGGAAACCACTCCCAGAGCAGAGCTGCTCACAGCCCACTCAGCTGCTTCCAAGCACAATTCAGTCTCTGAAACCACACTTTCCCTTCTTGCAAACCACCCTCTGTTTGCCCAACAGCCACTACAACCACCCTATAAGCAAGTGCAGAAGTGTCATGTTCATCATCTGTGATTTTCTTTTAGAGCAGGACTTCAGATCTCGTGGGGCAGATGCAAAGTCCAAGCCAGCCCCATCTGAAGGAAGTTTTAATCAATTCCTTTTGCCGTTGGTTCTCATGGGGGATTATATTGGAATCTGCAGACAAAGTGCACAGATTCCTTCCAGCAGATTTCTTCATTTGCCAGTGTCACTGCACAGCTGTTCAACTGCTTATTTTCCTGTCACTGACTAATACGAGCCTAAACTAGATAATTACTACTTCCTACTATCATGAAATTCATTCTTCAGTACCCAAACCCACTCCTTTCTGTTTATTTCCATGAAAGGGCTATTTAGAGTTTTAACAGCTGGTTTAGCAGAAGACTGAGTCCTGTGTTACCATGAGCAAATGTATCTGTAACTTCCCTTGGGAAACCCCAAACTACTCTGAGGATGGGGGTAGGAATGTGTCTTTGTGTTGACTGAAAACAGCACACCTACAAAAGCAATTCATTAACACCACAGGTAGGCCATATTTCAGAGCTAGAACAAATATTATCTGGTTGTCTATTCCTGCCTTTGCTTTATCACCATCTTATTAACAGCGTCAGCTCTTGTTATTTTTTCATTGACAATGCACATCTTAACCTCCTTCTAGCTGTGTCCACTGAGGCATTTTCTTCTTTTACTTCTTCCAGGAGCTTGTCTTCCTTGGGGGAGGAAGAGCTAAATGGATTGCCACATTAGCTTTCTCATTCCATGCCATTACACTTTTAACTAGCGCTCTCAAATAGGTAAATTAGCTTTTAAGTGATCCCAGTTGTACCATTGGCCTTTGCTACAATCCTGCACTAAAGCTGATTCACTTTTACTTACCTCTGTTGCTCAATTAAGAACACACAGAAAGGAAACGCAGCTCTGCAGCCAGCAACTGCAGTTCAGGAGTGAGGTGGGTTGTTCCATTACCCACAGTGTCTCACCACCACGCTGCAGCACTTTTCCCATCTACCCATGAGAGGAACTGGCTGCACCTCACTCACTATTTCTGGAGGAAGCACCAAGAAAAGCAATCCTCTGTCACATAAGATTATTCCAAATGGCTGTATATGCCAGCACAGGGATGCTCTGTGCTACCCCAGAGCAAGCATCTGTGGGGTGAGACACTCTCAACAGGAGCTTCTGAAGGAACTCAAGTCTTTGCTCCAACAGCAACTCCTTTATTTACTCATCCAGAAAAAGGAGAATGATTTTTGTCAACAGTGAGCAGTCTCACTTCTCCCACACAATATGCAGTAACACATCAAGAACCCAGCAAGTCTCTGCAGTGTTCTTGCACCTTACTACGCACACATACCAGCATCAATAGCACAGAGCATTGCCACTTGCAGTGGGAGCCGTAAAAGTAAGAAAAAAGTTGAGAGCACCTTACTGAATAATCTGACTTTTAAAATGTTGTTTAGATTCTGGGCTATGTGCCCTCGTTCAGTAATTAAGGACCAGTTCCCTTTATGACCAAAGGCTGACCCTAATTGCACAGCTGGATCCTGTAGCATACCTTGCCACAGCCTTTGGCACATCCCTCAAGATTTTATTTTAATCATGTTCCATTAGCTGACTTAAAATAGGTTGCTGTATTTTGATTTTATGGCACAAGTTCCAGTAGGAGTTGGCTCATTTAACCACACTAACATGATGCACTCAAATGCCATAATCTAAGCTTCCCCTTTCCTATCCCATTTAACAGCATTTTGAGATAAATTTCTCCCTTTGTTGAGGAAATTCTTTATTGTAGCTGGATTAAAAAATAATTGTGTTGCAATAGTCTGCAATGAGTGCAGTATGACATTTGAAATCATTCCAGTGTATGTAATCATTGAGACACTTTGGGGATCCAGCATGAGTTATTCTGCAGCTTCTCTGGACAAACCTGATGTCACTTTTGTTTCAGACGACCAGAAATCTGCCCTTCCCCTCCACCCAATTCCTCACATAAGTACCATGTTACAGAATCTGCCACAAACCGCACATTTTTCACCAGTAAAATCCATAAACAGACACAAGTGCAAAGCAAAATGTCATTTTATTTAATTCAAGGACTATTTTCCTTCTAGTATTGCTGAAGGGATCACCTCCTGGGGAATTGATCATTACAAAGTCCCTGTCTAAAAGTTCAAGTGCTCTTGTTGTACATTCTTTTGAACCACAGAAACATAATGACCAAGTAGGTGGGTAGCTACTTGCAGTTTTAGCCCACCTAAATTAGCATTGCTTCAGGCTAGAAAACAATTCAAGTAGTAAAATAATGAAAAATGTTAACCTTTAAGGTCACTACCATATTTTGATCAAAAAGTCCTGAATGTATGAAAGGAACATTTGTACATGTTATGAAGTTGTTTTTAACCAGACACTGTCAAAGATGGCAGTTAAGTGTTTTGGACCAGTTGTCAACCAGATATTTAAGAGTTCTATCTGAAGGTTTATTACCAATTTCATTATGCAATTCACTTTTCACATTAAGCTCTTTAACAAAAGCAACATAGACCCGCACCAGAATCACTGTAGACAGATTTAGTTTTATAGAATGCCCTTCTGAAAATTCATTTCAAAATAGAGATGCTTTTTCTCCAGAACTGTAAAAGCCATAAAAATGCAAAATATTTGTTAGGAAATTTTTAATCAAAATTATTCCTTAATGTTCAAAATAACATTTAACCTCCTACTTTTTTTGTTGCTGTTGTCATCCACATATTGACCAATAGACTAAACAGGTAACAATGGTTCATGTTTTTCCCCAACCTGAAACATTTCTTCTAATACAGGCCCAAAGATAGGCAATACAGAGATTCAGGGACATGGATTATGCATGGCAAAGGTAATCCTCTATCACTTTAATTTAGAACAATTCTGATTCTAGCACACAACTTGGAGTCTCAGTTGTTTTCGATCTGCTCTAGGTCCAAGTCCCCACAGTCTAGAGGGAAGATTCCTTCTTCAGTGCTCTCACAATCACTCGTGTCCTCGTCGCTTTCACACACTGCGTCTGCTTTCTTATAATCCCTTGTTTTGAAGCTACGCTGGCATGACCCGTGGTGCCTCCCTTCATCCAGCTGCTCTTTCATCGGGCTGGAGCCAGGGGTGATGATGTTCATAAGATCATTTGAGTCACATGGGGATGACACAATTGTCTTCATTTGTGTGTCATCATCATCATCTTCATAGTCAAGGGAGCAAAGACTTTTGGAATTTTTTAAAGTCTGCAATAAAAAAAAAAGAGAAAACATGACTATATTAACCATGACTGGACAGGAGAAAGAGAATAAATTCCTTAAATTCTTGAATGGTTGAGTGTATGTACTCGAGAGTGCCACATGTTTAAAGTAATCCTGGAAATGAGAGGCATGAAGAAAGAGGAAGAATGGTATTTACTTACTACACAGTCTGGTTTTGCACAGATATTTTGCCTATGTTGATTCCCATTTGTGAGAAAAACAGTCCCTCCCCTGTTTTATGCAGGAAGATCCAAAAACCTGGCTTTGGTCAACTCCGTGAGGAATCAGAGACACCCAGCCAGTTCCCTGTATTGGGTTTCTAGCAAATCCAGAGCATTTGGTAAAACCAGCATTTAGGTCAGACAGCTGCACTGCAGCCTGGTCAACGATTAATTTCCCCTGCAGACAATGAGCCCTCAGGCGTCACCTCCACGAGATCATCAGGACAACTGGCACTTTTGGGTAATCTCAAACAGAAGAAACCCACGTCTCTGCTGGGAGCATCTTACTCCAGACTCAGCTCAGTTTGTCTTTCAGTTGAAAAAGACCTCAGAAATTGGAGCAATTCTGTTTAAATTCAAAGTATATTAAAACCAGAGGGGCACTTGCCTTTATTTACACAAAGGCAAAAGAAAAGAAACACTCAGTAAATATGCTACCTCTGTCCCACAGATAAAGGGAAAATGCCTAAGGTTCTCATGGAGCTGTAAGGGATCCTTGATTAGAATCCAGAGACAGCATTTAAGGAAAAAAATAAAAACAAATATACAGAGAGCAGAACTTAGATTTTAACAAGTGAGAAACTTCTAAATTGTGCCTCATGCAAGCACGCAGTGAGAGCAAGGTGAAATAGTCAGGGCTCCTCTCAGAGGTGGTGCAAGACAGAATAATGTCATGCTCATTTTCAGTCTCTCACTGGTTAAGTGACTCCAGTCTCACACACAGCAATCATTGTATTACAAGGAGATCCACAGGGAACAAGACCAACTTTCACACCCATTTCCAGCTTCCTCCCCAAATTTGTCATTTCTTAAGTATTTTATATTTGTTTATTTGAAATGGGAGCATTGCAACATTCCTAATATGCTGTATTCCAGATGCTCTTCCAGAGCACAGGACAATGGTTCCTACTTTACCAATGCACATCAGCACCCACATAAGGGGCTTATCACTATTTCTAGTTATTTTTAAACAAAACTTCACAAATTTGGAAGAAATTTGAATTAACCTTGTCTGTATACAGCCAGATAAAAGAGGAAATGTCACTAGGGTGTGGGATTTGCCTGAGCCCTTAGGTTGATGTTACATATGGAACACCTTGCAGACAATCCCACTGCCATGCTGCAAGTCCATACAGTTCCTCCAACACACCTACATCAAATCTGCATGGAAAGTTCACTGGAGGGAAAGCTCAGGAAAAGGTAAAAAGCAGAGCACTCACACTCGAGGTTTGGAGCTCAGCCACAGCACAAGGCAGGCTGAGGAGTGAACAGCTGGGATGGGATGGGATGGGATGGGATGGGATGGGATGGGAGCCCCCATCGCTGGTACCCCTCCACAGGGAAGGCACTGCAGCAGCATTCCCTGAGCCCACACCACATTTAACACATCAATGCAACACATTTTTCTGCTGTTCAGAAGTTGATTTTGCTATTCTCCTGCTCAAACAGCTTTCATATCTTACAACACACATTAGATGATTAGTTAACAAGTAATACATTTTCAGCCTAAAACTAGGATACTCTAGTTTGTTTGAACAGACAAACACGGCCTCATTTAGGAGCTGATTTATGTAATTCCAAGGTCTGCAAAGATCAGCTCTCATAAAAAAAATTATTGCTGGTCATAGTTCTGTCAGGAGGAATTCAAAGTCTTTGTTAGCCATGGTTAAAGCCCATATCCAACTTTGCAAGTGACTAACACCAACAAGATGAATAACTTTACATGATCAAAAAGATTTCCATTTTCAAATTCACTCCACTATGAAAACAGCTTTGGTATAATATACATTCCTGTTTTCAAAACACTTCTGTATAGCTCACAACTTACTCAAGTACAAACATCTGAGAACATCTGAGTTTCTTTCAATGACTAATAGGTATGAGTTTTTCTCCTATTTGCTTAAAAGCAAAACAGTGTATTTTTAAAGTAAAAAATGTTAAAGTATATTTTAATCCTTTGTCTAACTCATTGCTTTGAAAAACACAAGATGTGTTCTATCTCCATATAGGGGACAATATTTTCAGTTCTTTAAACTTATAGTAGGTACTGAGAAAGAAAGGGACCAAATAAAGAAAAGCTTTGAAAGTTCTGCTTTCAGTGTTTCAGAAAGGAATTCCCAAGTCCCCCTTCAAAATATCTTTTATTCAATTTACTGCAAGAAATTAATCCAACCACACAGCTGTCTTTCTAGAAGGTTTGTGTACATAAATGGAAAATTGCCTGTTAGCTGTACTGTGCTGAAACCACTTGAATAGGAACTTTTAGCCGGTTTCAACACAACAGCAAGTGCATTCAACTGGTTCTTTGTTCACCCACTTGTCACAACCTCACCAAACTAAAAATAGGTGGATTTATTATCTCGCAGCACAATCCTGCTCCTTTCACAAAGCAAAAGGTAGAAATTGCAATGCATTCAGGCCCTCTGAACTGCAGCTTTCCATGTTACACTGGTACAGTACCACACCTTTCAAGCACAATTGTGCTCAGTGGGGAGCCTGCGAGTACTTGCTCAATGGTCCTCATTTTATAAAGGATGCTGGACTAGCAAGACAAAAGAGTCCACAGTTGGCAATGGATAGAACTCAATCAGCTAAAAGTATTCTTTTGTGTGATGGAAAAAAGAAAAAAAAAAAAGAAACTCAGAGTTTTAAAAGGAGTGAGGCGATAAAATGTCTGAATATTAAGAAAAAAACCCCAACTTTTTACCAAAAACAATGGTGGGGAAGGAAATAAAAGAAATCTCTCTAGACCCTTGCCATACAAAGCAAACAAGAAAGGCCCAGAGTAGCTTGAAAGGAAGCTAATGTCTGTACTCTTTACTAAACCTTCAGTTCAGAAACCCATAATACATCACTTTCCAAATATAAGTAGCAATAAAAAGGTTGTTTTTGTTTTACTAACAAAACTAGAGCATTTGCTACAGTAGTCAAGGGAAAAAATAAGACATTTATGTGCCTGAAAACCTAGTGTATAATGGGAGCAGCAGTTCTCATGCTTCTCCCCCAAGCCCCCATCATGCTCCAAGTCCACCCCTCGGCTCTGAGTGGGGGTGAAGATCCAGCTGCTCTGAAGAGGTGCAGATGCAGCAGCTGGCACACAGTGAGGAGCAGAGGAAGCCCAAAAGCACCACGAGCCCTGAGCCCAATCCTACTGCTTTCCCAGCACCAGTTATCACCACAGGACAGGCTGCTCCCTGAAGTCACAGACTTAGGAAGAGTGGGAATTCATCAGACTAATTATGCTGGTTATCTGGCTTGCTTCCTGTCCCATCCTGAGACTTTTGCCTCTGATGGCAACAAGAGATGCTGCTTTAAGATAAGACTGGCACACAAGATTTCTTGACTGTTAAGGTCTCTCTATCAGGGATATGAAACACGTGGATAGTGCAGTGGTCCTCATGATGAGGCGATTCTGGAATTTCCTGGAGTATCAGCATTGAATCCAAGAGTAAAACAATGAAGTTGCAGAGCCCAAGCACAGAGCAACATGTGGCTTCTTTGTTCCTCCCCTGTACCTAGCCAGTTGATGGAGATCAGGCAAGTCAGACAGGCTGCACTTCTTTCTCCCTCTGAGAGCTTCACAGGTCCTTACTTCACTTCCTTGACTTCTGTTTTCTGTAGGTCAGTGAGACTGGCTCAACAACAAATGCCTCTACTGATGCTAACTCACAGTCAAGCTTCAGACCACAAGCACCACAAACAGCACAATGCGCTCATGTCTCAGACACCAACCTGTCCCCAGAGAGGTCACAGTTGAGTCTCAGCCACAACGAAATCCAACCATGGTAAAAATTCATCATTTGGAGAGACTCCATTCAGTAAAGCTAAGAGGGAAGCCTTTATAAAAACGAACACAAGAAGCTGGTGCTGAGCAGCTCACAATTACACTGAGAACTGTCCTTGAAGAAACCATCACCTGGCTGACATCACATCCAACCACACACAGATGTGAAGGGTGTCCCTCCCTGTAAACTGAATTTTCACTTCATGCACTTCATTACTGGCATTAATACCTTCACCTGTGACAATTCAAGCTGAAGATATGTACAGTGTCTACTGTAAATGATTAGAAACATCAACTAGTTGTACAGATTAAAAAATATCCCATCACAGTCCTAATCCCTGTACCTTCTACTATGCATAAAATGAAAAATAGTAAGAAAAAATGCTGCGTTTATGCAGCAAACTATTAATCTTTCTTCAGAGTAAATCTTTTGACATTTGGCTCTGACTTTTCTGTCTTGAACTGCACTGAGTGTTTTGTGAACACTCCAGTGTTTGCAGATAACCATTGCTTACAAGAAACTTGCAGCTGAGTAGAAAAACTTCGCTGGTACAAAGTGGTGCTGACAGGGGGAAAACAATATAGTATTCTCCATGATGTTATGTGCTTGAGGCTGGCTAATGCACTAAAAGTTGAAACCCAAAGTTGAATGGGTTGAATTCTCCCTGTTCAAACAAGAAATTTAAAGGTGTAGAAATACATTAAATTTTAGAATTCAAGCATCTAGGAGAATACTTCAGGTCCAAAACCACTGCAGATTAAGTTATGCATTTGAAATAAATAAAAAGAGAAGTAATTTTTTTTTTTGCAGCAGGTTAAAAAACAAGTAGTGAACAAAAACATTTCTATTTATGCATTACATGTACACAATCAAATCCCATGAAAATTCCTGACACCTTCACAGGCAAAATTACATTTCTGACCAAACTGATTTGGGAATCAAAGATGCTGTTTTCTTTTTGTAGCTCTACAGTTACCCTCATTTTCCTGGAAATCTGACATGTACTTTTATATATTAAAAAAGGCAATGTTTATGTCATCATCTATAGCTAGGAATCAGAAAAGAACTGGAATACTGGATATGAATGAGAAAGAACAAACAACCTCTAACATTCTGCCACGTAATTAGACACTGAACTATAATAACCACTCCTTCCAGCAGAGAAAGAATTACTGCTGCAATTCTTGTAGTCAAATAAGGTAAAACCCTATTTGCAATGCCAAAGACCCAGTTAAAAATCAATACAAGCTGGCACACAGCAATATGGCTACAATTTGAAATGACAGTTGTTCAGTGCTTTGTCTCTGCTGTATCTTCAAAGTTTATTTCCATTTTTTAGATGTAGGTGCCCAGGAAGGGGAGGAAACTGTCATCAACTCATTTCACATCAGATGCTAAACAGCATCATGATGTAACAGGCTTTCATCTCCCACTAGCCAGACTGTTCTAGATTTAAGCGTGCAGTTTTCTGGTGTAGTCTACCATGAAAGGTGATCTATTTATTGGCCTAGATATTTATGCTCATATTCTAAATTGTGCCACAGTATCCTTATAAGTTTTGTTCATAAGCTGCAAGAACCTGTGATTTAATTTGGCCTTTTATTTAATGCTATTAGTTGAAAAAAACAATATGACTTAAAGAAACATTTAAGTGAAATGCTGAATTTGTCTAATTATACTCAGATATGCCAGAATACAAGGCTGCTCATTGTGTGAAGTTACAGAGAAACCACTGGAACACTTAAAAGTCTCCAAGTGAGAAAAGTAAAATGCACAAAGACTGGGGGACAGGAAGGGAAATTGGGGTCCAGTTCCCTGACTGAGCACCCCACACCCACCCAGCATCCCGAGCACTGGTGAGGGGATTTCAGAACTCGGGCATTGCAGCCTTAAGAGCCATAAAGAAGCCTACTCACCTAGCCAGGAAACTTGCAGGACCCAATTAACATCACTGCTATCACACCAAAATCCAAACAGCCAAACTGGAGGCATGGCAGATCCCAAACACATCAGGGATTACAAATACCATGGATTGAGTTGAACCCCAATGCCTACTCCCCTTTACCCCAAACTCAAACATAAAGATTATTCATCATAGGCACTGCATGTATGGTATTAAATTTCACACTCAAACTAAATATCTTCTCAAAGTATCTTTTCCTTTTAGTGGTTTGCAAAGATCATCTGAGCAACTGAGGGCATCCCCAGCCCCCCTCAGAGCTATCAGATCATCCCTCACGTGCTTGCATGCACCCAGGGAAGTTCCACATTCAGTAACATAATAAACTAAGGAATTTAAGCAGATTAAAGAAAAGTTTATCAGTCTAGATGTGTTTAAATTGAATTTAAGCAGCCAAACCACTACTGTAATTTTGTAGTTATTCCTTCAAAAATTAAATTTTAGTCAGATAGGGGCAATTTAGTGCAGGAAACTCAGTGCTGGGGTTTAGCAGCTTCTGCAAGTTCAGGACCATTCAACTCAGGGGTTAACTTTTATTTGCTTTTAAAGACAAATTGAAAGCTAAGTGAGTTAATGCAGTACTTAATGTAATACAGTCAAGAATATGATTCAACACTAGCGCTAACATGAAGAAGGTGAACATATACAGCAATTTTCCCCTTTTATAAAGCCCAGACCAACATTAAACTGCATTTTTTAAAGTTTACAGTATGGAATTTTAATCAAGATGTTAGCCTTTTAGATTTTCTAATTCAGTGGATTTGTGAACTGCAACCTTTTACCTTCCCTGAGTAAGTATAAATCATGCAAACTTTTATTGTAAGAATGTGGAATTACACTCTACAAACATCAGGCCTGACTATTTCACCTGCATGTAATTAAGCAGAGAAAATTTCAGCTATTCTTAGGGCCAGTCCAGCAAGCAGTAATATCTACAGACGCTATGAATTACGCCATTAGCTACAACAGAGGGGGCTCACACAGCGGATTTAACTCTTCTGAACTGGCTGATGATCAATACAGTGTCAAAATGGAACACAGTGACATTGCTTTGTTCAGCTGCATAATACAGTACAAGACTCGGGCCAGGAAGAAGGAAGCTTAAGCCAAACAGGACAACTACTAGATCAGCAGCAGGGTTCATCTGAAACGCACAAATGCATTAAAACAGAGGTTTCTTCAAAGGCAAAGAAGCACTACAGAAAAAATTATTCAAAAGGGCTCTGAAAGAGCAGGGAGAGAGCCTGGATGGGTTCTTGCTCTGGTCTTGCTTCAGCAACAGCTGCAGTCAGGGGCCTGTACAGTACCACAGAAACTTTTCCCCCTTAAGGTAAACCACTGTCTTTGCCCACCTTCATCTGGGATTATTTTCCTGCTCCCTGCTTGACCCTAAGCACATTTATTACAGATAGTGAATTTATTCATCTTACAGATAGACCAAAGAGCTGGACAGTGTGGAATTAGGCCTCTACTGTTGCTTGAGCTGCATAAGCTCGAGAGGGTTCAGTCAAACACAATAAGCCAACAGCACTAATGAGCAATGGTGTGATGAACAAACAGCTGCACCACTTGTGTGCATACAGGGATGATAAACACATCTGGTTTTGTAGTAGAAGGACACAGAGGGAAACAATGTAAGCACATGCTCTCCCAGCAGAAGCGATTCATGCTTTGCCAGAGTCTTTCCCTCTTTTCCTATTCAAGAACTATTACCTTTCCTTTCAGAAAAGAAAGGCAGGCTGCGGAAGCAAGAAAAAACTTAAACTGCATATTACCATCTTCATTACTGATATGACAAAATAATTTGATGAAGACTTAATTTAAATCATATCTAATTAATACAGATGAAAGATGCATCTAGTTTTCTCCATTTTAAACTGGGAAATAAGGAGGCACGCACACATCATTAACATGAGCTACACACACACACCCCTGAACAGAAACACAGGCACAAAAGGAGCAGCACAAGAAGACTGCTTAACAAGACTACGATTGCTTGCAGTACCATCTCTCAGTGTTCAGCATTCAGGATCCAAAAACAAAGACCACCCTGGGTAGTAGTCAAAGCCTTCTGATGTATTATTCCTCTGACAGAGGAATTAACAGACTACAATCAGCTCTGAAACAACATAAACAAAAGGTACCTCCAACCCCAGGAGTTTTAATAAGTTTCTCAGTTTCCAACTAGATACATTTAGACAAGAAGAGAAAAAGCTGTAGCTTCGCTTCAGCACTTTGAACAGTATGCAGTGACATTTCAAAGTTTGCTCTACCATGCCAAACTCTGCTCTCAAGTAACAAGGCTTAAGTTGACTGATTATGCACCAGAGTAACACAGGACAGGATCTGACCCTTGTGGCTTCAAAACATGACCATATTGGCTTCATTTCCTGCAATTTATGTGTCATCTATTTTTATAGAGAAGTTCTATTCCTGAGCAGTTTAGCCAAGGTCTTATTCCTTCATGGCTTTGCTATGAACTGCAAACAATTACTTTAACAACTGAATCACATATGCACTGATTGCTGCAGCATACATCCATGTACCAACTTCTCTTAAAACTCCTGCATGGTCTCTTTTCTTTTTTTTTTTAGTCCTCAGGTCCAATATTAAGTTGATATGATGGTCCAAACTTAGGAGAAATTAGAGAAGTAAACTCCAAATCCTGATTCCAATGCTACCCTCATTAGTTACTGACAGATGTCAGACTCACCTATATTATTGGGTTATGCTGGAACTCCATCATAACTAGCATTTTAAGGGATTCTAAAATTGGGCCATAAAGTTCACTTCTGCCAGGGAAGGGGGATGGGGAAAAAAGGGAAAACTACCCCATGAGCTTGGGAACAGTTCCCCCTTCATCAGACCAATTTTTCATTGGAGAAATACTTGTCCAAAACAAAGCCTTAAGATCTTGCTCTGCAAGCGCACAGACCCACACGGACAAAGCTCAGTGAGTGCCACTAGGAATCTTGCACAGCTCAATGCAAACCCCACAATTTAACAGTAAATTCTTCCAGGAGCATTAATTCAAATTGTAGGTGGACCCTTACCACTAATTATTTCCAGGGACAAACTAAGCTGAACACAATGCATTTGTTTTAAAAGAACAGAATTAGTACCATAGATTGAAGGTGAATGGTGCATGGATTGCATTTTTCTAGCTTGGTACCTGATTTTGTACTGTTTTGAACATTTTTGAAATAATGTGGTTCAGGAAGTCTTCCTGACATTAAGTGACGAGATTGCTATATATTTTTAATACTAAGTCAACTTGTATTAAAACTTCTGTTTGATAAATACAGTTCAGAGAAGTTTGTTTATTGGTTCAAATACCAAAGCTGACAACATGTCAGCAGTTGATGCTCAGTACGTTTTTTTTAAAAGTCAGGAAACCATATATGTAGTCCTTTATCCCTCAGTTGCACTGAGAAACAATACATGTTTTAAAATACATCATACCAAGTCAGAGGAGAAGCCAAGTATAGGCAACTTCTGAAAGGCAGAGTCAACACTCAAATTCCTAAAACATTGAGGTAACGCTAAAATTGAGCTCAGCCTCTCACCGTATGGCCTCAGTTTTCCTCTCTTTTGTAGTAAACCCAGAGTCTGCATGAAAAAGCTGCAAGTCAAAAACCTGTACATTCAATTATTACACACACTTTTGTTTTAAAGATGAGGACTTGTTTATGCTACCCCAGCTTGCAAACTTCCTAGCATAACATGAAGGCCTTTTGAGTTGTAGTCACATGGTTACTACTATAATGAAAACTGAAATCAGGAAACTCATCAGAAGTCTCATTTATTTAAAACTCCTTTTCTTCTAATACTTAAGTTTTATTGCAATGCACATATCACCAGCATAAAAATAAATTAGTAATTTCAAATATAGGAACAGATGAGCTATTTGATTATGTGCAGCTCACCTGAACACTAAACCATCACCTCCCAGATCACTTGTGCAGAAAACATCTCCTTATTAACTATATTCCATTAAAAGTTGCATCTATCAGCAACTTATCAACAGCACAAACTTCTCTTCAGTTTGTATGTACTTGAAAAAGCATATAAACAAGTATTTCCCACCCTAATGGGAGAATTGACATCATTGAGTGATGCAGAGAAATCCCAATCAGTTCATTTTCACAGGCCTGAGATATCTCTTCTGTTTTTATCACACCTATGCACCAGTGCATGCCTGCAGCAGGAACCGATCTACGCAATGCACAACTAACAAAAGACAAAGTCACAGTTAAACTTAAGACTTTTCCAAGTGATTTTAATAAAGCTCTCAGCAGAGAAAAGCCTCAGGTTAATCAACTTGGTTTAGGCCTCTTTTAGATGATGATGCATCAAGTCAGAAAGCAACTGCCAAAAAGTAAGGGAAGTTTCACAACAGATAACAGCATGGAAGAACAAAGTCTAGTTTCAGAGTTAAGTCCTTACATTCAGGTACCATAAAAATTCATTAATCTATTAATTTGATTAACATGTTATGACAAAAATACTGAATATTTAAAGAACCCTCTCCCCAAATTACCCCAAGTTAAGTTCAAAGATGTAAAACTTGTTTTTCTAATAAATTTTAGAAGATTACACTGGGATTTTGTTTTTTGCAAAAAAATCTGGAAGAAGTTCCCATATCAATGACTAAACACTACTCAACACTTCTGCTAGCCATCATCTCTTGCAATTTAGAGCAAGGAAAAAAAATAACTTAATCCCCTGCCACCTGCCAAAACCCAGATGGTAAAACCTGAGAAAAGTGCTCTCACCTCTCTTTTAACCCTCTGGTACAGCTTAGGCACATTAAGTGTAGTTACCCTGTATTTAACACTGAACCATAGCTCCTAACTCAGTATTGTATTGTTTTCCAAACAACATCACCAATAATTTTAGCATAATCCAATTTTCTGATGGGATAAGTAATAATTAAAAAAGAAATATTCACAGCTGGCTGAAACCTGGCATGTGAGTCAATAGATGGCCCCTTTCTTTTCTCATAATGTCAAATCCAGCTGGTCTGGTACTCATTAGCTCTTTCAGCAACGAATACTTATTGTACGTACAGGAACTTGCCAGAAAGGAAAAGCAACTCTGCAGCAGATATTAAGCTGCCTCCTCTTCTTCTTAGCACATTGCTTACAGAAAAGTACCATAAACATCCATGCAAAGCTGACTGCAGGTATGGCAAAGCAACAGAGGCTGAGCAGCTCTGGGTATCTGCAAGACATTTGTTACAGAATCCATTCACAAAAGAGGGGGAAAACCTCCATCCTTAATGAGATTTCCTTTTCTTCTCTCTCCTCAGGGCTTATACTCCCTCACTGTCAGAGCACAGGGAACCTCCAGCACAAGGGCTCACTTCATTAAATGCCATTTTGGGCCTAATTTCACATTGAGACCCACTCTGCCGAGGCAAAGAAAGCAAAACGCCAGATGCTCTCTGTGCCTGCTACCTCAGCAGTGTTTCATTCATTGCTCCAAAAAACTTCCAGGCATCCATTCAAAACCAAGTACCCCCAGCCTGGTCTGTCCTGTCACAGGACAAAGTGTTGGCTTGTCTTCAGCTCACTTTTGATGCTTGCCTATCATCTCCCAGCCCAGCCTACTCCTATCTCCTTTCCCTCTTCCCAAGCCTGCAGGAATTTGAACTTTAAATGGACGCCCTCCATGGCAACAATAGATAAAAAAGGAGCCTTTGATTGTTCATGCGTTGCAGAAAAGAAAGGAGGAGATTCATCCTGGCTGCGACCTAGCAGGAACTCATCAAGCACGGCTCCCCTTCCATTGCAATGGGATGCCTGAGCCTGTAGCTACTCATTCAAGCTCCCTGTGTCTATGTTTCCATTCAAAGAGGATGAATTCTTCAGGTTTCCCCTGTTAAGGAATTAAATGTTGATCCAGTGAATGAAGGGTAACACCAAGCTTGGAAAGCTGCCAAAAGGTTCTGTAACACTCAGCAGTTTGGAGTTAATTCAATACTTATTGATACCTTGCAGGATTTATAGCTGCATTATTTATTGGGGGGGGGAAAACAAGAAAAAAAAAAAATCACAGAGCCATATTTAGAACCTCAGTAATAAACTATTTTTAGCACCATCTGTTTTTCCAGTTTGTTCCCTTGCTTAGGCAAGAGCATACTTTCATCCAGCTCCCTCTTCCTTGCCCATTTAAAAGAATCCACAGAGCCTAAACTGAAGCACAAGTTAGGATCACTACGAATATTTACTGTGCAGCAATCCTCCTAATCATGTCCTGGAAATCAAACCCACTAAGGACAGTCTTGGGCTGATGTAACGCTATATGCTGTCTTCACAGATCTCAGCAGATTTTTTTAATGTAAGGGGCAATGTGTTTCACACAAAGGAGGTTACTATCTGGAAAGAAACAACTGATCATTAACTGCATTAAGCCATCTGAAAAGTGGTTCACAACTCCTGGCAGTGCTTTTCTGGGCCATTTCTAGGCCACAGTTGCCAAGTTTCACCCTCATTAAACCCATAGATTACTTTTTTTTGTCACAAGTACATTCTGCCAGACCAGGCTGCTGTTAGAGGGGGAGACACAAATCATAAGCAGCTGCTGCAAGCACCTTGTTTCAGAGATGAGGAGTTTCAAGCTGCAGCTGTTACCCACTCAAAAGCTCCCCCAAACCTCAAATTACCTCTTCAAGTTTACCCTGATGTTCTGCTTTTAGTATGTGGCAACACTGGTGGCCTCTGTCGCATGACAAGAGGGACAGAGTGAAGGCCTTGCTAGTTCCTTGAACTCTGAGGGAAGCAAGGCTTTGGGTACTTTTGCTGATTAAGTTCTCAGAAATGCACTTGATAGCAGCAATATATTCATCTTGCCCTCCTGGCCCACAGAAGTTTCATTTTCACCCAAACAGTAGCACAAATATTCAAAGGTTTTACTGTTAACTGTGTCAGATTAAGAATTTCACTGTAGAGCAAGGCAGAAAACTCATGTAAAATATGAGCACATGGAGTTCTTACTCATTGCAAAGGGCAGCAGCAATAAGGGTTGCAAGCTGGTTTCCTAGGCCTTGCAGCACAGGTCAAGCATTCCTGGGAAGCAGACTGCATGCAGCAGAAAACCAAAATAATTCTCAGCATGCAGTACATAGGTCAAAATTAAATTCTACAAATGCACAACAGAAGCATACAGCCATTCTAATGGGTTCCAACAAAGTCTTGAGGGCTTTGAAGCTTTAAAGCAAACAATATTATTAATATAACATTCATTTGGCACTGGCATGATGCAACAATAATTTCAGTGTGAAGGAAATAAAACAGTGCTGCCCATCCAGCAGCCCTTGGGATGTTTCCTTCCACTTCAGTGGGTTTTTTTTCAGTGAGGAAACAGGGCACAGCACTGGTAACAGCAAGTACAACAAACTGCCAGGTACATGGAAGGGCTCCTTGGCAGCACAATACATGGACAGGCCATTCCCAGGACCAGAGCCAGGACAGTGAAGTCTGCTCCTGGTGAGAAGCATCTGCACACGCCCCAGCAGCAACCAGTGTGTCCCATCTGCCAAAGCTCCTAACTGATGTGACGAGTGGTCTGTCCGTCTCCAGGGAAAAAAGCTCCAAATCTGTGCTGCTTTGAGAGGACACCTCTCAAAGGACAGCCTGCCTCAACTGGGAGAGCTCAATAAAAGCCGTTCAAAGGACAGAATCAGTCTGCAGTACTTGGAGTGGCCACACAAAGCACATGGACAAAAGCCAGCACATACAGTAACTGTTGCAATAAATTTAAGATTTATTGCCAACTATGTTTAAGAGTAAAAACTAAGATTACAACTTGTAGTTCAATTCCCCAAGGCTGTTGCAGAACCTGCAAATATATTACAACATGAGAGCAAACTAATACTGGTGATTAACCAGGGATATAATCGGAGGAACTGGAAATCTTCAAAAATGCAGCTTGACGCAAGCCTTACAGCAAAGCATCCAACTTTCATGGGGTTAAGGATGGTCACTTGTTTGCACACAGTATCAGTCTTGCACATAAACATACACTTTTATTAAGATTTGGAAGGTGTAACCTACCTGATTCCTTTTACAAATCTGACACCTCATTAGTTAATACATGTGCACATTGAGTATGATTCTGCATTCAGACTATAGGGACAGATTAATCACAGTCTCAGAAAGCTTCTGGAGACGATGATGGCAAAAAGACCCAGGATCAGGCTCACTAGGATCTGCCCATCCACCCTTCCCTTACACACCAGATGGCTGTGGAAAGACAACAGTTATCTGTCCTTAAAAATCAGTGATCACAAAGAAAGGACTTAGTGATTAACTCTCAAGCCCATACCCATTTGAGAGGCGGCCGGGTGCCAGTGAAAGGAACTGTGACAAGTCAGAAGAGTCTGTACAAACTCCATTTATATCCTAATCCATTCAGGGATCTCTCCCCTCCACCCCAGTGACTGTAAGGGGTCTGAACAATTGTGATCCACAACTCCCAACACTGAAACCCTCTCTGTCAATATTTTTACATAGCAAGGCCTATGTGAAACTAATCTACCGCTGGTTCTGACTGTATCAAATTATATATTGGCAAAACCCAGGAACCATTAGGAGACTTGTATTTTATCCTACTTAAGCAGCTAATAATCAGTAAGTGAAGTCTGAGCTTATTTATCTTAGACCTATTATTTTAAAAATAATGCTCCAAACTATTGAGGTAGTTTGAACAAAACCTGACTTTTTTTTAAAAATCATACAATAAGTGTATTTTTTAAACCTCAATAAGTTTGTTACCACTTAGCACTTTGAACAGTATTACTTCAGTCCTCATGATGATCATTATTCAGCAACATGTTTCCATGTCAAGGCCTCCAAAAGCAGAGCACAGGGAAACAGGTATAGAAAAGCCTTTTCATATATAAATATATAAATAAACTGTGTATGTGCTCTTTAAGCAGACACAAACAAATCCCTGTCTCCTGACACTAGTTAGAATAAACATATCAATACTAGACTACAAGGTCACTAACATTAACCTATTCCAGGTTAACTCCTGCTGCTTTGGAGTGGTACCACCCTCGTTCCTGGTAGAAACATTTTACCTTGACGTGCACAAAATTCCTTGATCATTTCTAGTAGTTCACCATTTTCTATAAGTGCTGTATTTTCACAAGCACATGCTAACTTATGTCCACTACAGATGTCTGAAGGCCATCTGAACGAGTTTGTATTATACTTAAGCTAAAGATGCGAATCCAACTCTAGTTGTTAAGATTTAAGAAGTGGATACATACTTCAGGTATTGCAAGTATGCATTACAAAGGATTCCTCCTACCCTCATCAAACAGAGAATAACGTATTTACCAGATTAACCACACCCAAGGAGTTTAATTTGTTTTTGAATCAGACTGTATCACTACAAGATGCAACAAAAACATTACACTTGACATTCAGGCACCCAACTGACTTGAGGAACCCATTTATCTTAAAACTGAATTCTTTCTGCTGCCCACTCTTCCAGGGAGAAGATACTTGCAGAGCTCAACCACTACAGAACAGAGGTAAGATAGGCTGAATTTAAACCAGGGGTTTTTCCAATGCATATGAAAACAACCAGACAGTTTGGACCTCAATGAAGAATTTATTAGTGCCTCAAAAGATGGGGATCAATTAAGTTTTCTCCACTATACTGAAGCCACTTAAGATTATTAATTACTACTGAACTACTCAGGGTCTGTGCTTCCTGCTTTTAAGGATCTTAGGCTCAGTAACAGAACAGACAGAAATTCTTATTTCTTCATATGGTTATTCAAATCCTCCAAAAGGTGTCCTCTCTTTAGGAGATGGGACGGCAGAAAGAATTCAGTTCTTTTACAATATGAATACCAGAAAATAGTGTTTTTCAACATGGAGCATATATATTCTTTAGTTCTAAATTTGAGGTGAGTCTGGAAGTTAAACAAACTTCATGGCAAAGTTAAGTATTTCTGTTCATATTAAATCCCATTATTACATTCCTACTCACCTGACAAAGTACTTCTATTTAACAAGCTTAAGGTCCATTTACCAACCCAACTGCACACTTGCATGCCCTGAAAACACACCATTCTGTGCCAACTATGTGAGCTTTGCAAAACTGAAAAAAAGCAAGTTTATTGCTCTGGGACATGCCATTTTAACAAGCCTTGGAAATTCAACTTAAAGTAATTTTTGGTTCTATAGTAACACAGGCTCAAGTTGCAAGAATTACATGACCAAAATAATACTAAATGCTTAACAAAATGGCCTGTGCATTGAGCACTTCATGATCATACAATCACTCTGAAACCTTCAGATTTCAGAGTGTATTTTGATTCAGGAAAGTATCTTTAAAACAAGCATGCTGAATAACATTCTCAAAAAAAAACCCTAGGCAAAAGTAAATGCTAAACGCTGAAAGAAGGGGGAAAAAACCACACAAAGTTTATATTTTAGGGGTCTGGAGCACATCAAGAGTCTCAGCCTCCAGATCAATTTTGGTTTTGCGCACCAACAAAGAATTTCAGTGAAGCTCTATGCTGACTATGCTTCAAGCACATCTGATTTCTGCCACTCTGAGCACACACTACAGCAGTTAACAAGTAACCTTGAAGCTCTACAAAATAGGACATGACAGTTAAGCCACAAGCACCTGTCATATGCATTTTAAGATCTTATTTAAGATCTTTCATACTATTTGTACATCATAACACTACTTCATATCACTTATTTTAACCTACTAGTTCAAACCTAAATACCCTTGTAACATACATATTTTAAAAGGACAAGTTTTAACACACTAGCTGAAATGGAGTTACCCAGCATTAGTTGAAGTCCAGAAAACTTTCAGTCCTGCTAAGCAATTTACACCACAGTATTCTTGTTCCAATACTGCCAAGACCACAAAGTTCCCCTGCTCCTTAATGTTAATGTGAATTACCCTAGAAGACAAGCAAAGCACACACTGATCAACATAAAACAGAACTGAAAACTGAGATAGTTAAAATATAACTAGACAAAGGAAAAAAGTCTCATGTCGTATCAAAAGCCACACCTGAAGAACACTGGGAATATGCAAAACCCTTTCCCAGAAGGACAGTACCTTAGGTTGAGCTTAAATTGCTCAACCTCTGGTCTTAAAGGCTCTTTTAAATTCTGCATTTGGAAAACTTTTAGTGGCCTAAGTAATCATATATAGAATTTTTGAGTTGTGACAAACTAGGCTACCTCTTGCATGAGAAAAAGGACCACATAGGCTACTTGCCTTCTAGTTTTACTACTCAGGCTTGGCTGAGGGAAGGCAGTTTCTTTAGCAGGAAGCTAGAAAAGTTAGTAAGTGTGGTATTGCAGCCTCTTGCTAAGCGCATCCTTCCTGGGTAAGGGCAGGGTGGAAGGACAAGAGACCCCGGACCTACAGCAGGGACCACTGACCCCAGTGAAGCAAAAGTGACCCCAAAATGGACACACTGAGCCAGGCCTTGGTTCTAAGGCAGACCTAAGTATCTACCCAAGAATGAGGTCTACCACTTCTCCTTTCCCTTACACTGACAGGCACAGGATGTTCTTCTCCTACTGCACTACAACATGATCTCCTTTTGAAAAGGAAATAGTTACAAACAAAAAAATCTGCAAGTAGAATTTCAACACTTTGATATTTCTGATCAAGGCAGACTGTGCAATGATACCTTGCACACAAGAGTATTGCAAATAGTGAATGTTAAAAATTTTCAACAGATCTCCAAAATATAACAATATTTTATCCCACTGAAACACATCATGAAAACACTTTTGTGCTGGAAATAATGTCATGTTCAAAACATTCCACTGACTGAGCAAGAGGGCCCATTTTTGCAACCCCCAAAATACCAAGATATGCCCCTTCTTCCTTTTTAGAGGAAAACAGAATTTAAGGGTTTGCACTTACAAAGAAAGAACTGGGACAAGGTACTACACTAAGAGAAGAATGTCTGCATTCAGCTATTCTACAAGTCACTGTCCTTCAAACTTCACACCCTTCTCACTTGATAACTGTGCTATACAGGCACACCTCAACTCACTCATACACACACGGGCCTTGCTACAACTTGTCCTGTCAAAATAATGAGTTGTTAGATTGGTGGTATGATTAGGGGGAAAAAAAAAAAATTAAGTCTAGGCTTCCTTTGGTTATACTGCAAAAATAATTCACATAGAAAAACATTAGTGCTGTTTTCAAATTAAAACCAGAGGGTGTTTCCCTACTACAGGAATAACATATTTGACAGACTAAAGGTAACTCTTGTCAAATCATCCTGTATACCCTTCATTAATTAAGCACAATTCAATTAAACAAGTACAGTTCAGATGAGTTCACCACATTTCATGCAGCTGGAAGCAATGGTCCTAGGTCAGAGAAAGACAAATTTGTTCAAACATCTGCAAAAAATTCAATGAGCTGATCCTCTCTCCTTTCCCAGTTTCCAAAGTATTCTTCATTTTTGCTTCCCCTATCATCCTGCTTCATAATGCCCATAAGAACGCATTTTTGGATTTAAAAAAACCCAAAAAACTGCCAAGATTAGCTCTAAAATGTTTCAGTTACACTTGACAAAGTAGTTGTTGAAATTGTTGTAGTTTACATCAGTTTATCAGTTTCTATAACCAATCTGAGTACTTAGTCATTTGGTTGAAGTTTACAAGGTTGCCAGGTTAGTAACTGAGTTGTCAGCACACTGTTGGCTGCTCAGAAGCACTGGGAGCAAGCAGAAACAGTTGCATTTAAGAACTGAGGATGAATTTGCTATTTTCTCAAACGCATAGGAAGACAGTTAAAATGGAAGTACCGTTAAGCAAACATCCGGATCGATGGAAGAGTAATTTCACAGAGCACTGAATGAACCAAGTTATTTTTTAACTACTGCAAGTTCATGATTCTTAAAAAAGGCTGTTGGGCGGATGAAGCGTGTCATACCAGTATTGCAACAAGAACAACTAATGGAAAACTACCCAGGCTTCTGTTTCACACACGGTGCTGCAGCCCAGACTCCAAAAGGCTTGGGCTAAGATTCGTTTCTGAATGAATCTCTTCACATTTCTGCCATTTTATTGTTAAATTCAGAGTACCAGTTTAGCCACTACAGGTTTATCAAACACTCACTGTCAGCCAGATACAACTTCTGACAAATCAAAATTAAGCTTAACACAAAGGGACCTATCTAATACGAATCCTCTTGATGACTTGTACTAGAAATTGTATTTAATCCCTGATTACCTTCTACCGCACTTCAGAGTTAAGAACTCCTGTTCAGGAGCTGTATTTTGTTCACTATCACTTCATTATTACAACAGCCCTAATCTCCAAGGTACCACCTTATTTCCCAGCTAATGCAAATATTTACTTGAACTATTTAATTGCATTTTTTAACCAGACAGGTGATGCCTGATCAAAGTATTTTCCTGAAAGTCAGATACTCAACATAGCAGATGTGTTCACGTGGCAAAGCAACCTCAAAATCTGCAGTGGGATCTCCAACACTGGGAACAGTGCAGAGAAACTATAACCATGACAACAGCAAATCACCTAGAAAAAAGGGCTGCAACACCTCCTGATATCAAAACAACATGAGTCCTAACTTCATCCTGTGTTGCCCAAATACAAGCAGTGTTTTTCACTCCAAACTGACACTTTCGATCTTGATCTCAAGAGCAAATTTGAAACTAGCTCCTTCTGCTACACATAAATAAAAATGAATCAATTTAGAGAATTATTCAGGAACTAAAAAACCAAAGACTCCAGGACCTAAAGAAAAGCATGTTAAAATAATTCATTTTTTCATCTCCGCTTTCACAGAAAGTTGGACAACCCCAAACATCTGGATACGAAGAAACTAGAAAGATTTGAAAGAAATTTAGTCTCATTTACTCCTGATTTTTTTTAAATAGACTCACCTGAAAGTAACTGTACTAACTTCTGCCATAAATAATTTTTCTTAAATGAAAAAAGTTATTTATGGCAGAAGTTAATCCTTTGCTTCAAAATGAACAGTAAAAACCCCATTCATCTGACCACTTGAATCCTGGTAAATCCCCAGATAGATTCCAGAAACACTCAAAATCCACACCAGCAGCACTGGGTGATGTTCCTGTCCCTCTCTCCCTTCATCCATACCAAAAAGGCCCCAGATTTTAGAGGCTTCTTGCACTGTCAATTCCTTCTTCTAAAATAGAGAAGATTTCTCATGCTTTTTGCAAACTTAAACCATTCGCATCTCAAAATGGAAATTCTCTTCTACACATACACACAAGTCCTCACCCTTGTAATTTTTGCAACAAAAATACCTCATTTCACATCAGGACTACCGCTGCATTTGTTGTAAGCCAATTTTCTTCCTCCACCCAAAATCCCCAGCAGTCATTACACCAAAGTACTCTTACAGATACAAGTCTGAAGCAAGTTATTTTTTCTAGTATGTTTATATACCACACTGAATTTAAAAAGTCCTTCTGAACATCAAAAACCCCACAGAAAATGAGTCTTCTGTACTAATCCACTTTAAACTTAGTACTTTCTTATCATCTTCTTCTTGTGTGCATTGATCTCACAGGAAGTTTCTTGGGTGGAGACTTGAGAAAGTTTTTGAAAGCCTGAACTGTATCTGAATAGTTTGGTTTTATTGCATATGCCCACTTTGCACCATCCAAACAGACCTAAAGCAGAATATAGTTCCAGAGAAAAACCTCTGTCCTGGCTCATCTTCATCCCTGCAGAGCTGAGGAGATCACACACCCCACTCAGCACAGCAATTGATGTCATATTCTACTTACCCTTACTGACATAATCAAAGCAGATTAAAAGACTTTTCCATAGATCAGACAAGCAAGGGAGCTGAGTGACCGGACTTCAATCCAAGGGAGCCCAGAACAGCAGCATGACACAACTAGTCTTGGAAATTACACTGTATCCCAAAAGGAAAAGTTATTCAAAACCATGCTATGACACAGCACTTGGAATAAAAAGTCAGGTTATAATCTGTACTAAAAGGCCTAACAGAAACAAAGTTCCACTGCCTACAAGAAAAATAAACTAAGCATTGAACCTCAATTGCTTACTCCAGGAAAATATGTAGAAAGACAAGCCCAGAAGAGAATAATTGTTTCTTCTTCACCATGATCAGCCAGTTTTCTAAGAACTGTATCTCTTCTAGTTTCATGTACTTAAGAGCACCGGCACGTTTACCTCAAGTGTGGCAAACTTCCTCCGAACTGTAATGTTCTATCTACCTCCATGACCAGCTAAACCATCATTTATGAGCTCTGCAAGACACAGCACAGCAATAC
This sequence comes from Pardalotus punctatus, assembly GCA_013400915.1. Classification (NCBI taxonomy): domain Eukaryota; kingdom Metazoa; phylum Chordata; class Aves; order Passeriformes; family Pardalotidae; genus Pardalotus; species Pardalotus punctatus. The sequence goes on from VZTX01023465.1 coordinate 541,214, forward strand.
TGAGACCTTCACACAGAACAGAAACCTAATCAACACACAACTGCACAGAGATGGAGGGGGTAATACATCTTTGTGACAATGCACCTGAAGACTACTCAAAAATGGGAAAAATATGCCCAAAAGATTACATTATATTAACACACTTCATGAGTTAAAGCTGAGTGACATCAGCCACATAAAGGAAGGCTAGAATATTCATGAACTTGATTGAAATGATATCATGGGCACATTTATAGAAAAGCACAAGGTCACACTATCAAACTGCATCACGAGGAATTAATCAGTTGGAAGGGTCAGAGCAGGACAAGAAAAACAAGTGACTGCAGTCACCAACACAAAACAGCCGTAAAAGGAGACAGAATAAAAGCAAACATCAAAAAAGAGTAGTCAGAGGTAGGAAGGTTCACGGTCTGCTTCAGCAGAGCCCGGTTTACTGAGCACGGAGAAAAAGTGGCAATCAGGAAAAACTTTCTCTAAGCATGCACACTGTAGGAGGATCAGCTGGAAGGGAGAGCTGAGGAACCAGTTCCAGGGAACACACACTTGATAAGGACATGTGATATGATCAGCCATGAGTAAGTTTAAGAAATCACTCAAAACCCTTTTCTCCATGGCTAAACCAACCATGCTGGGAATGAACAATAAAATCCAGTTCCAATTCAAATCCATGCTAGATGGTGCTCACATGCTAATCCTAAAAGAAAAACAAAACAAACCACAACAACTTCTGCTACATTCACTTGCTTTTTACAGTGTATTGAAGCCCAGGAACCTGTGTAACCTCTTTCAACAGGAGAGTCCAGCTTGGCTATACATCTGACAGTTAGTACTTCTTGGAAATTGATGTTTTGACAGTACATAAGTCTAACCAAGAAGGTTAAGGAAGAGAAACTAGCAGGGTGGGGAGTGTTACACAAGAACAAATTTATCAAAAATCTCAGGACATATTTAAATAGATCACACAAAAATATTTTGACCACAAGCTGGCCAGTGAAGGGTGAAAGTATCCTTACTCTGTGTACACAAGCCCTTTTCAGATGGAGAGAAAAAAAAGTCCAAGTAGGTATGAGTCACATTGAAGAATTTAAATATGACTGCTCTGGAATTGACGTGTAGAAGGGGAAGGAGCTTTAAAGCAGAGGGAGTTAACAGCAGCACTCATAGTTCACTAACAGTTCCACTGAGGTTTGTTCTTACAGATTAGAGGTTATTACAAATACAACTGTTCGCTAAAAAATGCATTTCAACATCCTGCCCCTCCTTCATTTCCTCTCTGTAATCCTTTGGTTTACAGTTTCCAAACGTGAACTTCAAGGATCAAGTAATTTCTGCTGTAACCCAAAGGTAAAACCACTAGTATGCATTACAAACCATATTATCATAACAAAACTGGACTTGACCCTCAGTCTGAACGAATGTAGATAAAATGATCCCCCATGGAAGGCACGATGAAGTCTTCTTCACAGCAAGGGAAAGACTTCACCACAACAGAAGAGAAAAACCACCCCAACATGACAGCAGCTAAAGCAGCCAAGCAGTACTGCTTGCAACATCCCCTGTAAGATATCAAAGCGAAAAAAGGTTGTTTTGTTTTCAGATAAACAGAGGAGAAACTCAAAGTGTCCCAAACCTGTCACTTGTTACACTCTGCAGACAGTATGTTGTAGCACTAGTTTGAATCTCTTTCCTATTTAGGTCACAGTTCCTGCTACTCCCACAAGTTACTGTAGGACAGAGAAACACCTCACATTGCCACTAATACTTGCAGTGAACACAGCAGTATATTGATTTTTGCTTTGTATAACTGGCAGTTGGTTTCATCACTACTCAGGAGAACAAGAATCTTAACTGAAGTTATTTCACAGGTGTGTGAGGAACTCCCAAAGTAGAAGATCCAGCATGTAGACTCATACCTGAAGAAAAAAATAGCATTTATGCTTAAACAGACATTTGAAACCAAAGGCCATCTCAACATCACCTTTACAAATAGTGCTGCTCAGGGAATTAATAATTGGAAGAGACAGGCATTGAGAGCTATTCACAGACCTAGAGCATACACTAAAAAGGTTGCAGAGGACATTCCCTCCTTCCCCCTCAAACTCTGGCATCCTCTCCTGAAGTACACGAGCATGCTTTTTTTAAACCCATAGCTTTAAGGCACTATCTTCCAGACTATCAAACTGCTGACAGTGGCAAAGAAAAAAAAAAAAAAAAAAAAAAAAACAAAAAAACAAACCCCAAATTCTGCTTGGGAACAAATATTTTGTTGTAGTTTTTCCCCTTTTGCCACCATGCTCTAGCTGCTGACTGCTATACATGCTGCTTGTGAGACTTGTCTCATGGTTCCCCAGAGATTTCTGTATTTTTCAGAATGTGTATTAAGACAGAAAAAGCCAAACCATGCTAAGTGGATTTCAATTTAATATGGTAATGCTAAAGATTCAGAAGCCCAGTCACTGACTGCAGAAACTGATTCACTAAAAAAAAAAAAAAAAAAAAAAAAAAAAAAAAAAAAAAAAAANNAAAAACACAAGTACAAGCCGTAACAAGTGCTGATCACATTTGAGCCAGTTTGGATAGCAGAAGGATGGTCCTGTGTGTCCAGGAGCCAAGAGTGGACAGGGAGATGTTTGAGTGAATTCACATGGCTTCACAAATGCTGGATACTCACAGCCCTGGCTCTCACATATGGCTACAACAACCAGCAAATGTCAGGGTCACTAGATCCCAAACCTACCTAGTCAGGGAATGTTTGTGCAAGGCAGCTTCTAGAGTGGCCTAAGAATAGCTCAGTGTATTTATGCAGTACTGACTGTTGGTCCTGCCACCCCAGAGAAGAGGATCAGGGAACTCAGTTCTACTGGATCTTTCTGGTAGAAGTCATAGAATATTCCTTACTGCCATAATGAAAATGGAGCAGGACTTAGCAATGGCTCAGCGCTAGGAAGGACAGCTGGTTTTCTGGACAGTTATTCTCGACAAGGGAATCCAAACAGGATTTTGACACTAGACCAAAGAACTTGAAAAATCCCTAAACAGAAAGCAGCAGAGCAGAGCTGCAAAGACAACTCAGAGTAAAGCCAAAGGGACTCACAGAACAGTGATATACATGAAGCAGACCCTGAGGAGCGGCAAGCTGTGTAAACTACTTAATTCTGCACATATCCTGCTCTCACACAGTAATAAAAAAAGAATCACTCCGGCTTCCAACATTCAGTTCTGCTGTCCCCCCTCCAAAAGAAAGAGAGCTTACAGCAGCAAGTAATAGTCCATAACATCCTTATAAAACATAAGCACATGCAGGAACACACAAATACAGCAATGGGGAAAGAAGCTGGCAACACTCAGGAGGAAAAAAGTTTTTAGACCATGTAAAATTAGCCAGCAGACATCGTGTTGGGTTGCCCATTCCCAGTAAACACAGACATGAATTTTGCAAAGATGCTTAAATGCCATCTGACAAAGATGTTGACTCCCAGTAGAATAGTTCCATACTTTAGGTTTGTACCATGTAAGATACATCCTAAAGGAAAAAGCCTTATGTGGAGAAAGAAAGGTTTTCTTTGTCAAGGCCTGTTACTGAAGGAGCTTTTCAAGTTCAAGAACCTTACTTTTTTTTTTTAAAGAACACAGCTGGGCAGAATAGCATCCAAATTCAACAGTATCAGAGGCAGAGACTAGAGGTTCTCCAAACCTTGTGTCAAACCATCAGACTAACCCCTTCAGGCAACAATATTCAAGGTAAGAAAAACAGTCATCTGTCTTTGAAAAATAACTAGGTCAAGAAAATACTCTGCTGTGGTCAGAAAAAACCCACAAGGCCACTTCTTGACAAACTTTATGACCTGTACAACTCTGGTTTGGAAGGTAATTATCAGTTATGTTTCAGCACAGAAAACTTAAATCTGTTCTTGACAGCAAGACCATTTAAGGAGCAAGATCGGGAAAAAAAATGTTCCCCTCTAACAGTGCTCAACCTAAAAAGCTATTTCTAACAAATCAAGGACTCCATTAATTAGCAATTATAGCTATAAGCAAAGGACCTTTTTCACCATAATGAAGGCAGGAATTACACAAGACGTGGATTACCCAAGCTCAGATGCATCTGAAATGGAGCCCTAGATGGACAGCAATTCCCAAGCCCCATTCCCTCCCCTTTTTTTAAGCTAACTAGATTAATTCATGGCAGGAAGAGGTAAAAGCATCAGATTTAAGACTGGCATTCTCTCCAACAACTTGGCAAACCGTACATTCATCCTCAGGTACTTGCATCAACACCAGTGTCAATCGAGTCTCCGTTAACTGGGCCTGTTTATTAAATAAGATTGGAAAAATTAAAGGCATGTGCGAATTCAAACCTGGTAGAAGCTGAAATTATTGGTGCAGGACCTGCTGGTCCTGTCTGACTGACCTGTCATTGATATGAACACTTGATCCCATATGTCAGACTACACAAGAAGCCTCAGATGTGCACTGGAGCTCTTAGGAAAACTTTCCCACTCTAAGATACATATTTTGAAAGGCCTTCCTTGTCAAAATGGCTGTTCCTTGGACAAGTTACAAAGACAAACAGCTCTGGTCTCAAAAAATCTTCATCAGTAACTGAAGGAATTTCACTGGTTTTATACCAGGCACAAGAAGACCATCAGACACACTGAAATAGCAGGGATTTGGAGACCACTCATGTTCAGCAGACACCAAATGCTATGGGCAGGACTCTCCCACTCAACAGGAAGTGTGAGCTCTGATGATTAAGTGCTCCAGGCTACTCTCAGAAGCAGCCAAATACTGACAACTGGAAACTTCTAGCTTGCTGAGGTAATTATTTGTAGTACTTTGAACTAATCTAAAGCTACACAGGCTTTGATATATTAAATATCCTTCTGCTACTCTGAATCAGTATGAAGCTAGCACTACATGCACACCAATACAAGCAAAATATATCACTTGTCCCCTCACTATAGCAATAATTACTTTTTAAGAGATTACATTTTAATTTTTAATAGATTATAGTTTCATCTGTGATGCCCTAAAATACACTCACAAGAACTAAGCAAGTAAAAAAAGCCCAACAGGTAACCCTGTGAGATCAATTCAGTGTTTTTATACCATGATATAAAAAGCTGACATTTAAAGGTTTCATATTAGATCAAATTATAAACTGGGCAGAGAATGTTTCTCTAAACCACCCCTCTAAAAGTAAAAATACCTGTCAGATGCTAACACTTAGCAGGACCACGACACTAATTATCCATGATTCATTAGCCATCCCACAAATCTGTTATTGCTTCCTCATATGGAAAGTTCTTAAGGACTGTCATATTCTGAAGCCTGGCAGTCAGAAGATGACTCACTCACTTTGAGACAAAACATTATTACCAAAATATAATGCCTGTTGCATAAAGACACTGTAATCACCATTGTATTTGAAAGATGAAAACAAGGAAAAGGAATTCAGCTTCCCTTCCTCTGAGTCCTCCTCATACAAAACTCAAACCACAGGGGTGGCAAGGGGAGGGGAGTGAGGAAGGGAAAAACAAATGCTAAAGTGGTTTCTATAACCAAACCCTCCATAATTTCAAAGCATGTACAACATTAACATGCTGCAGGGTGACCACAGGAAAGCACAGCTTCAGGGAAGATAATGCCTTGCACACTGCCATTTGCTTAAGGACATCCTTCAAAAAACAACAAAAATTCAAGTACTTGCAGAGCCCAAACTTAAGATTACACAACAGTGGTTGTGAAAAGAAATATTTCAGTTAGCACATCTTCATCTACAGAACAAAATAAAACCCAAGAAAACTAAAGCAGCAAGTGATGAAGGAGGGCTTGTAATTCAGAATAAAAAAGGATTCAGTTAAACAGTTACTTTTCTTTCACCTATAGAATTTACTGGAAAAAACAAATTCAAGTTCCCAATAAACACTTTATTGAATGGGCCAAGGGGAGTCTCAATCTCAATTACATCCTAGATTCAAAAAAAACTGGGAGGAAGTTGACAAGAAATAGTTTCAACATCTCATTTCGTCTTTAATTACATATGCCCTTTTCTCCAGCTGTATTCAACTGCGGAACTGTACCTAAACTGTAAAGTTCAAGAAATTGATATAGCAAACATTAATTGCTATCAGAGATGCTTCTACTTGAGAAAAAAAACTTGTTTTTTGTTTTTTTTTAAGGAAAACCAAAAATACTGAAAACCTTGAAATTCAGGCATCCCTCTCAGTTTAAATTGTTGGACTCACATGTACCACCAAGCACAGAGGATCCAAACTCATCAACCCAGGCTGCTGCTACAGCATCTCCTCCATCTCCCTCTTGCACTCTTCAGCCAGCACTGCTCTGCCAGGAGGCCCTTACAGCTTACACCATCTACTACATGTACTGCAGCCATCAAGGCTCACACTGACTGTTCAAAAGGAAAGTTAATTCCACAGGGCAGTGTCTTTGACAATTAAATCCATTTTGAGCTGAGTTACATGTTACTTGGATAAAGCCCACAAGTTTGACACAAAAAGCCCAGACAAGTCAGTTCAGTACCTACACACCATTGACACCATCTGGGATCATAAACCCTAAAAGATTCATTGCCAAATAAAGTTATGACCTGTCCTGCCTTTCTTATAGGCAGATCTTAGAAGGTTTATATAGTATTTGCCTCCTTCTGAAAGAAATTATTAGATTAGATACCATTATTCATTTTTGGCAACTAAACTGTTCTCACTTCCACAAAAATTTGTCACAACACATTAAAGAACTAAAAATCACACTTAAGTCTCGGCAACTCCCCATCAGCAGAGAAACATAATAACGTTTGCTCCCCAAAGGCCCTTTAAAGTCAGTCATGGCACAAACATCCTCAGGCACTGCTACTACACCCATTTTGGTGAAAGACTCAGCCCTTTGTACAAGAGTACTTCTGATTTCACCTGGTACAGTGCCTAAACTTATTTTAAAAAATTAAACCTTAAGTTTGCTATGTTGCTTTGCTAGTTATTAAGCATAATACCCAGTTTTAAAAATAAAGATTTTCACATGCTTCACATGAAAAACCATCTGGGAAGGGATGGAAAATGAACATCAGTTTTGCAACACCACAGTGTTAATGGGAACTGTGTAATTATAGATAAGCCTTTTAACTGATGTTAACAAAGTCACTCTTGAAATAGAAAAATTTAGAGACCTCCTACGTTACTTTCACACAACAGATGTGCAGTTCATCTATTTAGGTTTAGAAGGATGAAAGAGCCATATAACTATGCCTGAAATGACAAAATCCAACTCAAAACTGATTGTCAGATAGTAACATAACGCCCAGTGAAAAATACAGATTTCTGACAAGGTTAAAAAGCTGTCTTTAAGCTTAAGTCAAGTACTTATGGCACAAATGCATACTCTAAAAATAGTTTCATACCTCCCTGAAAATACTACTGCTATTTAAACAAGTTCCTGCTCAAACAATGGACAGAGCAAGAGATAAGCACTAAATGTTACACATTATTAAGAAGTTTAGAAGAATGATATACTGATTTATAACAGCATAAAATAAAGCTGTGTTGGGGGGGTTGTTGTTTTGGTTGTTTGGGGTTTTTTTTTAAATATCTGGAGTTCAGGCCTGCTTACAGGCTTTTTTATTCTGATCCTCTACCTGTTAAGGAATTTTATTCTTTAAGTTTTGAAAACAGCAGTTGATTATTAACATAAAAATTTCAACATGGGAACTAGCATCTGTATAACACTTTACAAAGCAGAGTAAATAAAGCTTAACATGACTGAAAAAGGTTCATCACTTTCTACAAAATATTCGTTTCATTAATCTATGTTACTAGAGTACTTGGAAAAGGTCTGAATTAAGAGACCTAACTATTAGTGAAAGGAATATTCTAACTGCTTGACTGGAAATGGAGATCTATCTGAACACCTCAGCTGGTCCTACTCAAGTCCTCAAATCTGTAAGGAGCTCTAAGTCCTTTACTATTATTTCTTAGGGCAAAAGAGAATTACACATGAGCAGTAGCTAACACATGAAAAAAAATTTCCAGGACAAAAAAGCATAGTCATTCATAAATTTTTCACAAAACAGAGGTGGTAGCTGGATACAGACTCCCAGGCTCTATGTACCACATTTAATATCTGCTATTCCTCCTCCTGCTCCTGCAGGAGTTGCTTTCAAACAGAGACTGAGATCTCCCATGTTTTTATTAACTAGAGGACCAGGAAGATTAAAGTTCTATTTCCATTAAATATTATCATGACAGTAGGAAAGAGATCCAAAAATACATGACACTATCTTAAGTGAGTCTGGATGACTTTTATAGCTTAAGCAAAACTGCCTATGCTTCCCACAAAAGGTTCTTTTATCTGCTAAGGAAACCACATCCCCGGAGGCATTTAAAAGGCTACAGTGGACCAAATACTAGAAAAATATATATTGTGGGAAACAATCATGCATAAACAGAAGAATGAGACAGGATGATTTAAGACATCTTTCCTCAGCCGGGATTTCCACAAATTTTTTTTTTTTTTTACAGATTGATAGCCAAACGTGAATAACCACTCACAAAAATTTGACTCAAAACTTGTGTATATTATTCTTTATTTAATTTGAGAATATGAGGGGGTTAATCACACTACATAGCAGATGCACATTCCTCAACTTCAGAGAGGCAAATTTAACATACCGTCCAAGTCAAAATATTTGGAAATTTATTAGACTTCTGATCTCCAGAGAGGTGCAGAGCTCAGGAGTACCTGTGCTCTCCCACCAGTGACAGTGCTGCTGGGACTGCCACTGGCCATAACTGAAGTTTGCTCAAGTAAATGCCACAGGAGGAGGCATTTCAAGAAACTGCTCCAACCTTTCACATACCTGTTCCTCTCCAAAGAGTATTTCTTCCTGATCTTAGCAATTCTCTGGCCTCTTAACTGATTTCCAAAGAACAAATATAGCTTGACCAACCATTGCAGATTGAAGCCGACTTGCATTTGATTGTTCAAAATCCTGCAGGCATAGCAGTAGTTTATTTTCACTCTGCTGAAGCTTAGAAAACCTACAACTATATTACTGTACTCATTTCCATTCATTCAGACATTTGTCCTCCAAGACAAGGTTACTCAAAGAAAAAACAGTATTTCCAGAGTGTCTTTAGCCTCTTGCACACAGGGGGACACTGCATGGGCAAAGAGTAGAAAAATTTGCCTCGAGGTCCATTGCTGGCAATTTATTTTCAGCTATGAATTATGTTTATGCCTAGAATCACAAAATGGATTTAAACCACTGATTTACTTAGCTAGACACTTTTGATACAATCTTGATATTGGAAATACAAATCATGTTATCTTTTGCTTTCTTGGTTGATGATCACTTACAGAAATTACTACCACAGGAAGAAAAAAAACCAAAAAAACCAAACCAACAACCCAACAAGTCCCAGAAGTGTTTTTCAAAGCAAAGGTACGCCAGGATTAGTCCTATTTTTCAAATGTTAAGTTAAAGGCTCCCGTGATAATAGCTATTAAATTTTTTTTAAAAGAGCTAAAATTCTGTTCCTGGCTCAATTACTTCAGTCATAGCCATTCTTTTTGGTCTTGATCTTATACAAAGGGAAACTACTAGTGGTACATATCTACATTTGCTACTATTTTATTGATCCAAATCAACCCCAGCTCAATCCTTCTCTACATATTACTCATCTATATTGTATTTTCCACAAACCATATTTCAAAAGCCAAGGGCATCCAGGGTGCCCTGCGGCACATTTAGTGCAAGGACATCTACCACCTATTTTATCTGAGCAGTGTTGCACCATCAATGCACCACTGAACTGCAACATGCCATACACAGGTAGAAAAAAATCAGACCTATATCCTGACCAAGAGATGCTGTAGTACATTTTTCAAGTGAATCACAAGAGCTTAAGTGATTAAGAGCTGCAATAGTATTAAAGACCTTCCCCAAATCACACTGCACTCGTGGGCAGGGCAGAGAACAGCCTTTGTTGACACCACTGCATCCACAAGCAGAAATTACATCTACCCCAAATAACCTGTTTGTTCCCATTTAGACAGGAGGCTACGAGAGACAGGCTTTACATAAGCATCTCAAGCTATTTAAAGCAACATGTTTACTATTTACAGAACACAATCTGAATGAACTTCATGAGCCAGTACTTAACCTACTTTAGCCAGTGCAGCCCTGACTCACAGGGCAGGCACCCTGTGAGCTTAGTGAGGGACTTGATATCACTTCTTTATCTTGCACATGCTAAAACAGCAACCTGGGAGACAGCCTAACACACGGGAGCAGCTACTTTACTACACTGTTCACATATATGATAATACTGTCATTTTTTTTCATGCCCATTCTTGGGTTCTAGTTCCAGCAGTGCAGCTTGGGAACATTAATGCATTTTGCTGTAACATAATTAAAGTGAACAAGTTTACTGTAACGATGCCTAACAGGGCACAACTTGGAATCTTCTGGACAACAGGAATTCAAAGAATCAAGAAGAATGCTTGCACGCTTATTTTGCTTTAACTTAGTGAGGTCACAGTCTGGCTAATTCATAAACCTGTCTGCATACTGACCATCACAGTAACCTCAAAGGGCAAAAAACAGCCATTGCCTGGTAGTTCTCAGACTGCAACCCCACTTTTTTTACCCTGGTTTACATACCTAAATAAGATAATTAGTATTACAGCTCACCCTTGTTATCTATTCACACTGGCTTTTACAAACTGGCCCACCCATAGGAAAACTCAAGTACATGGAGGCACAGATTGCAGAAGAGTGATCAGGAGTTACTAGGAAAGTCTCTGTAATAAAAGCAGCAGTCACCTGACCCAAGTTCAGTTGCAACACTGCCGATGTTTATTAAGTACCGCCTCCTCACCCCACCCCCTTCAGGGACACAGATCCACCCCAACATTCACTTCTACTTTGTGTATATTTTTCAGCTGCTGTGGAAATCACTATCAACTAGTGCCTCCGCTTATTCTCCCATTTAAGTGAAACTAATTTTGCTGTTTTGGTCAAAGTTGACATCTTTGACTCCTATGTTCACAACTCACCCTGTGAGAAGCCCTCCTTACTATATATAGAGCCACTACATCACTGCAATCTGCAGCATAAAGGCAATAATCATAAAGCAATTTCAGCTCAATTTACTTCAAGGACTAAAGTTATCCAAGTGTTTTCCCTCTTAAACTTCAAAGAAGACTAAATCAAGCATTCAGGTGTTACAGGTGATGAAGAACTGTTTACAAAAATTAAACTGTTATATAACACTGTGAAGGCCCAAGATATGGCATTAAAAAGGCCGATTATCAACAGAAAATAGCTCCATCAGTAGTTGTCAGAGTTTGAACCACTGATGCACACTCTGAAGCCCCCAAGATGCACACTGGCAGGAGCCAGGCCATGCTGGAGGAAGTATCACATTGCACATTCATTGTTCCTGCATCCCTCAAAGCAGCTGCTCTGGTTGGGCAGGGTGCCAGCTACAGCTTTGGCCTGACCTGGTGTGGCACTTAGGATCTCTCTCAGTACCAAGAAAATCCACTGGTATAAAATCTAGATGACTTTAAAGTATTTCTAAGAAAAGAACTAAGAAAGTACAACTTCAGTCCCTGAGTTGTTTGACTGTTTAGAGACTCTTAAAGCTCTTCATTGTGTTGTCTTATCAGTCTAATGTTAATTAACACACGAGACGCCATAGCATTGAATAGCTGAATCTATTGCTTATGTGGATAAAGCCAGATATTTTGTATTAACTATTTAAACAGACCACTTCAGAAAAAACACTGAGTTTGATATTTTTAAGTATGATAGCAGGATTATTATTTCTTGGAGCCTCATGCCACCACATTGGGGGAGGGGTAACAGAAGAATGTTGAACACCAGAAAGACTTCAAGCTACAGTGTGTTGTTTGATCTGAAACAGAATTAAATCTCACTGTCACAGAAAAACTTGCTTACACACCAAAAAACATGTGCAACCTCTTGGCTGCTCTTTCCTTGTCGCACCTCAGGATCAACTGACATAATTCATGAAGCAGAACACTGGAAAAAAACTCAGCAGTTTCCACTTCAGTAAAGAAACATTTCTCTCCTCATGCTGCAGTTAGCAGCCTAAACACCACCTTGACTCATTCTGTGGCAGCCTCTGAGACAGAGCAGATTTGCTGCAGGAGAGCACGAGCCCGGCGAGGCTCTTTGCCACACGCAGGCATCTCCAAACACCAGGGTGACAGGATGTCTGTGCCACAAAGGAAGGCTGACACTGCTCACTGGAGCCAGCTTCTGATTTGGGTGGCTGCGAACAAATGCTCAGCGGGCACAGACACCGCGTTCAGCTGTTCTACAACTCCTACAGCTCTTCTAGCACACAAAACTTGAATGGAGAAAGTAATTTTGAGCCTTCAGGGGCTGAAAACTGCTATCATATTTTGTTATCTTTTGCTAGTCTTTCCCACTTGTTTTTACAGCTGTCTTCATGTCCTAGAAGGCCTGATGTTTCACAAGTTTGTATTTTCAGCTTCTAGTCCAGAAAAAGATCCTTCCAGAATTTAGCACTATGTGAGAGCTAAGCAGTGGTATACAGCAATCTGTGTGAACTCTTCAATCTCTTTCCACATACATGAATCACTCACTTTACTGGATATTAATGTAGCATTTTCCATGAGAATTGAAGATATGGCATATTCCTTCCCAAGAGGGCATGAAAACCTAAAACACAGGGGGAGTGCAGTGAAGTATGACGGTCTGTGGAAGAATAAAACAAAGTCAAAGTACATAGAAATAAACAGTTTATGGTATTAAGAGCTGCCCAATTTCTTTACCTCTTTTAAATAAAAGCACAAATCAGAATATTAAAAATCCAGCAGTGGAAGGAGCAAGCAATGAACAAGTACAGAAATTAAGAATAGCACGGATAGATTAATAATCTGAATTTTCTCATCAATGAATTCTGAACTTAAAAGCAATGACAATGGAAACTTTGCTTTCAGAATTAGACTTTTGATTTTCTAGCACTAATGTTTATCAAATTATTAGGGACTGAAGCAGCAACCAACAAATATGTCTTCAAAACTCAACTACCAAAACCACCAGTTCAGTAATGAAAAAACCTCTCCAAAGCAAACAACCAACACCAAAGCAAAACCAAGAAATACAACACATCAAACCAAAAAACACTTTTCATCCCCTTCTGCCTCTAAAGCTTCACCCAGCCACAGCTATTCAAGATATTCATTCAGCTGTAACAGCCCTTGCTTCAAGCTAAAGTAAATAAATCATTTAGTGCTGATAAATATTGATTTGAGAGAATTCCTTGCTGCGAAGCCTTGAGCAACTTTAGCAGGTGTTTCAGTGTCAGCCTACCAGGACACCAGAGCATTGGCAGAAATATCTGCAGCCCCAAAACCTTCATCTTCAGGCAGCTGTGGCTCCAACCTTCAGATCCATCATAAATCATATTTCACCCATGTTAAGTTCTCCACATGCACTGTTATCTAACTGCTGACCTGGTTTTGAGCAACTACTTGATAAGTTGAGCTTTTTAGGAAGATTTGAGAACATCAAAATATTTGCAGTAAAGCTTAGAACAAAAATCCTTAAAAGCACTTGTTTGCAGACGTCTTTCATAAACTGACTTGGAAGTGAATTTGAAATCACAGAAAAAGTATTTTTGGAAACAATAAGGAGCCATCAAGATACATGAAAGGAAGGTCTTACTGAACTTTCCCTAATGGTAGCCCTGATCTTCACTGAGCTATATGTAGATATAGGACACCTTGTGTGACACTTCAAAACAAGCCTTCTGTAGTATTATCTCATGATATTTTGCACAGCAGTAATTTTGTTTAAGACCACGATACAAGTTTCACAGCATATACATCTGCCAGGCTTTGGGGCACAGAGAGAAGGTAAGATAGCAATACTTCTAACAACATAATAGGTAAGTAAGCTGTCATTCTAAAAAGCCCCAATATTTCCTGGAAACTTAATTCAATTTTTACTTCAAATGTTTCCAGTATTTGCCTAGTTTTAAAACAGATGTTTTCATTAAAGTTTAGCATGTATGGAAATTGATGTGTTTCCAAGCTATATTTTGTGCCTTTGATTAAATACACAGTAGTATCTTAATAGCAAGATTCTGCTGAAACAGGTGGAAAAGAAACCATCAGGCCTTGACACTGCAGAATGAACTTTGTTGCATAAACTACTTAGTTTATCATGAAATCATCATTTCAAAATAGGTCTTACAAGAAAAAGTAGTGAAGACCAGCTGAATATTTGTTTAATGCACAATTCTGTGGCAAATCTGAACAGTCAAAAAACTTCTACAGATATGGGCTGTACCAGGTTTCCTCCATACACACTGCTGTATGGATTACTTAAAAGGCATAAGATCTGAGCAACTGAAGCTGTTCTGCAGCCCAAAATATTGCATCTCACCTCCAGAGCTTGAAGAATGCAAGCATCAAGTCTAGCCAAAATAGAGGGCAGGTTTTAAATTTTACATAAAGAAACCTGCAATAGACCACACAGGCAGTTGAAAGGCAAATCCAATAATACTTCTGGTCTAGATTAGCAAACTAATCCCAGCAGTGATTAACACAGAGAAACAGGTAAAATCTGATTAGCTAACTAGTAAACTTGCATCTTAGCTAAACCTCAGAACAGTGTCCAGTCATACCTGGAACGGAACTGGTTACCAACCTTGTCAGTAAGTAAACAGATTGTTCTACCCCCACAGCTTCATCAAAAATCTGTATTTTTTAAAGAGGAAAATCCTTTAAGATATAGGGAAGTTGTTTCACCAAAGTACAAGAGAAGGGCAGATGCCATCATACAGACTTTTAGCCCAGTGGATATAATTTAGTTAACATCACACAGTTCAGTTCCAATCTCCTACTAGTATTTTCCCCATGCATTTCTATGTAAAGCCTCCTGATACCAGGGTACCATGAACTGGATGCTTTAGCCAACCATCACATTCTATTCAGCTTTTCTTTTGCACAATGCATCACATACAGGGACATTGATGCAAACTATCTCCTTTCCTTCCACTTTTATTGCTGCTTTTGCAAACTGCCTCCTCCCCACTACTCATAACAGACCTATCAGTCTCCAAACCGCTCAAGTCTGGTATCTACTGAAGGCAGTAGGGTTATAAGCACAAGCACAAAGTGTTCTCTGGCCATAATGTTAGATTCAGTTTTACATTTTAAACTGTAGCACTCTAGTCTGTGGACACAGAAGCTCCAAAAAATGAGCTGTGTACATGCATTTCTATTGCATGCAAAGTGTAGGCATGAACTGAAGCTTTCTAGTTTTTGAATGAGCACCTCTACTCGAATGAGGAGGGAAGTAGAATTCTGAATGAAATTTTGGAGTAAAACACCTCTCCATTGAGCTGGAGCACCTGCAGTTGCCATATCAGAATACTATCTCTTTCCAACTGCTTATTAGCAGCTTCTTTAGTTAATCCATTTATACAAAGGTTTGCTTGCTCTTACTTAGCTTTATGGAATTACTCAGACCAAGGGGAGGTTTCATCAAATAGATTTGCACTAAGATTACTCAGAAATCAGAAATCATAAATTTTTTTGCTATCCTGCCTAATCCATTTCCCATGGCTTCCTTACTTTTCAAAAAGCAAGCCATTTTTCTGTGGCCTCTGCTTTAAGCATCTTTTCAGAACTCTCAGCATTCTGAAACAAGTAGAATGGGTTTCAAGAACTGGGTTTCACAAGCAAAATGTAAGTTGTTTTAGGGTATAGTATAAGCAGCCTGCTCTCCTCCTGAAGGTGACAGACACAGGGCACAAGGCAAATCTGCAACAACTACAAATTAGATCAGCTGATCTACAAACAGCCTTTCTGCAAGAGATCCCTTCCCACAGTGAGGAAAGTAAAATCTCACCCGTGTCATTTTAAAAAAGTCTAACGATGGCCTGTTCCATCGTACATCCTCCTCCCGTCTGCGCTTCAGCCGGCTTTTCTTTTCGTTCAGGACGCAGGGCTGCGAGCGGCACCTCAGCAGGCCCTGCCGCCGGCTGAGCTCGGGTGTGGAGGTGGGAGTGCTGTTGGCTGAAGGCAAGAGATTTCCTGTCTCAGTGATGTGCTCCTGGGAGAGGGAGAGGCGGCGCCTTGGGTTAAAGTCACAAGGGCCTCCGGAATTCCAGCGGGTGCTGGAGCTCGTGCTGCCCTCGCTGCTGTCCACAAACCCGCTGCTGGCAGAGGAAGGTCTGGGTACTGGAGACGTGTTGAAGCTGGTGATGGTGAAGACGTTGTTTAGGGACAGGATGTTTTGTGGCAGGCTGATGCTTGTGCTTCTCTGCAAGGTGGCACTTCCATGGCTGTTGCAGCGCTGCAAGGTAGCGCTGCCGCCGCTGTTACAGCGTCTCTTTGACACAGGAGTCCAGACCTTGGAGCTGCCGGGCTTCCAGGGGGAGCGGCAGCGAGCCAGCTCATCCGGCTCCGACAGGGACCGGCAGTGGCGCTTGGTGGGTGGTGCCAAGGGCTGACCCGAGTTTTCGTTAAGGTTTAATTCACTGATCCATCCTGACACCATGGACGTGTTGGAAGATTCCTGCTGCCACTGCAGACTGCCATTGCTGGCAGCGCTGCTGCTGAACGGGCACACCGGGAAAGGGTAGGCTGAATTCCTGGTTGTGTCAGGCTGGATTGGGTAACCCCCATTTAAAGCTTTCCAAGGACTGTCTTCTGAAAGCAAAAAAGAAGATACAGGTGAAAGGTGAAAACGGAAAGAACAATTTGTTTTAAACCTAGTTTAATGTAAAGGCATCACAGTCAAGTATAGAAGGATGAGCCACAAATATCCAGGTCTCAATCAAAATTCTATACTGCAGTTATGTGTTCACTTTTTAAAAAAGGCAGAAAATTCAAAAAATACAAATACCAAGGTATTTCAGGAACCAGTCCAGGCATTCCAGTGTATATGTACCCTATTAAAACTTTTTCCTTTATATTAAATAATTACAGTACGTGTTTTTCAGTGATCAACAGGGAGAGTTTGCTAGTGCACAGCACATACCGCAATTAAAACAAGTAACAGTGACCAACCTCAAGTACAGATTAACAAGTAATGTGAGAAGCCATCAGGGAATTTTTATTTTAATTTTTTTTATGCAAGAGCAGGATAATCTCTTCAGACTGCTGTTCTTCATTTAGCTTTTATGCTTTTCTATTAAGAACACCTTACTACAGAAAACTTGCAAAGGGTGTTCACATTCTCTGGTCTGAAAGGCTTTACTTTAAATTAGAAACAGTATAAAGTTAAATCAGACTGCAGATTGTTGCCTCCCCCCCCCATACAGTCTGAATATAAGAAAAAACCCAAAATCTTTATTCAATGCATAAAATAAAGTATCCCTTAAGAACAAACTGCAAGTTTTACTGTGAATGCAGACATAGAGCAAAACTTCTCATCTGAAGTGGCAACGCTGGGTTAAAAGCAGTCTGCCAGTGCAGCCTCTCATTCTTTTGTGAAGCGTTTCTTTGAGAACATTCTGCACATTTTACAGCTGTTCCTCCACATTATACAATGAAGTGTAAGAAGAACTACAGCAGACTTTGGATTTGCAAACTGAAAAGCAGCAAAACTGTTGGCCAGCTAACAGTGCTTCATGCTTGGTTAGAAAATTTGCTAATTTAAACCAATTAGCCAAATAAGTTTCACTTATCCTGGCTTTAAAGAATGAATATTTAAAATACCCATTTTTTCCCATACACCTATTTTAAGAACCTAGATACAACCTAAACACTAAATACTAGTATATTTTTATGGTTGACTTTCTAAACTAAGTTTTAGAGTAATCAACAGCTAAAAGATTTGCTGAGTAGCTTTAAAAGTTATAAACCCAAATAGTTGTACATGTTCCATGCCCAAAGTATGTCATGGATTATCCTGTTTATTTGGATCTTATTTAAAGAACACCCTATTGTCTCAAAATCATTTAACTGTGCAGACAGCTGGCCTATTCAAACATGTTTTATTAGAATTCCTCTGTCCTTCCTCCTCCATTCTTTCAGATGGGTACAACCACATACTGTGCTTTGCCTTAAGCATGCAAGCTCTTCAAGGCAGGAACCATCCATAATTCAATGCAAGTAAAAGAGCCAACACAATGGGATCCAGCTAATGTTTGAAACTCCTAGCATCTACTATAGGACAATTTCCTAGCTTGGACTTGCCTGAATTTTAAAAATCCTTAGGAAGCATTCTTCCAGGCTAGGAGGCATATTTAAAAGTTTAATGGAAAAAAAAAAAAAAAAAAAAAGTGAAGAGTTGAACTTAATTGTTTACATGGTAGAAGCATCTAATCATTTAGGCTGGAAAAGAGCTCTAAGATCAGAGTCCAACCATTAACTGAACTCCACCTAGCCCATCACTAAACCATGCCCCAAGTGCCACATCTACATGTCTTAAATACATGCAGGGGTGGGGACTCCACCACTGCCCTGGGCAGCCAGTTTCAATGCTTGACAACCCTTCTGGTGAAGAAATTTTTCCTAACATCCAATCTAAGCCTCTCCTGGTGCAATTTGAGGCCATTTTCTCTTGTCCTGTCAGCTGCTGCTTGGGAGGAGCCTTTCCCTCAGGCACTAGAGACAGGTCACCTTGTTAGAGAAGAAGACCAGGTTGAGTCAAACAGGACCTGCCTTTCATAAAGGCCAGGGTGGGCCTGTAGTTCCCCAGATCCCCTTTCTGGCCCTTCTGGTAGACGGGTATTACATTTGCAAGCCTCCAGTCACCTAGGACCTCCCCCAGTGAGTCCAGACAGCTGGGAAATGACAAAAATTAGCTCAGTAAGCCCTTCCATGAACTCCCTCAGCCCTCATCTAAGTGATATAGCAGATCTCTGACCATTTCCCTTGGATTATGGGGGCTTCACTCTGCTCCCCATCCCTGTTTTCCAGCTCAGGGGGCTGGGTAACCAGAGAACAACTGGTCTTACTATTAAAGACTTGAGGCAAAGAAAGCATTAAATACCTCAGCTTTTCCTCATCCTTTGTCCCTATATTCCTCCCTGCATCCAGTAAAGGATGGAGATTCCCCTTAGCCCAACTTTTGGTGCTGATGCGTTTACAGAAACATTTTTTATTGTGTTTTATGGCAGTAGCCACATGAGGTTCCTGTTGGACTCTGGCCCTTCTAACTTTCTCCCTGCATAATCTCACAACATCCTTGTAGTTCTCCCGAGTTCCCTTCCCATCTCTCCAAAGGTCAACTCTCCTTGCTTTATTTTTTTAGCCTTGAGCTCCAGCCAAAGCTCTCTGCTCAGCCAGGCCAATCTTCTTCCCCACTGGCTCATCTTTCAGCACATGGGATAGCCTGCTCCTCCACCTTTAACATTTCCTTCTTACAGCACATCCAGCCTTCCCTGACTCCTCCGTCCTTCACGACTGTCTCACAAGGGATTCTGTCAACCAGACTCCTACACAGGCTGAAGTCTGCCCTCCAGAAGTTCAAGGTGGCAGCTCTCCTAATCCCTATCTCCTTATTTCTCCAAGAGTCACAAACCCCAGTCACTGCACCCAAGGCAGCCTCTGACCACCCCATCACCCACCAGACCTTCCCTGCTCAAACCCAGCAGGTCCTGCAGGGCATCTCTCCTGGCTGAGCTCACTCATCAGCTGTGTCACAAGGTTTTTCCCACTCAGTCCAGGAACCTCCTAGACTGTTTCCTCTCTGCTGTACTGTATTTCCAGCAGACATCTGGTAAGGTGAAGTCCCCCATGACAACAAGGGCTAGTGATTGTGAGACTTCTCCCAGCTGCTTATAGAATATTTGCCTGCCCCTCCATCCTAGTTGGGTGGTCTGTTACAGACTCCCACTAGGATACCTACCTGGCTGGTAATGCTATTTAAGATAAGGCACCATTTGCCTTTGAAACCTTTCACAAACCAAGATTCATTTTTTATGAGGAAACCCACTGAGCAAGTAAAAGTCCTCCATGCTTAGAGAAAATATAACATGCAAAATTTCAAGTCCACCCCTTAATAAAGCAGTACAAAACTTACATATCAGTAAGTGGAATTTTTGTTTTTGCTAAGATAAAACTTACTCTTATTCTAATAGGACCAAGGGGAAATAAAAACAATACTTCTGTGAAGGCACAGGACTTCAACTTATGGTTTGCATCATGCTGGACGTTCTACGTGGCAAAGAATATAATAAGTTGTACAAAGATTTCTACCAGCTGAGGAATCTGAAGATGTTTAACATGAAAAACAGCATTACTGTGCTTCTGTACACCAAGGCAGATATCGAACAAGAAAAAAAAAAGTGTTACAAGGGCTTTTTACTATGCAAAGCAGATCACAAGTACAAAACTAACAACCAGCTATTCCCAGTATTGTTCAAAGACCAGCTTAAACCAGCAGGCTCTACAGCAGCATGCTCCATCCCCCTCACCTTATTTACAAAAGAAAGGCTGCTTGCTATACCAATTACCTCAGTAAAACACAGCTAAGGTTTCTGAAGAACTTACCATTGATTTCGAAAGGGAACAAGCTGCCACTTTTGTTCAGCTTCTCAGATGAGTACTGAAATCAATCAGAAAAAAGAAGTTTTAACTGTGGAAAGAGTCAGCATTCACGTCAAGGAAACTGCATGCAGTTTTTAGTTTTCCTATATGTGCACTTAACAATGCCTTTAAAAAGGTGGGGTTTTCCAATATATCTTGAAGGAATTCCTGAACAGCTGATCTTTATAAACAAAGCCTCTGGCATCTAATTATTTGTAATGTTTTCTGATATATTACTAAGTATCAAACAGTTTCAAGAGTTGCAACATTAGCCCATGTGAATAAACTGGAAAATTAGGAGTTATAATTCATCCTTAATGAAAAAGCTTTGATCCAATTCTCATTTCAGTAGAAAGGAAATTACAATCTGGCAGTTGGGTTTCCATTTTCAATCTTAAGGCTAGAAGGCAAAACACTTCAACTAAGAGGCAGGAATAGCTTTATCTAAATTAAATACACAAGCTCTTGAGGTTCACCACCATGAACACTGTTCCAATCAGGCTTTATTAGTATTTTGCATTTTCTTATAATCAATGCAGTGAAATGTTTTTTTTTATTTCTTCAAAGTAGAAAAGCCATTTTGAAAAAATCTTTCCTAGCCCCAAAACATCTTTTTTAGACTGACTGCTTTTTAGGTCTCTGCTTATTGGTGGTGGTTCACTACTCAGAAACAACATAATAGCCATGCTTAAAACAAGGTTTGTGTGTAAAGGCCTTCAATTCAAGCCTCATCAGTAGCATCTGAAAAGTAAGACAAGTTTGTAACTAATTTTACTTAAAAAAATATTACTACAAAGGCATCCTTAGTGGTCTACATTTCTCAGACAAAGCATACAGCTTGCAATCCAGCCTCCTATAAAGGAGCTATAAATAAGTGGCTCATGGCTGCATCAGCCCAAGGGTCATTATTCACTCCCCCACCACCACCTCAGGATGGAGAGGAAGATTGCTTTAAAAAAGAGCAACACACTTTATGTGAACATTGTTCTTTGTGTATAGCCAAAGAAGATAGCATTGTACATACACTTCCTTTCCAGATACAAAGTCAATTTTTAAACAAACATCCTTGGGCTACCAAGCTTTTTTCTTTTTTTTCTGTACAGCAGCACATAGTGCTAGTGACAACTTTATATCCTTGAGCCCCAGAGAGAAACACTGAGCTGTGATAATAATCCCTTGGTGTTATTGTTTTAGAGGTAGGAAATAACAGAGCAGATGAAAGGATAGGACAGCAATGAGATTTTTAACCTCATTTTTTATCAGCATCTGCATGAGCCAAACCATTTCATTTTTACTTCAAATTTGCATCTGTAGATGCATTTATAACCTCCTTTTAAAGAAGCTACTTTAAGTAAACAGCAGAACACCAAGTTTAAAGTTCCACTGGATTTGCTGTTGATTAGTCCAATTCAAACCATTTGAAGTCTGTAACTTGCCAGTTACATAGAATTCACATTTAAAAAGCCAGTATCCATTGTTTACTCTCATCAGGTACCAGCTTTATGTGAAAACCAGGAGCACACTAATGTAACAGTAGTTACATTTCAGCTGTCCCTGAAGGGGAAACTTAGACAAATTAGAGACTTAAAGGTCTTCCAACAAATTCTTCCTTTCCAGCTTTCCCCAAATGAAAGGCAATACCAACCTATTGAACTATCAGATAGTAACCAAGGAAAACATGTTTTTGGAACAAAGCTCTGTGTCAAAAATTCTTATAGCTAATGGAGAAGAGCAGCAAGATGAGTTAATATGAGCATAATAGTTAGGGATATTTTAGAGACTATTTATTCACACAGGCCAAGATATTCAATGCTCAGAAGGAACAGAACCTCAAGGACTATCCTATGTGGCAGCCGATACTTTGTTTTTGCAAACAGTTTTCTGCTAAATGCATCTTCAACAAGGTTCTCTTCATGAATGTCCAAGTTATTTGATTACCTCCACTTTTCCACCTTAAAAAGCCTTGTCCATGAGGTAGAGACTAAACTACTTTATCTTTGACAGCCGCAGAGCACTGAAAACATTTTTCAGGGGGAACATGGAAAAAGTGCTCTTTGTACTCCACAGAACTTTAATGTTCTCTCAGACAGCAACCTCATCCTTACAGCTATTTCTGCCCAGGTTCTGGAGAAGTCAGTGCTCAGTTCTGACAAAGCACACAGATTTCCTCCGCAACTTGGGATTGTCTATACAGAATCCTACTAAGTCACAAAACAAATCTTTGCTAATTCTTTGGAGATTCAGACCAAAAACCTTAAGAACATCACATGTGACATCACATGCTGAAAGGGAGAGTAAGCTGCACTATTTCCAGCAAAAGCTGAAGGCACTGAAATAAGGGCTGAGTGACTAAGAGAACAGTAAGTAGAAAATCTCCTTTCCAATATATGCTTGGCTTCCTATAACTGAAACTAAAATACTTGGAAACAGTGTCTACTGGTATATTTTAACGATGTCTGGAAGTCCAAACTTGAGTAGACTCTGTCAGGCTGTAAATTCTTTATAGGAGGGACGATTTTTTTTATCTATACAGCACATGGCACAAGTCCCACTAGATATTACTGTAACAGGGCACTGAACCAGTTTATCAGCTCCACTGGGCTGGCCACACTCTACCCTCCCCCATTCATTCCCTTTGTGTTATGATCTACCTGAAGCTTCCTCAATGAAGACTTTCTTTTATGATTATGCTTGAAAAGAGATTGCAATTGCTAAGAACCTTGACAGGGAAGTCTGCTACCCTCTGTGTGAAGGAAATCTTCCTCAGAATAAGGCCAAGTTATTCAACAAGGTCACTTTCCTGAAGAGGAAACACATCCATCTTGCAATTACTGCTTTTTGAATAGATGTTAAAACATTCACCAAGGTCTCATGCCTCTGGAAAATTGATTAGGGAAATAATGGCATGTTTTAAGATAGACACACAAAACAATGAAACTACAAGTTTCACCTGAGGTTCGAATTGTTTGCTTCAGGCCAAGAAGTGGATCTACTCTGAAATGCTTGTTCACAAATAGAATCTCTTTTGTACATTTGGAGAGCCTATGCTCAAAAGGAAAGGAAACATGTGGTACAACATTCAGGACAGTGTTGCAAGTTTCAGTCAGTTTTCTGAGTCTTAACAGCTGTTCTTTCATTAAATATTCACTTGAAAAGACACTTAGTCTGAACTAAGTGGAAGAGCCATGCAAGTGAAGCTGACAATGAATTATAATTTACATCACTAATTTTAAGTGTTCTTTGCTAGCAGAAGCCAAC
The DNA here is from genome assembly GCA_013400915.1 of Pardalotus punctatus. Taxonomy (NCBI): domain Eukaryota; kingdom Metazoa; phylum Chordata; class Aves; order Passeriformes; family Pardalotidae; genus Pardalotus; species Pardalotus punctatus. Next base: position 565,034 of record VZTX01023465.1, read on the forward strand.
TCTAACAAAAATAATTCTGGCTATTCTTCTAGACTCCAATGTACTGCATTAAGAACTTCACAGCCTGTGCTATCCCTCCTCATTATTCTCAGAATGAGGACTTCATCTTCATACTTTTTTAATTAATGGCTTTAATTTCAAGGCATTTTTTCCAGTTTCCAAGTATATTTGAGTTCCTCCAATTTATCAGCATCCTTTCCAAACCACAGGGAAGCCATTGTTTATCATTCAAGTACTAATTTAACCACCACCATACAGATGTGACTTGGTTTGAATAGGCCATGCCAGACCTCCATTTCTCTACCAAATATCCTCCAAATATGACTGGATATGAAATAGCATGGAGGAACATTCTGACCTTTTCTCAGGATGTAAAGAAGTGATTAAGTCAAGTCTTCTGACCAGTGGCTTTTCCTCTGAGGAAGTCAGTCTAGTTCTAAACCTTTCAACACAAATAACCCTCAAAAATTAAAAACAACAAAACCCCACATGACTGCAAGGGGTTTTATAGTAAAACTTGTTCCTTGCACAAATCCTTGCCTGGCAGTGCTCATGTTTCCTTCATAATGCCACACCTTGAAGTCTTACAGCTCGCATGCTGTTACTTCACAAACCAACATGAGATTATATACAAGGAATATGAAAAGGGTACAAATTTAGTCAGAATATACAGAAAAATCCAAGACTTTTGAGCTCTATGAAAGTTCTTAGAGTTCAAGGGAATAGAGACCAACTCTTTGATTTAATGCTGCTGTCAACCCATGAAAGCTGCAATGCACTCACAGAACTTCTCACCTCTGTTGAGAGACAGAGTTGAGCAACCAGAGACAGTGCCTTGTGAGCTACAGTACCCAAATTGAGCAAAAAAACTTGGGACAACCTTCCTGCTTCTTCAGCAGGTCCCTCAGTCATTTTCCAGAAGGCAGGTGCAGGACAAGGCTGTACAACATAACTGAGCATGTACTGGCTGAATTGCACCAGCTTGGGAAATTAGCATGTCATTTAACAGAGCACTAAAAAGCTGCAGCCAGTATTTTACAACATAAAAGAGAGGTACTTGGTCGCCACACAGCTTACACAAATGAAAAAGTGTACTATGTCCTATACATGTTGTCTTTATGCCCAGTTCGGCTGCACAGTAAATAGCTTTGAAAGAGCTATTCTCTTTTCTTTTATAACCCTCATTCATGAGCTGTATTACAGAATAGCTTTTCCCCAGCTATTTTATCTACCAACTGCCAAGACACTTGTGCAGATGCACTGCAAAAGGTATCGCAAAACTGATAACGTTTAACTACACTAACCCAGGCAAGAAAAGTTGGTCTTAATCCTCAATCAGCTCACGATGTGGTTCACCACATGGTGTCACAGAACTTTGTGCCAGCACAAGTAACAAAAGGTGCAGGCAAGATCACTTCAGAATTGCTCTGAATTGCTGCTGCTATTAGAAGAAACTACAGCATTAACCTGAACTTCTTGCCAAAAACCCTCAATGTGCTAGCACTGATACCAGACCCCCACCAGCAGTCTTTTTCTTAGTGAAATTTAGCAATTGTCTTCACCAGTGGCAAAGCATACTTTTTACCATCTTAGGTTCACATTTTAGCCAGGAAGCCATCATTTACTTCCATGAATCCTTTTTAGTAGGGAGCAACCTACTTGCACACTTTTATTCACACTTGCTTCTCTATTTCCACACCTCACTACGCAATTTCCACACTTTTTCAGGGTGCCATTGTGTACAAACAGAACCTGTTCCTGGCCTCAGAACCCATTTTCTGTAAGAACTAAAGCACTTACAAAACCAATTACTTGACAGATAAAAGGAGGAGAGGAACAGGAGAAGGGCAAGGATGAAACAACTGATGAGACATCATGTGCCATTTTCCGCTCCACTTGTTCTTTTTCATGCTTTATTGTAAGTCCAGATAAGGACAGGAATAAAAAACAACCAACCTACAACACATTACAGCATGCCAATACACTCCTGTACGGACTCCACACAGAGTAAATGTGTCCTTCTCTGCTATGTAAAATGTCCTTCTGTGCTATCAGAGGTCTGTGGTCCAAAACCTACAGTGACTATTTGTAAAAAACAGTTCCATTTCCAAATTTATGCAAACTTTAGGACCTCAAAAACTAGAAATTTCAAGGTGCCACTATACATTTAGTTACAAACACTGCTACTGGTTATAGGTCATCATTGCCTTACACATAGGCCCCAGTTTAGTTACAAATGACTTTGCCAGTTCACAGATACAGCAGATTCTCCTACAAACTGCATGTCCCAAGTACTTCATCAAACCAGACAAAATAAACGCAAGCTATGTAAGCACTTCTGAGAGTTGACATTTCAAGACCTTAAATCTGCCTTTCAAGAATAGCACATATTTAAGGGGAAGGTAAAATAAAAATAAAAATTATTGGAAGAACTCTAAATGGACCTGTGACAGTTTTGAAAATAAAACTGCTTGAGTAATGTCTACTGTTAAATATCTTTACTGGACAAGGAACTGGATACATGAGAATTGCAGGTGCTTGTGCACAAATTCCACCAAATTCAAGATATGCTTCACCTGCTTTGGGCTCATGAAATAAATAAGGAAGCAGTTCAGCTGTTTGAGTAAGTTACAACAGAGGCTGACTCTTAAAGTAACTGAGATACTTCAGGTCCAATATTTACACTATTTTAAAAAGTAACAACTAGGATTGAACCACACCTTGACATTCAGTCAAATTAATTTTTTTCCTGTGTCCCACTGGAACCTTAAAGTTTGACCTATAGAAGGGCACCACTGTAAGTAAAAGTCAGTAAAACAAAATTAGTGCATTCCATACAGAATGCAGCCTCAGGGTTCTCAGGTAGGCACCGAAAATTGCCAAGAGACTGTTCTGCATTACTCACTCTGGAATGGGTATTCCACCTACAAGTGAGATGTGAAGAGACTAGATTCCTTCACCCCTGAATTGCCTGCTTGAACCACACTATGGACCCAGAGATTAAACCAGCAAGAGTAACACCATAAATACTACAAAGTTTTTCAGAACACCAGGCATCTGAGACACTGAAAAAGCAAGGATCCACACTACTAGCATCAACAACAGTCTGGCAGTAACCTGACTTTTTAGTTTAACTGTATTTCCTTGACCTGTTCTCCTCCTGGCCAGTACTGATAGTTACCTACGTGGCAGTCAGGGATTTTTATAAGTAAATACTCTTGTCAGCTATAAAGATATCAAGCACCTGGTTATATGAAGTGAAGAAAACTTCAACCCATACAAATACTTGTGGGTTTTGTGAGCAAAAAGGAATTCTGAGAAGTTTTGATAATTCTTTTCAGTTATTAGAACACTATTTCACAAAAACTGGCTTTTTGCTATTTAGAATGAAGTAGCAAGGTTAAAAAGATCATTAAAGCAAGAAAGCATCACTTCAAAAAGGGACTAAATATTGAAGTTTCACATTTTTCTCCCCTTACAACTCTCACCTAACCTTGCAGACCAGTCCTAACTTAAATAGCTGAATTCTGGCTGAGCTACATTCTTGAATTTATTATGCAGTTCTGAGTCACTTGGCATTTCATATTTATGTTATTTTGGTAGATCCTTACCAGATTAATATTGTACGTTTTACAGGTCAGATCATCCAAGCTCTGGTTCTGCAGCTTTTCTGTTATTAGTGTTACCATGGTAGTTGTTCCTTTTCCACTGCTCACACGGAAGTGTTGGAGGCTCTTCAGTCTCTTCTTTTAAAACTCATGAGCCATTTCTGATTTGGTGTAGAATCTTGAGATTTATGCTTCCATCTTATTGCCACAGTTTATCTCCAAATGCTGTCAGTGTATCATGTCTGGTTTCCTGTAAAATGAGATTAGAAAAAGGAAAAAGTCAGAAGAGTTCTTGGGTACAACATAACTAGTATTGTAATAACACAGCTCTTATTTGGATTATTCCTTCATGCAGATATATCAATCACTCTGTGACCAAGACTGATGGCCTGGCATTTCGGATTACACATCTCTACTCACAAAAGAACACTCCTATTTGAGGTTTCACTGACTAAAACTCCAGAAAAGAGATAAGACTCATTAATGGTAAAGATCAAAGTATTATTTGGCTGCTTCCTACTATTGAACTGATTCCATATAGGAGTTTGATACAAGGCAGAATGAAAGACTGAAGCTTTCCCTCATTTAGACTACTGGAGTCTAAGCCAGGTATTGGAACACAGGCAGACACCCACCCCACTCTTCTGCATGTTTAACATTATCTGGCATTTTAAGGCATTCTACCATATTATTTCATCACTAACCCCTTCTTAAAAAGAAAAGTGGAGCAGTGGGTAACTTAAAACACTATACCCACTTCCCAGACCTTCAGCTACTTCTAAAGTCTTGCCCTGGGCTTTTTCTTCAGTTTGGGTTTGTTTTTTTCTTTCAAAGGTTACGTAATTGTTACCCGTCAGCAAACACCAGATCTCGTAACCAGGACAGATTCCCATACACATAAAAGTATCACAGACATCAGCTTTGATATCTTTATTCTGAGAGCAGTCATTGAAATCAAAGGCACTAGGTTCATCAGCTACCTCTTTTTATCCTAAACATCCCCTACCCTCTCTCTGGTGACCTGCATTGACTACTCTTGATTATTTAAGTTGGTCAAGCATACTCAGGGACCATTTATGGAATATAAAGCGGAAGAGATTTTCATAGCGGTATTTCCAAATTTAAACATGAGGCTTTGGGAAGGAACATTGATGCTGCTAGGACCTTCCTTAAGTTTACTTTCATTTTCTGGTTTTAATATCTACCTTTAAAAAAAAAAAAGGCAGAAAATTATTTTCAAATAATGCTTCCATAAAATATTGCCTCTTCCACACTACTAATTAGCTGTTTAAATAACCAGGAGTACCAATGAAAAAAAGCCACTTGAGGTTACAAGTCAAGTTAAACATACTTAAAACCAAGATATTAATAGTCTAATATCACCATTACTTCTATCTTTTAAACCTGTTGCCTTTAAGTACATCCTCAAATATGATTTTCATATGCTAACCATGCACTATTTCACCTTCACAGCAGTCTTCTACACACCAGCCTTCCTCAGCCTGAGAGCTGGTCCCACAAATACAATGTCTGCCCAACTTTTGGCCTTGTTTTTGTATCTACTTTTTTTTTGCCATAAGACAGGATACTTAGAGATACTCTTCCATCACAAATAATGCTACCCAGGAAGTTGGAAATTCAACTGGCCTGTTTTTACTACATATGTCCTGCCTTTCAGGAAAGCACAGGACTTGAAAGAATTACATCTTGTTCTTAAATTACACTAGGTCAAATATTAAAAAACCTTCAAGTTCATACGCTCACTGGTAAAAATTGCACATATGCTTCAATGTGAGCAGTGAAAGCAAAGTGTGGTTCATGAAATACTGAAGCCAAGTTTCAGGACAAGCACGTGAACATAGCAGTATCTAGAGCAGCACGATCAAACACTGCTGTGTCCCTTTTAAACCTGCTGGAGTTTAAAGCAAATCTAGAAATCTGGAATAGAAGTCACAAGAAAGGCTGACTGGAGGTCAGAAGTTGTTCCTAGATATACTGAAAACATACTGAAGCTGAAGAGCTTTATAACTAGAGCAAAGACTTTCAGATCTATGTTAAGGATGAACATTTCCATGAGTAAGAGGCTACTACTCAGAACCAGCTGAAGAGTTCAGCAGATGTTTAATTACTTCTATTTGAAAAGACCATGGAAGAATTTGTGGGTTGTTTTTTTTTTGTCCTTGAGAAAATCAAAATCCAATAAAACTGTCAAAGATGGGAGAAAAACTGATCTGTAACCAGTTAACTATAATGGATATTTTGCCTAGTATTTCTAATCTTCAAATGTTTCACTGCAATTTTAAGTCAACTTAATACAAGCTAAAATCAGGAAAGACTAGACAGAATGATATTAAGAGTTTAGTTAATGAACCAACTGAATCAAAGGACAAAGGGAAAGCAAATGAAATTACAGAAGCACGGCACTTTCAGAATCATGCCGAATTGTACAGTTATCCACATTCACAAATCCTACCAGCTACTGAAAGTAATACTTGGGCACTGCAACCACTCAGGCCCTTTCTGACAGCATGGAGCCCAAACAGCTCTGAAACACAGGCAATGTGGAAATCCCTCCCAAAAAGTTTCATTTTAGGAATTCACACTTACAATAATAATTTTTCAAATTGAGACATGCTCCATTGACAAAGATTTTATTTTTAACTATGGGGCATCGATGAGAAGGTGCTGTCAGCCAGAAAAACCTTCATCTATCTGCTCCCACTTTCTACTGCTCCCCCTCATAAGCAAATTGCATTTCTCAAAATTAAGCATGATCCTAAGAGCAGGGGCTGTAATTCCAATCAGAGCATGCTCTGCAAGTGAATTCCCTTCTCATCTTAAATGTGCTTGATCAGTACATTGGTATTAACTGTTTTCCACCAGAAATCTGTTCTTGCTGGGCAGGCCTTGTTAAGGATGACACAATGAATGTTTAAGTGGTCAAAGTGTCACCAACACACTCCACTGAAATGTCACCAACACACTCCTACCACCATTCTAGGTTGCAGTTTGATGCACCTCAGCTGCCGTCACAACTGCCAACACATTCTCTTCTCTGGCTATTTGTGGCCCACAGTAGTGTGCCAGCACAAGTGTTTCTGCTCATCACAGAGAACTAGATCAAGGAATTTTTATAGCTGGAGAAAACAAAAACACTTCCTTTTGTTTCTGGGAAATGCTGTTTTCCAGATGGATCAGCACGCCAGCCTGGCTTGCCATGAACTGGACACAAATGTTTGTGTGGGTGTTGTGGGATGCTGACAGTGCTTGTCCAAGTACCTGTCCAACTACAGTGTCAAAAAAAAAAATTCACCACACGAGAAAGCCAATTGACATCAGCATTTCCAACAGTGAGCCAGGCAGATTCTCTTTTAATTAGAAATTAGGAATCTCCTTCTGAAGCATGGTTTGAACATGTTTCATTCCCATCTTCCTCTTCCAATTTGTATTCCTTTGACTGGTCAAACTTACCAGCTCAAAGTGATCTGAAACCACCCCTGCAGCCTCAGCACCTTAACTCAGTGACCAACAGCCTGCTTCCCTCTAGTTGAGCTGTTTATACTCTACAAGGAATTGCTTCCCTCATCTTTGCTAATTAATATTGGCTGCCAGGAGTCAAGAGATTCTTCAGAGTGACTCTAGCTTCACTTAGCTGTTGTCATGTTAAAACTTTGTTATTATGTATTTATAAGCTCTTTGTCCCCCACTACCTCCTAGAGGGAAGCTCCTCACTTTATTTCCCTGTTTTTGAGGGTTTTGATTATTTCAAGACTCTCTGCTATGGTATGTATTTAATGGATCCACAGAAAGTTGTTTACTTTATGTACTTTTTCCACCATGCTATTTTTCTAGAGCTGGTTAAAGGCAGCCAACTTTATTTTTCAGTCTCTCCTTATCATACTCTTTCTGCTTATCACACTGAATCCCTCTCAAACCACTCAGCACTTCACACTAATTGGATTTTCAGTAATATGAACCATTTGACCATCCTTGCTAGGGCAACGTGGATGCTGCTGAATTTGCCTGTTTTCAGCTACCTCATGGCAGAGATCTTGGCACAATCCAGTCCTGCCCTACTCTCTACAGAGCCTGGAAGCACAGCCCACAGGTAACACACCTCTGCTGTCACCAAGTCTCCATAGGCAGCAGCAGAGCCAGGCACTGCCAGTTCAAACAGGAATATCCTCCAAACCTTGAGCTAGTAACAATAGCCCTTGGAGCTCCAAGTTGGATGAAGTCCTACAAGATTATGGCCATCTTTCCCTTAGCACACCATCCTTTGTGGAGCCTGATTAGGCAGGATAGTAAGAAAGCTGAGACCTCCAAGATAAACACACACAACAAAAGATGTTACTCAGTCTCTGTCCTGGGAGAGACTTAATCTTCCTATGATCTCCTTGAGATGGAGGCCAGAGGTGAGAGGTGGGGGAGAAGCTATTTTTACTGCTGAAAGGTAGACTAATCAAAAGGAATAAACAAAATATAAAAATCAAACCCCAAATGCAAGCCAAAGCTAACATTCCTCACAGTGGGAGAATCAGATGTGATGGAATCAATATCACCATTGTCTCTGGTTTAAAGTTCTTTTCTATTCATTCTGAAGGCTGAGAAAAGTAAAGGTTCATTATTATATCTCCATAGTACTACTAAAGGAGAAAGGGTTTATTTCTTTAAAAGTTTAGCTACAAGTAGTAATGACTTGTAAAATCTCTGCCAAAATTAACAGTGCAGATAGAACAGAAGTGCTCATGTCATGAATTCTGTATCTTCTCAGTGACATCACTGGTGTCTTTTTTTGGGAAGACTACTAAAAATATGGATTATCCAACCTCCCAATCAATTAAAGGATGTCAGAGACTCATTCAATTTGACAAGCTACTTTCAAAGAGATGAAGAGTCCTGATGAAGAACACAAAGCCAATACAAAAAAGATCTCTCCTTGGCTCTAAGAAAGTAAGGCAGCCAGACTCATTTCCAACCCACTCCTCCTCCTCCTCTGCATCCTGCAGGACAAAATGTTCCAGCAACAGCTCATCTCGATGGGAAAATTTACATTTGTTTGAAACACTTCTAACAATTTATTCTCTGTTTCTGGAAGTTCTATCTTGGATAAAGAAGAAGAGATCACAAGATTTTTAGATTATTTCCCCATAAGACAAATGTAGGTGTTTCTTGGTGGTCGTCATTCCATTTTTTTCTGCCTATGGCACTAAAACGACCTGTGAGAATACAGCGGGTTGTTTCCTCTGTTACTTCACATTATTTCCTACTCTTTGCTCAGAGTGCTACATGGAACCCTCATTACCAACAATCCCATACATGCACTTAGCCTGCTCCAAGCAGAAGGGAAGGATTAGCTGGAGTCAAAATTCCAATTCGGATAAGCAGGTCCTTTAAAATATTATCGCTGCTTCGGCAAGCCAAAGTAGCTAATCACTCCAGCAGTACTAACTCCAGATCTAGATGATTTTGCTACTCAACTCTAGATGAAAGGTGATGTGATTTTTTTGCCTCCTGGCACTTTCTTCAGCATTCAGGAAGCATTTCAAAATTGAAACATCACACAAAACCAATCAAGTTTTAACAGAGCAGTCTGTCCCATCCCAGTTATGCTTGAAGCAACACTAAGTTGGAAGACCAGCTTTTCAGAAACTGTTAATACTTTATGCCATCTGAAAAAAAGCTACAAAATGTCTAATGTCTTGCAATGCAAAATTCCAACTTCCAAAAGGGAAGAGAACATTCTCTTTTTAAAAATACATATTATTTACTACAGTGCTAAGAAGTTCACTGGGAGGCTAAGCATTCCTTACAACATTAAGTCTGTTATTAATAACTTTTAGCCCAGAAAAATTCTTGATAGCAGGCACTTAAAAGAGAATTATTTGGGCTCTATCCTTTCCAGCACTAATCTGCAGTGTGGCTACTCTGCAAATCTTCCAAAATTCCACATCAATTAAAAAGAAAAGTTTTAATTAGAAAGTCTCCTGCAGCTATAAAGTTATCAATCAATTTGGGGGATTGGTACTAAAAGTGGACACCTCCATTTCCAATGTATTATACTTCAGGAGTCCTCTCAATGCCATTAACTAGCACCCCTTGATTTTCTGAGATTCTTAACAAAAAGTTTTTAAACAGTGCACTAGAATAACAATTTCTGACCAAAAGCGACAAAGAGAGAAGAGTTTATAACCCTGGTTTGTATTCTGTAGAAACTGTTTCACAACCATCTAGAAGATTCTGTTTAAATTGTAGTTGTTCTCCCTGAAGAGTTCAAATGTGACAGAAGAAAGGCTTAACACCACACTCTACACATTCTAGAACTCTGAACAAACAAACCAAAGAAGCCAGTTCCAACATTTGCAATTCAGAGTTTCTTTAAAAGGACTGAAGAGAGATTTCGTGACCTACAGAACCTCTTCATTTTCTCCATGCAGTGCTTTCATAAGCCAGTTTTTATTAGAAGGAAACATCAATATTATGTGGTATTCAAGCTCGGATTCAGGTTGACAAAACTCCAGCACAAAACTGCAAAAAGGGACAAGAAAAATAGGCTAGAAGGCATCCTTTACAACAACTAATGGCCACTAGAGACAAGTTCTTCAGTTATTCAACAGGCTCTGGAAGCACAAGGAATATCAAGAGCTCAAAACTGTCTGCTGAAGAACATACATCACTTAATGTGCAAGGCAGGACTATAGATCATTCTAAGATGAAAAACTAGGTGAATAAGTATTAGGTCCACTCACCTCAAATACAGAAAATCGCTACTGAGCCCAGAATTTCACTGTTTTGACCCTAAAGCATCATCACTAACACCAACCAGTCACTGGGACAGCTGAGACAAAATATAAACTGCTACTAAAATAAGGCCTCATCCTAATACACTCACTTCTACCCCATCCTCCATGCTTCAGATGCAAGAGCTCCTATGAGAAGGAACAGAAGCCTCATCCCCCACATACAGCCTTTGGATCCCACTTCGGTTATACACTGGAAAGAAGCAAAAGGTAATACTTTGGTATTACCTTTGATGGTATGGTTTCTCAAACTTCAGATGCAGAATTCACCCAGCTTGGCTGAGAAACACACACAAAACAAAGACCTAAAATAATTAACACATTTTGAATTAGAAACAAAATATTTTACATGATGAACTGCTGTCTGTAATAAATATACCATCCTTTACTTCTCAAGTTACTGTCAGTGGTTTTGGTTTGGTTTTAAATCAAGATGAGAGTCTCCTTCCAGAAAGGAGAAAGAAGGGTGGAGATCAGCAATGTTAAACCTTTGTCACAGTTTATAAAGTGCATTTCTCAAAGCAACAGAAGCAGTGAAGTAAGCTCAAGAGACTTTTTCCAGGTCATACCTAATTAAAGCAGGGAATATATCACTACAGAAAACTAGGGCTACAAACTCAACTCAGCCAGAGGTTAAAGCATTTTTTATAGCCAATTCATATCAGTAAGAAGTCAATCTCTCAGGTTTAAACCTGTCTTTCAGACCTGAATACCACCTAATACTCATATCATAGACAAGTCGTCCTGCATCTTTTAAAGTACCTTTGTCAGACAGGACAACAGATGAGCTGTGCCTTGTGTCTGATGCTGTACAAAGACGCTGTTCCAAGATGCTTATGCTACTTATACGCTTTCCTAAAATAATCCACCACAATGACAGGCAAGGACTTATTAATTTTGCTGAAAAATATTTACATCTACTCTGTTTGGAGTTCCATTTGAATGAGCCATCAGTGCTGGCCCATGACCAGTCACATCTGCAATGTGAGATTTGGACTCTCTCCTCTCCAGCACTACTGCAGAAAGCCTAAGGCTACAATGCGATGTTGAGGAACAGAAGTCTGATCTACTGAGGCTTGAACACACGAACACCAAGCTCTTGGCTTTTGCCATAATTATTAACTAAATGAGCTAACAGTCATTATTGCAAGACTACACTACTCAAACCAAGAGTTATTGCCTGTTTAAGCAACTCAGAACAAAACCTAGTGGGCAATCACCACTTTTTTACCGTAACTTGCAGTCTGTATTACTAAAAGCTCAGGTCCTACACAAATTACTTTCACCTCCACATACTGCTTTTATAAGGATGCCATTTAAAACCAGTGGAAGTATTTACTTTGTATACAAAGCGTCCAGTAAGACACAAAATTCAAACTCCAAGAGTAATTTATACCAAATCTACCTACCTAGTTACCTAGTACACTTTCACTAAAGCAAGTGATCCAGTCTGTGCAGGACCCGTGAGATTTTTTTCTTTAAGGCTTGAGTAAGGCGAAAAAAAAAAAAATTCATGATTAACTGGCTCTACTGCTGAGGTATTTGCTTCACTCTACCTGTTAGAAAAGCCAGAGGAAAAAAATAAAAATAATGAGTAGTATCACCTACTTTCTTCTCAGCGTTTGCCCTTAAAACTGAGACATAAAACAGGCACATATGCAGGCTTTAAAAATACCCACAGCTGAAAAAAAATTAGCACTGACCCTTAACTCATATGGCAGCAACAACAATGACTACCCCACGCACATCCTGCTTCCCTGTGATAGAATAGAATAATATCAGCACTGAAGTACTGTTCTATTACCAAAGCCTATGGGCTTGGAGCTGAGGGATTATACAAATCTCTTCCATACATCCTGCTCCCAAAACACACACAGCTAATAAACCTCCTCTTGTTTGCCTTCAGGTTCATTCTGAGGAGTTTCAGACATCTGGTTGGCTTGTCTAAAATAAAAAGCCCAACTAGTAGGTTTGTTTTTACGATCCCAAGTGCAAAATGTTCTTGCTGGAGGCCTCAGGCCAGGTGAAAAACACTTACGTTAAGATGCTACTTCATGGCATTTCAGGGATCTAATGTGTTATATAATCTGCACACAGGGAAGCCTCCCTTCATTAGCTTGCATACAATGATGGAAATTAAAAAGGAGGAACCTATGGTAGTCCAAATATTTTTCGGTAAATAGTACAGCTGGTGAACTGCAGATAGAACTAAATTTAGAATTCAAGTTCTAAGCAGTATTCTGTAAATATCCATATATCTCAATGCTTAGAGCAACACGAAGCATGCCTCTCCAAGCTTTACTGTCCTAATTTCTCATATTATGAGTAATATTTCCTTCTCATGACAAAGTATTATGCCCAATTTAGCAGTTTAAGAAAAGTGTGTCTTTGTCTCAAAATTGTAACCCTCCAGAAGATCATTGTACGACTACACTGAATGAGCACATGTATGTGTGTATCCTTATTTTAGCAGTTCACAAGTACACTGTTTATATGCTTTCATATAAAACCCTGCAGAAAAAAGGCAACAAATTACAGGAAGAGCTTGCACAACAGCAAAATTCTATGCAGGCTTGCATGAAGTAGTTAAAGCTCACTGCCACATTATCTGTGTTGAAAGAGCATGGAAATGCATTGAACAGATATGAAATATGGTGTGTAGCTGACATCCAAGTTCCATCCCATGGCCTAAACTTGTTCTCTATCATGGCTCACCATCCGTAATTTGTTACTGAGGAAACCTGAATTCATCTGGCAGGAGATACCACCTCAAGAGGTGGCACCCAAAGATTTCAAATTTGACAACACCCATCTAGTTACGAGATCCATTAGAATTCGGAAAATAAACCTCAAGTACCACACAGCTTTCAAATAGTAAAAATGTTCTTTTAAATACAGAGGTCTAGGTATTACACTACAAATACCAAAACTGAATGGTGGTTTGAAGAATTTCTTGTTACTCTACTTTACTAAACTACGGTTCCTATCAACTTAATTATTTGCTGGTTTCCAAGTTCTGTTTTGGACATGCCATGAGCTTTTGAACGGTGAAGTCTCTGAAGGGATCTGGTCTATATATAATCTGCTCTTCATGTGAGCCCTCAGTCCACAAATGTCCCAAGTATGAGCAGACCACAAATTAAAGTCTATTAAAATAATGGAATTGAATACAAAGACAAAAGCAGTACACATCAATACTGCGTGTGCTTTCAGCACTCAACTCAGACATTACTTCAAGTGTCACCAGGGACATATCTCTTGCCAGACCTATTAAAGGTACTTCAATAAAAATTAGTTCAGTTGAGCTATGCACCTCTTACTAGTTTACTGGACTATTTCAAAAGCAAGACAACTACTTTGTCTCCATGTATTCAGCCCACAGCAGCACACTGAACAGCTGGATCCAGGAAATGCTGTGTTAGAGGTCAAGACACAAACCAAAGGGTACACACTGCAGTAGGTATTTATTAAAATAATTCGTAACAATTACATCAACTTAAAAATCTCATGAGACAAAGTCAAGCCATTTAAGAGAAGGGAAAAAAAAGTGAACTATTTTAGCTACATTAGTATGATGATTTTTTTCTTTAAATACTGGAAGATCACCTTTGCTTGATGGAAAAGCTCAGTATTTTCTGCGTACTACCTCAACACTGATATTCAACAAACTCTTTACTTCTACAAGAAAATGCTGTGGAAAGATTTATTTGCCAAAGGGGATTCAAAGAAGTCACAAGAACTCCAAATCACAAACCTGACTCACAGAGGAGAGGCTATGAAGCATTAATGGAAAACCATGCCCCTGGACAGGAAGCAAACAGACACAAAGTGACAATAATTTTACAAGTACTATGGACCATACTTCAGCCAGTATAAGCAAAAATAACTATTTCACTTAAGTACAAAAATGCCAGGTGAAAAATGAGTGTTGAGGAAAGCCTTTACTTTTAATCTTCCCTGACTGGGACAGAAATTTAGCAGCTTCCAATAGCACCAGGTAAGTCACGTGGCAAGTTCAACCCGTAACATCCACAGACGGCAACCGTGCAAGGGGGGACAGGACCAACAGTGTTTGGAAGGGAAATGGGACCTCTCACTCGGGCAGTTACCTTTACACAAACAGCATTCTGACATGCTCAACTTTGGTAACCAAGCAGAAGGACAAGGCAGTAAAGATTTATCTGATTAAGTCAACAGTAAGAGATGCAAGTGTGTTCTTTTAGCTCTTCTTCACCTGAAAACTCAGTCTTTCAAATGATCTTTCAATGCTGACAAAACGTGTACTTCATCTAAGTTTTCTTTAAAACAAGCCTCTGAAATTGCATCTGGGCTCCCGGCATCTTCACATATGCAAAGGTTAAGCACACTGTAGTCTGCATAAAGCAATAACATATTTTCTGCTGAAGATCTGAAACAAACCACTGCACTAGAGGAAGTCACTAGCTGAGCACCTGGACCCAAGAAGTACTCAAGTGATAAACAAGCTTTTGACAGCTGCAGTCTTTTCTGCAGGTGCAACAGGCATTTACTTCATTTCAATTTGGCTCAGTTCAACAGCTAGTTTAGAACTCAGAAACAGCTTTGGTTTTATTTGATCAGCTTGTGCTCCAGTTAGAAAAGGGCAAAGGGAAGGTCTCTCCAAACTAGTTCCAAAGTTTCGGATTCTATATTTAACAGGACTCTAAAGTTTAATCTCAAGGACACATGGCATTTTGCAATCAGCCATGTTACTAAAATTTGAGTAACACAATCAATACAGAAAAGCCTGCCACAACTATGAACACATCTCAAAGGAGCTTTTCTGAACACAGCTCCCCCATAATCCTGTTTAATGTTTATAATACTTACAAACAAGTATTAATAACCTAAAGTGTACTCAGCACACATTTCACCATCCACATTGCCTTTAAGTTCCCAACACCAGGTGATGCTGCCTTACCATTCTGGTAAGATTTCCTGCATTCAAACTGGTCACTGAGGTAATCCCAGCTAACAAACATTCAATATCTTTAGCAAAGGATTATCAGACTTTCTGAACTTCTGCTCAATTTAACACTGCAGCATGATTTCAAAGGGTATCTGTCCATCTCCTTAGAGCATCCAATGAAAAGAATGGTTAGAAGATTAATTATTCCAGCTTGTAGCCAAGCACAATAAAACTTTTAACTACACTCAGATACATCTGTGTGATGAGAATAAACTGCTACACATGCAGGGACTATAAATAAGGCAATGATAAGAGCAAGTCTAAGGGAATTACTGAATGGTAGATATGTAAAGAAGGTTTACAACGAGAGGTGCTGGAGAAGCAACAACAGATAGCACTTAAAGAACTGTGTCAAACAACCCCAACAGAGACAGGGCTCAGAGAAATCCATTTCTATGCAGCACAAGATTCATTATGTGCATTGAGTTCGACAGGGGAGATGATACGAGAACTAAGATTTCAAAGAGAGAAAATTGCACCTATAGAGATGTCAACAAATACTTATAAATACAAATCCAAGAAAAATACTCTAAAGAAAAGCTGTTCCAAGTAGTGGAGCTTATCCTTCAACACACAGCTCGCAATGCAAGAGCAATTTCATCTCAAGAATGGGCAGCTTCAAAGAACCCTAACCACAAATGACTAGCCACTCCAACACCTGGAATTATTTGCAAGGTACTAGATTTAGGCTGTTATGTGATATTTAAACACAGCCAGGAACAGGACATGGTTTTTTGTTGGATTTTTTTTTTAATGGTTTGGGCATCAGTTTGAAGTTAGGGCTGTCTTCATTCCATGCTTGCCTTCAGAAAAAGGTCAAAAGTCACGCAACTGGTCTCCAATTCCCCCACATTCAAGCAGAACCTCTGGGGAAGAGTGGGTGAGAACTAAACAGCTACAAGGAGGGGTGCAGCATGCACCTGGCTCACTGTGGCATCAGTGTAACAGGGTTAAGGACAGCAAGAAACCTGTGAGCTCACACACCTAAATTTTACAGACTTCTGCTGCTGGGAGGTAAGCAAAGATTGTGCAGCAAATGCAATCCTTGGGGAACAACCACAGCCTGAGAGCAGTTTCCAGTGGTGCGTGGGAGAACACAGAGCAGGAACCCAGCTCAGTTCCATTTCTGTGCTTCCCGTGATCTGTTGCTGGCAGAGGAGGCTGGTTACAAGTAGGAGAACAGCAGGAAAGGACGGCAAGACAGCCTTAAAATTCTGCATAACTTTGACAAGTTGGAAAAGTGTTCTGCAAGTAATAGGATACAACTGAGTTCCAAAAAGCATGCTCAGGCAGGATTAAATGCACAGTCAGGAAGGCAAGTCCTTCAGAAGAAAGCTGTGAGCTAGGTGGGATCAACAGGCTGACCTTGAAATGAGTGTTAAGCTGGTGAAAAGAAGTCAAATGTATGGGGATGCATAAACAGGAATATCAGCTCCAGGGCACATGAAGCCATTTTTTCAGTCCACTCAGCACAGAAAAGTCTCAGATTCAGTACAGACTTGGGCTTTGAGCATCAAACTTCAAACCCAACGTGAACTAACTTGAGAGAACAACAAGAATGATAAGAGCTGAAAAAAAACATGACTTCTCAGGAAGACTTGAATACACTAATTTTATTTAGGACAAAAGTATCACAAGGGTGGAAGGCAAGACACAGGGAAACAGCAACATAGCAAAGAACAGTTCAAATATTTTTAAAGATTACTTACTACAGGGGAAGGAATAGCTGTCCCTTATGTGCAGGGAATTAAACAATAAGCCTGACCTGCAGTTAGGAAGATGTCTGGTTCCATGTTCAGAACAAGTTTTAATGCTGAGGACAGCAAAGCTGTGGACTAAGTAGAAAGAACAGCTGCCCAGGCTTCAGTTATGAATCACATTAGATGTGCAATACCAGTATGGGGCAGGAGACTCACAACCAGCCTACACCTTTCACAGCCCTACTTGTTAATGACTACCTCAGTTTCAAGCCCCTGTAATGTTTTTGCTTATCCTCCTAAAGTGTGTTTAGTTTCAATTAACTAGAAGTTATGTTCCTGATTTTCCAAATTAAAACTTGAGGATTTGCATAATCAGGTTATTTTATTACTACCAAAAAAGGCACACCTGTCCTTTGCTTTCTTCACGCAGAAATAAATCCCCTCCCATGGCAGTATGCAAGTTCCAGCAATATTGCAGTATCCTGCTGCATCTTTCTTCTGACCAAGAGAAGCCAGAAGCCTATTACTTCAGAAAGACAAGCGTGCCTTGCCTTCTAACAACCCAGCAGGGTGATGTAATGGCTTTCACTGATGTGGTGTCAAGGCACTGTCACACAAACATGTGTGCGCACCTTTTACACCCACTGCCTCAGGCTGGGTTAGGACTTCCCGAGGATGGAAAATGCTGCACACAGGCCAAATACTCCAAAATAAAACTAAGATGTGCAAGTTTTTACAGATGGGGATTGAAGCAAAGAGCATTAGTTGCAGCCAGTCAGAGTTCATCTTTAAACTGCAAAATCTAAAGTCACAAAAGCACAGAAAAATTAACTCTTAAGAGCTCATGCATTAATAGGCCACCCAAAAAGCATAAAATTAAGTACTATCCTTTTTCATCCTCTGTAATATTTTGGTATCACAAATATTTATCCAGGTAATTTTCTGCTTTATTAAATGACATTCTTGTGATTTGTGAAGCATGAAAACAGAAGAGCAGTCCACCTTCCCGTCCAGTAGTTCAGCAGTTTCTTATCCAAATACTGAACCTGAAAGGTTTGGTCAGGATGGGGTGCTAATGGAAGGAAAGGATAAAGTCAGCAGGCACAAATGTAGCCAAGTTCAAGGGGACTGCTATGCATCCTGAGAAGGGAACAGGCCAAGTACGAGGCTGGCACTGGAACATGCTGGGTCATGTTCCAGCGCCAGCAGAATCTCCAAACCAGTGACACCACTGTTGTGCCTTAACCTTTGGTAGCCCCTTCCAACAGGCAGCAGCACTTCAGTTTAGCCTCCAAGTTACTCATACTTCTCGAATTCATCAAGGTTCAACTTTGTTTCATTTCATCGCTTTTAAGAAATGAAAAGATGAAGTGCGGGGTAGTTGTTCCTTTCCCCCTTCCCACTATAAGAAACACATGCTGTATTTTAGCCAATTCATGTACGTAGTTCTTGAATACTGTTTTCATTACCCCTCTCTCCTCTCATTTACTAAATATTGCATCAAATTACACTCTGAAGCACAGTAGTAGTCTTGAGGTATGCTCACACACCAGTACCCTCTATTCCAACAGATAATAATGAATTATTATTTGCCACTATGATCACCCTGGGATAACTGGGCAAAGAGGTTTCTTTTTTTTTAAGCCTGCATTGTAATTTTAACTGTCAGTTCATCAAAAACACTATACAGACATACAAATAGATCCTAGGTATCTAAATAGAGACCAGCACTTAAAAATCAATAAATTGCACCCTCAGGCAGTCCACAGATTAGAAATTTCCTACATTATGAAAACATAACATGATACAAAAATCACCTGCAACCTCAATGGCTATTTACATATAGACTAAGAAATGCTAAGGTGCAGAACGCAGAACCCCACAGATCCAGACCCATCCTGCCTCCACTACATTCCCACAATTCTACTTTATAACCTACATCACACCTGAGGCTCCAAACTTTAACCTCTTCCATATTCTGCATACTACTTTTGGACAGTGGAAGTTTGACACAAATGACACACAGCTTTTGTCACTTGCACCCTTCCTTAAACACAAACTTTAATCCCTCTAAAACCAAAGGAGGTGAGACCAACAGAAACCTTGAAGGAAGACAGAAAAGTAGATTTTTCATTGGGAAAGCAGGGGGTGTTAAAGGAAAAAGTACCTTTAAAACAATCTTCATTCTAAACAAACTTTTGAGGGTAGAATAAAGAACAAAAAATATTATGCAGTATCTGGTAGTAAGTGTATGGGATGGATGAATACTTTACCAAGACAAAATCTAAAGCCACAATTAAGAAGGTGAAATATAACACATGTGCACAGCACTGAAGGAATGATTTAGGGCCACTGACATCAACACAAGCTGTGCAGAGCAAAAATTAAACATGCTGCAATAATAATGTGAACTGCCCAATTAGGTTAAAAAATACATTTACCCTACAAATTAAAAAACCTCCCAAACCCCTCGAAGGCATTAATGCTGTTCACAATGTTATTTGAGATGCAAATTAGGGACCTAAAGTTAATATAACACCAACAGAAGTTTCTATTATTCCCATTCATGGCTCAAGGGGAGATGACAGTAGAACAGAAGCCACAGCCCTGTTTTCTGAGGTCTTATTAGGACAGTAAGGGTTTTCGTTCATTTTTAATACCATCACTTTAATGTAGAAATGGGCAAGGTTAAAATGTGATAACACAAGAAAACTGAAGTGAATTAACAAATAAACAGCAAGTCAGTTGTCAAGGCTGGCTGGCTGAGGGGAGTCTTAAGGAGAAAGAGGTAATCCTTTAAAAAAATAGAATTCAGATCCTGTCTTCCAGCATCACAGATCTCAGGCTAAAGCACAAAAGTAAAGGTATAGACAGTGGTGCTGCAGTTATTTCTTCAACTATTTCCTGTACCAGCTGGGTTCCAATTTTGAAGCTCAGCAAATGCAGAAACAGCTTTATTCCATCTCAAATGCTCTCCCCACAATGACGTGTATAAGGTCTTAGTGCACAGAGTCAGTTTTGCAAATGACACTTACTAATGACAGCTCTAGGCAAAATACTGCTTGATTTCACACCCTTGGCTCTATCTACACAGACAGACCCACACACTGAAGAGCAGCTGCCATCACTGGCACTGGATGTCCCAAGCTCTGGGCCTGATACATCACTGACAGAATTCTCCCCAGTGCTTTCCTACAGTTTAATTTTTGCAGGAACTTAAAGCAATGTTGTCATATCAGGTTCAGAGCAATAATGTGAATGTCAGGTGATCAGAACCCTTGATCTTACTATTAACACCCAACATGCAAAACATGACAGCTGCATTTCACCAAAATACACTGAAGTTCAAACAGCAGAAAGCCAACTATATTAGTTTTGTTTTTATAAGTCAGAAAATATCCTAACTGAAACACTCTGTATTACCTTAAAGCATGATATTCAGCTGCTTGCTTAAAAAACAGTGCTCAGTAAACTGAGAGCCATAACCCAGATAATGTATTTAGTAACAACCCTGCCTACTTCCTCCCCTCAACCTAAAAATTAGCAGAAACATGGCCTTCAGAAGTTATTTACGCCCACTGCAAAGCATTAGCAGTTAGCTGAGCAGCTCCTTGCCAGCTTGCTAATGATATTATTCCCCAAAACGACAAAAAAAGACAAAACAGCACCAAATGTAGAAAGGGCTGTGTTAAGATCTGACAGTTACCCTGATTTCAGGTTTCTCTATACTTCACAGTATCAAAATATCTAGTTGGATCATCACAAAAAAAAATTGTAGAGCAGCCTAGAAAGGAGTTAAAAATATGCCACTCCCCCTTTTTTTTTTTACAGACCTCCTCTTGAGAGAAAAGAAAAACCTTAAAGAAAACCATTTTCTGAAAATAAGACTGTCTCAATCCCCCTAACAGAGCGTTTATAATTAAGAGAAACCAACAAAGTGAAGGTTTGGTTTGTTTTTTTTTTTTTTTAAACAGACTCATCACTGAATTGCAGTACTTCAGTGTAAGATCTCATTAAGGACACAAACTTTATGACAACCAAAAAGCACATTGTGAATGTAAATGGCTCCCTCACAGGTGTAGAGTCAAGAGATTAAAACTTATCAAGAAAGTATCAGACAGTGCACTGACTTCAAGTGCCCATATTTCTAACCATTAATTTCTTCCCTAGAACTGAAGAGGGCTTCCTTCTGCTTAATTAACCCTTCCTGCAGAAATGCTCATAAAGCCCTCCACAGGTTTTTGTGTGTAGTTTCACCCCCACAGTAAGATTATGTTACTTACAATATTTAAAGTTAAAGTTGCAGCTACTCCCACAATGGACAGGAGTCTCTTGCATTTTGAAAGAGAGTAGACTATGTAAGTTTATATGCGAATTGTGGAAGACTAAAGGCAAAATCCTGTGAGCATTTACCTGCAAGATCATTCTTACACGACTATTGGATCTCAAGAATGGAGTAATCTAAAAACAATCTAGGAAGTTTATTTCATAAAGGTGAAAGTTTAAAGCAAGCAAAGTTTTGTCTAAAAAGAAAGCACAAAACTTGAGAGCTTGCAGGGGAGAGAGAAAAACCCACTGTTGCCAAAATACAAAATTTCTGTTTATATTATGACCATCAACATACACAAAAAGAAATTTAAATCATAACATAAATACTAATATTTTCCACTAAAGGCTTAAGGAGACTTGTTACTAGTATTTAAGACAACTCAAAGCAGAACCAGAGAGGACAAATGCTTAGGGAAAAAACTCAGAGCCAGCATCAAAAAAGTGGAGGAGCAAGGAAAGAATTGTGTTTGGAAAGTTTTAAGTACACCATGATTCTAAAGGGAATAATCTATCAAACCACAGGAGGTGACTAGAACTGCCATCATCACTGCTAACACAAAGGAATGTAGATTGGGGGGAGGCAACAGAGGAAGGGGGAGAAAGCACAGAGAAGGGAAAAGGAGAAGGAACTAAAAAAGGGAGCCACAGTAATGGCTACCAGACTCTCAAGGAATTCCTATAGGAAAGAATAAATCCTTCAAGGTTTTGTTTTAAATAAAGCAATCCATGCAATAAATTGCAGTCTTCTCAGTACAGTCAGGCTTTCAGTTTATCTGCCCACCATATTTTCATAAATATAGTTTTATACCTCTACTAAACTTCCAAAGCTTAACAAAATGATTGCAAATATAAATATTTCTTCTTTCAGGGTCCTCATTCTTCTGAATCATAGTAACCTGCAGACAAACAGCTTTTCAAAAGAAAGTAGGGAAGTTTAACCATCCTGAATTTAAAATATCCCTTTACAATTATTTAACCAACTTTTAATTCCCCAGTTAAAGAGACAATAACTATGGCTTATGTACTGGCAGGAAAAGGCCACTAGAGGACTGCCAGATTACCACAGGAACATCCCAAAAGGGCATCATATCATTAGGGCTGATCTTGCAGATCAGTATTTTGAGTTTGTGTCTAAGAGGCAGAACTTGCTTCCATATGATGAAGAGTAGCATCTTGCTACTGATGCAAAAAATAGGGCTCACTAAAAATAGCAGACATGTTAATATGAACAGTATTTCACAGAAATTCAAAATGAGTGAGTAGTAAACCCACATTCTAGTTAAGAATTCCACCAGCTTATGTAGAAGTACTTGAAATTTATGTTTTAGTCTCCTGCCTCTAAGTGCAATTCTTCCAGGCATTTTTGGAAGCTCAATAACTGTAAGGATACAAGCTCTTTGGATTTGAACAAGTACACTGCACCTCCAATAAAGTCAGATCAAGTAACACGCTTCATCAGGAAAGTTTCTGCTATTCAGCAAACATTGTGCTCCACATTTCATAAGCCCGACTCGAAGCAAGCAGACCATTCACAATTAAAACACACCCAGAAACATTTCACCTTGCCACAAGTGATACAAACTTACTGGTTCTTGCCAAAAATGGCAATTTTTTCTAACAAAAATATTTTCTATCAGTCAGGCAAATGAACGAGAGGCAACGCAACAGTAAAGGCTGTAATAACTGTTTTCAGGAGCTAATTTTAATGTAACCACAGAGAACTAGAAAATGGATTTGACCAGCTGGCTCAACTCATCCCCAGGCCTAGGACTTGGCACTCATGATGAAAGCCAGGGACTTAATGGGTCAGCATCACCCAGCCCCTCTCAACCCTGCAACCCCAAAGCTGAGGTGCTGCTCCAAAGCTTCTGAACGCCGGGATGGGGATGTCATTCCCTAAAGGGGAAAATGCTTGAACTTTTCCATCCCAACCCCAAGAGTTCAGATCCCTGAACACCAGTCCCGAGGAGCCTCCACAGCAGGTGGCTGCTCTATCACACAGGACCTAAAGCGACCCCCTGAAATAGCACCCAAAATTTAAACCATACATTTCTATCCAGCTTTCCAGCAGGCCAGAAGACATTTGATAAGCCAAATAACCAGAACAAAGCCATGTTACTGCCCTTAGAAAAGCTGGGATAACACAAAGAGCCCATTCACTCGCCCGCTGAGCCCAACTGGTCCTTACACTTCGGGGCCATAAACTAGAAACCAACTTTCCTACTGCTGAGAGGAGGGAAGAAAATAACTACCGTTTCCACCAGGAATTATTATGGAAGGCAGCTATTGTGGAAAAACATGCATCTCCTCAGAGGTAACTTTATCCTTGAGGCAGAGAGGGGGGAATCGCCTCAAAATCGCCGGGGTACGTGCCTGCAGACATGTGTTTGCCGGGCAGCGGCACAAAGGAATGTCCGAGCCCCGCCGGGGCCGGGCACCTTCCCTTCCTTTCTCCGCACGGCCGGGCCAGGCCAGAGCCCTGGGAGACACGGCAGCGCCGCGCAGCCGGCCCGGATCCCGCCCCAGCAGAGCCTATTAACGCTAATAACTTCATTTTTGGGGGTTACGGGGTTTCTGCCTCCCGGCGGGGCCGCCACCTCCAGCTCTCAGCGGGCGCACGGCAGCAGCCCTGGCTGTGCGGGGGGAGCGCGGCCCGGGCCGAGCACCGACAATAACAACAAAATGCACAATATCCACACCGTTTTACCTATCTGTCGAGGTAACTGGAGGGATGAGCAGCCCGCAGCCCTGCGGCAGCAGGAGGTGCCGCTGCGGGGAAGCGCACCCGCGGGGTGACACCCCCACCCCGCAGGGTCCCCCGGGCCGCGCTCGCAGCCCCGCCCGCCCGGAGCTGCGCGGTGCCCACGGCCTCCTGGGCTCCGCGAAGAGCTCCGAGGATGGCCGGGCCGCCTCCCCTCTGCCCAGCACTGCCTGCGGGCCGCCTGCGGAGCTGTTGCCTGTCCGGCTGCTGCCTGCAGGGCTGTTATTACCTGTCCGGCTGTTGCCTACACGACTGTTACCTGCTACCCGCCCGACTGCTGTTACCTGCCGGCCGCGCTCGTTAGCCCCCCCCGCCCCGTGCCGTGCCCCCCACACGGCAGCCGCTGGTACCTGCGCGGCCGCGCCGCCTCCCCCGCGCGTATGGACCGGGCTGCTCAATGGCAACCGAACAAAACACCGCTGGCCACGCCTCCTCCACCGCCCGCCCGCGCCCATTGGCCGCGCCTCCCGCCCGCCGAACTTTGACCCGCTCTGCCATTGGCCAGCGGCGCTCCAGGCCCCGCCCACAAAGGGGCGGGGGGCGGGCGCTGTCCCGGTCGCGGCAGGGACGCGCAGCTGTAGTGCCGGGTGGGGCGGGGAGAGCGTGCCGGACTACAGCCCCCAGGACTCCTTGCGGCGGCGCGCCGCTCTCATTGGCTGGGCAGCGCGCCTGCGGAGGGGCGCGGGGCGCGTGGAGGGGAAGATGCGCTTCGCGCGCGGGGGTGATGACGTCATCGCATGCCCGGATAGACCCGCGGGGGGGATGCGCGCCCTCCTGCTCCTCTTCCTCCTTTTCCTTTTCGTCTTCTTCCTCTTTGTCCTCGTCTTTCATCTTCTCTTCCTCCTCCTCCTCTTGGCTGTTGGAACCCTTTCTGCCTGTGCTCATTTTGTCCCCGGCCTCACTGTGAATTCTGGCGCGTGGGAAATAGTAGTTCATGTGCTTCCACGATCCTTGTGGGTATCCTTGGCAGGGGTTTGACTGCATCCTTGTAATCAGTTTTTATTTGCAGAATTCCCCATTGAAAACAAGTTATCCCTGAAGCATTTCATTGCTAAATCCTATCCAAACTTAGAATTAACAATTTTTTAAATTTTTTTTAATTTTGAAGAATGAAGTCATGATATAATTTGCCTTTCACAACCAGGCCGAGGTGCGCAGGGACATGGGGTGACACCCGAGGCTGCCCCCAGAGCCCCCCTGGCCTGAGTCGCTCCCGCTGCTCCCGTTCCCTTCCCGGCGCCGTGTCCGTGTGCTTACACTGCCCTCTGCTTGCCCGCTCTCTGCTTCCAGTCAGACCCGCCGGGAATTCTTCATCGCCCCCAGAAAAGGAGGGCAGAAAGCCACCCAACATCTGCTTCTCACTCCGCAAGAAATGTTCCTATGGGAGTTTCTCAGAGGCGGCCGTGAGTCAGCCGCAGTGAGGAAGTGGGATGTGTTTGGACAACAATTACACCGTGCACTTGTCAGGGCAGAGGCTGCTTTATGTGGGTGCATAATCCTTAACGTCATGAGAAACCAAACCCTGATTTACTGTTGCCCACGGGCCTAACATTACTGCGGCGCAGGTATTTCTTATTCATGGTAACTGCTAGCAAGCTCTTCTTGTCCCTCTGACAACCATCTGTTGTTCCAGCCTTCTGCAACCTGTTCTTCTGTGTTTGCACATGGAGTTGTATTTCACTCACCTTTCCTTTGACCCACGAGTTTCTCGGCTGAATTTACCTTAGTGCCTCTGAGATTTTGCTGAATTACAGGACAACGCTGCAATAGATACCCGAGTTAACTTCGCAATGCGAAGTCCAAACCCAAAATGTGTTCCTGGAAATGCTTACTTTGGCTAGCTTACTTTCAAATTTTAACCTTAAGAGACTAGTAAATTAAACCCAATTTTATTTTAAACATTACCCGGTCTTGCTGCTGGTCTTCATCACTGTCCTCCTGTCTTTTGCACTCTGTACAACCCCACAGTACTTTTTTCACATAGTTTTCCAAGATTCCTTCCCCTGATTATACAATGAATATTTAAATCAATGTTCTAGTTCTGTGTAAGATCAACACATACCTCTCTTCAGAAAGATCTTGCAAGTGATTACAGGTACACAGAAGAAAGCACACAGCTTTCTCCCATCGCTCAGTCCTGGCTCTTGAAATGCTTTGTGATTGTGCTCATTTTGCTCCTGGCCTTACTGTGGATTCTGGTGCATGGGAAATTGTAGTTCATCTGCTTCCATGATCCTGTCTGTATCCTTGGCAGGGATTTGGCTCCATCCTGTAATCAGTTTTTGTTCACAGAATTCCCCATTGAAAACAAGTTATCCCTGAAGCATTTTGTTGCTAAATCCTTATCCAAATTTAGAATTAATAATTTATTTTTTTTTAAATGAAGTCATGATATAATTTGTCTTTCACAACCATTATAAATATTCCACTGAAACAGAGCAGCTCAGGTGTGAGATTTTGATGTAAAACTGGTTTTCCTTTACCTATGACTTCAACCATTTCCATCATTTTCGAACATTAGTGTTTCCATGATACTTTCCTCCAGACTCCTGTACTCTATTTCAAGCAGGGTAAAACCAGAGGGAACTTTGTTTATCTGAAATTGAAGTTTCTTGATTGCAACTGTTCAGTCACAGCCGTGGCTGCAGCATGAGGGAGGCACATGAAAGGGGCACAGCTGCAGTTCCCCAGCAGCCAGTGCTGCTGCTCTCAGCTTCCTCAGGCTGGATATTTCCATCTAGGGCAAAACTTCGCAGGAATTAAACTATCTTATCCATTAGATAAATCTCTGTGCTTCTTTCTCTTCTTCTGTAATGCTCCCCTGTGATCTCTCCCCTGATTTATCACTTTCCATTCTCCTCTCCAACTTTATCCGCTTTTTTCCCAATGTGACAATGGCTCTATACCAGCTTCTTTTGGGGTGGAACTGCTTTTACCTCTCTGTAGTCACACACCAGGTGGGAAGATGAGACTTTAACTAGAGATGTTACAGAGGTGGTACCTCCTATGATCCCAAAACTTATCACATGGGCAAACCACAAAAAACGGTCAACAAAAACTACAGCACAGGGTGGGAGACAGGAGTGAGCGATCATGTCTGAGACAGGGCAGGTGGTAGCTCTAATCAATGTCACTCACTATTCAACCAGAGTCTTCTTTCATTTTATACCCAAGAGTAAAGCCCTGGAAGGGATCCAGTTTATAATTCAGATCTTGGTAAACACAGACCTAAGTTTCCCTCACGACAAGGTTCGATAGTAATTGTCTAGCACTTTAAATATCTAATTACAAACATGCTACCACATGGTAAAGTTGTCCGTGTCTGTTCATTCAACTGTGTGTCTTCAGGAAGGGCCATCTGTTTCCAGCAAAACAGTGAGACATGAATGTAGGCAGGTTTCTAAATTAAAAAGAAAAAAAAAACAGAGAGGAAAGAAAACAAATTAAAGAGAGACACAAAGCTGTCTTTACAGTAAAACAGGCTGAAATAGGTACAATCAGAATGAACCTCAGGAGACAGTTTTCACCCAGGGAACTAATGGCTTGGCATTGGGCATGGCTTCTCTAAGATGTCCTTCTGAGTATTATTTTATGCACCTAAACTGCTGCACTATGAGTATGGAAGTCTTTACTACAGGATGAGTTTGGTCCATCTTGACCCCTATGTTCTATAAAAGAATAGCAGCTCCTCTAACCTCCCATCTTTACACCTAGGTCATGGATCCAGCTATTCAAGAAAGGGAATGTTTTCCTCTCGTTAAAACATGGCAGATAGACATGAGTGACACTCTGGCATTGCCTCTCAAGCACAAACAACAGACAGACCTTAATGCTACGGGTGTGTGTTACAACTAAGCTGCTGCCTATGTAGGCAAATTACCACTTAAGATCAAGAAGGGAAGCAGAGGAGACTATGTAACTCAGTTCTTTTTTTGTTATTATTTTCATACTGTTTGTAGATAAGGAGCCCAGCAGCTATTTGATGTAAGGTCATGAAGTGCAAAAATAGTTCAGACACTCTGCAACGTGCACAACTGCTCGTAAGGGTCAGATGAGCATTGCCAACACTATTTCAAACTGATTGCAAAGTGTTTTGCTCTGTGCACTGATTAGGTCAACATTAAAAAGGCAAAAGTTTGTGTATTTACTGCATACAGTGTCCTTACAATCAGTTATAGAAGCAAGACAAGTGGATTGGTATAGCAGGTCTTAGTTGGGATAGCAAGTCTCAGGCAAATTTACCCCAAATCATGGTACTTCTCGTAGCAATCACTGTTAGCCATTCATCTGCTTCCCCATGAAATATGTATAGTGGCAAAGGGGCCTCTTTTTTAAAAGACAAATTTATGAAGGCCTATCAGAAAGAGTCCAGATCAAATAAAATCTTTCACTGATCCTGTTTCCCACCGGGTCACTTTGCACTCCCCCTGAGGAGCAAGGGGGCAATGCCGATTCCGTCTCCCAGCCCAGCGAGTCCCCACACAAGGGAGTGAAGAAAGACACTGGACTGACTGGAGTCTGACGTAGAGCAGGTACAGGAGACTCTGCTTGGGTATTGAGGGGTGCTGTGATGTTCTTCCTGTTTTGAGGGGATGTTTGAGCATGGCTGAGCCTTATCAAAGCTGCTTTTCACACTTCTCCATTCTCTCTGTTGAGCAGTTTCACAGATTCTGGGCACAAGAGGAAGTTCTGCCACTAATTATACATATCAGTTGGTGGGTTTGATGTAAACCTTGCTCAGATTGCTCAAATAGATGAAGTTATTGTATAATGTGCTTTTCCTTTCTGACATTCACAAACTTGCTATAAATGAGTTAAAACAATAAGAATGCTAAATAAATAAGCTGGAACTGAGAAGCAGGGCAGTGTTCAGCATCAAAATCTGAAACAAGTAGAGGGCTGACATCTTGGGATATTAGAGTCAGGGATCTCTCACATACCACTGTGAGCTGGCTAGACATTATGTTCCTTGTGAACTCTTAAAAGGATTTTGAAAATGTTGAGTTAATCATGACCAGATCAGTTTTTATTGGATTTCATGGAAGGGTGACTCCATCCTGTGCCCCCTGCACACAGCTGACTTTTCCTACACCAAACCTTTCACCTCTATTACCTGCTATTCCAGCTACACAGTTGCCTGTTTCTTCTTAAATTGAGCCAACTGGCCGGGATAAACTTCCTTTTTCAGGGTATGAATTAGCCAGCAGATTTCAAAAAGGGCAAATCAAGCTCCATGTGCTGAGCCAATACAGCATTGTTCAGCTTTTCACTGCAGTCCCTGAGGAACAGCCCCACTCCTGAGAACTCTAAACCACTAAGAGTTCAGCCAAAGCATCTTCTGCCTACTCAAGTTTCTAGTCCTTCCTACATACATTTCCAAGCACCTTGTTCTTTTTGCAGTATACAGCACTTCCTCCCTAGACCTTTCCAACACTTCTCTGCTTTTCCAAATGGCTTGTTCATCTCCTGACTGAGCTTTTTCTCAGCCCAGAACTTTTCCCCAATTTGTGTCCCCTTGAAAAAGCCAGGGGCAGCACAGGTGCATCAGGCACATGCATCCTGCTGCTGGAGTTCTCAGGTTTGCAGATTTTCTGCCAGGACAGGGCTTGCAGATCTCCTGCAAACTCCTCTAGTGATTTCCAATACAAGTCATAGGAAAGGCTTATTATTAACAAATAAATTTGATTAATAAGCCCTGTTACTTAAAGCACACTCTGCACAACGTATCCCACTTGTTATGGTTCACCATCCTTAATATAGAATCTCTGTATGAGCTATTTCATCTGCTTCTCATTTTTTTATGAGTTGAGGTTGGGGGTTTTTGTTTGGGTTGGTTTTGGTTGGGTTTTCTTCATTTTGGGTTTTTTGTTGTTGTTGTTTGGTTTTTTGTTTGTTTCATTTTGGTTTTTGTTTCAAGGAGATGGTAGTTAGCACTGTTCTGGTACTTTTCTGCTTTTACTTACCCAGGGATCTGAGAGAACAATTAGCAAATTAATTTTCCTGTGGAAACACACTGGATAAATACTTCGTTAGTGTTAGAATTGTTTATATCTGCATAGGTATTATTTTCTTTTATTCTGCCTTAAACTCTTCTGTGAAGTGGTAGAAGATGTGCAGTGGCAGTGTCATGGTGTCAGCCCTTAATATCTTTTACCATCTCTCAGGAAACAAAGATCTTTCAAACATGAAATTTTACTGGAAAACAAAGTGATTGCAAGCCAATAATATCTGTATGTCACTTCATCTCATTCCTAAATTGACTGTGGTTAGATAAAGCAGGAACTATTTTAATTTTCAAATCAAAACAGGGATTTAAAAATTAATTTTCCTTATGTTTCAGTCAAGCAGAGTAATATGTACCCAAGATTTTAACCATAAATTCTTCACATAGATTTGTGCATACTAATAATTTGTGATATTCAGGTATTGAAGGGTTTCCTCTTACATCTTAGATTTCTGGATAATTTCTCCTGCAGAAGGTAGTTCAAATTCCATGTTTCTACTCATGCTCCCAGACCTGCCTGCTCTGCTCCAACTGGAATCGCAGCCTGTCAGAAATTCTGTCCCAGACACAGAAGTTCAGATCGAGCTTATTGTGACTCAAACAGAACTTTTCATTTTCTCTCAGTTTTGCCCTCAACTAACCCAATCTCATCCCATCCAGACTCAGTCACTGCTGCTGCAGTGGCTGTCTAGCCATGTCCTTTAGCCACATGAGCCTCCTTCTCCTGACTCTGGTGGCTCTATTTTTTGTGTTCTGTTTTTGTTGTATCAACTACACAGTCCCCATCTTTTCATTCAAAACCCTTCACAGTCTGTTCTGCCCCGTCTACCTTTCACTAAAGCAAAGGCTGTTCTTCCTCTTGAGCCCCCCAGACACTCTAAACTGCACCATAAGATCATCCAGTGTGACCTCTACTTACCTCAGGCCTTTACATTTAACAAAGGTACTCATATATTAAGCCCAAAGGTTTCAATTAAACTAAAGCATTTTCATTCTCAGGAGGGTAACCTGTGTTTCACAAGCAGAAAACAAGAGTGATCACCATGACCTGAGGCTTTTTTTATGATGACCTGAATGATTCAGGAGGTCAGCCGGGCCGCTGGCTGTAGAGGAAGAGGATAAAAAAAGACAAATGAATCTTCATGTCCCTGCTTCCCTGACTGGGAGGGAAATGTCTTCCTGACCCCCAATCAACCCTGTGCAAGGGAGCAAGAGACATCCATCAGTCCTGCAGAAAGAGGAGTTTGCTCAAGAATTCAAAGCACCCACATAAACTGTTCTGCATTTTGAACTATGAGACATCTAGGATGTTTCTGAAGAAGGGAGGAGATAATATTGGAGCTACTACATTTTAAAATCTGTTTTAATGAAACTTGGTGTCTTTGTGTTGCAAGGCTGACTGACTAAGATGCAAGTCCTGGCTGAAACTTTTTCTGCAGTTGGGGTAGGAGAAAGCGTCACAAGTTTGGGTTTTTTTGGTTTTTTTAATCTGTGTTCTCTGTTGTCTGAGACAGGGAGCTGATTAAGAGGCCTTGTCTTTAGTGGAAGCACTTGTGGAGTGTTTTCTTTTCAGTTGGCTACTTCCATGAATTGTGTCCAATCTCTAAAAGGTCTCTAAACCTCTACCAAATTCAGCTGAAGTTGCCCAGCTGGTTTTAAATCTGTTACATCATGTACAGATATGCACAGACAGGCACAGATGACACGCAACAGTGGCTGTGCGTTATCACAGAAGCACGGAATGGCTTGGGTTGGAAGGGACCTCTAAAGGTCATCTAGTTCAACCCCCCTGCAATGATCAGGGACATCTTCAACTTCATCAGGTTAAGCCCCATCCCACCTGGCCTTGAATATATCCAGGGATGGGACATCCACCTCTGGGTAACCTGTGCCAGTGCTTCACCAGCCTCATCAAAAAAAATTTCTTCCTTACATCTAGTCTAAATCTATGCATTTTTCCTCCCTCATCTCTGATACTGCTGGTTAAAGGCAGAAGATTTAATTATAGCTGTTGTTTGAATGCTGAACTGGGGTTGTTACAAGTCCATCAAAGCTGTCCACCAAGTCTTACTCCCAGAAAGAAGGAACTGAGTAGGAAGAGTGTGATACAGGTACTGGGCTCAGAAAGCTGCAGTGAAACCCTCAGTCTCCAAACCTGTTACCCACAGGGTGAGGCTCCATGGTTTTTTCTTGGAGCTAATGAAGCATCTCATGGCTTATTTTAAATCAAAGGCAAGTGTAGTGCCTTGCTGTGTAAGCAGCAGTATTTGGTTAAAATCACAAGAAAATGTCTGATTTCATACTGCAATAGATCAACACAATGAGGACTACCAGAATCATAATAAAGATCAGCCATGGAACCTCTGTCTTCTTTTTAAACACAGAAAGACACCTCTTGGCTTTTGTGTGCCTCTTGGCAAGGTTTATACACTTATTCTGTGTTGGTGCACTGCCCAGCACAACAGGGACCTGGACCATCACAAGAGTTCCTAGGTACTTTGGGTAGATAAATAATAATGGTAATCTGCAAGCAAGAAATTGTTTTGAGGGTTCAGGGCAGTGGAGTGTTTTCTATGAAGCAAAAAATTTAGCTTGTCCTCCCAGAAAGATCACTTAAAATACTCTGCATACAGATATGTAGATCCCAAATGTAGGGAGGCCACTGTAAACAGCTAAAAGAATTCCTCTCTCCCCACCCCAAAGAGCTATGATCAAATACATGTTTTGAGGAAGAAGTGCAATCTTTGGGTGTATTTTTTCTGTTTCAGTTATTTTTTAATGTTCTAAAGACAGAGGGTACTTATTTCAAATGAGCATCTCAAACTTGGTCATTAAAATAGCTGTTCTAATTTTTTTACATTTTAAAACTGATTATGTGTGTCTGTATGCTGAGGCCTTCTGTGAAAAAAATTAAAGGCAACTTTCATGAGAGCAATGTATTTTTTCCTGGTTACCAACCTTGTACAAATTAAAAGCACATTAGCCACTTTGAAAATAAATCCAACTGCAGTTCAACCTCTTTGGAGTTTTAGTTTGAAGATAGCAGTGGCATTCCACTGACTAAGCCACTTGAGTGAATTTCCTGATTTTGCTTAGTTGCTTAATTTCCTGTTAGGCTCACATTTTGCCTAATTCAAGACAAAAAGACCCCTATAAATGGGATAAATGATTGAAATTGCAGAGCTGGACGTAGTAATTTGATTGCAGTTCAGCATGTGCCTCTCTGAAGAGAGGTAGAATTTCTGAGACATGGATATAAGTGACTCTAAAAATGTCTTTAATTCAGCATTTTCTCCCCTTCTTGAATTACCCATCTATGTATCTGAATATCTGTTATCAAAGGTCTTCTCCTTGTGTCCAGGGTTTAATGTGTGTCCATGACAAGTTTCCCCCTGTTATGACATCACTCTTGAGGCTCTAAAACAGGACAAAATGTAAAACAATAGGAAGTGCTATGGTCTGTTATTCATAAAAGCTCTCTAGCAGTAATTAGGAGTACATTTAAAGCAGATCTCCTTCTCTGCCTCATTTTTGCAGTGATAGGCTTAAACTTTTAAATACTCAGGATTGTGAATGGGACTAAATAATGCTTTAGCCACAGCTTATAAATCAAGGCTATATAATACATAGAATTTCAGTCTCTAACCTGACAGTTACACACATCTTTCCTTTATGTATTGCCTACCACACTGTACAAAATTTCTGGGCTATAAAAACTTAAACTGTTGCCTGCCTTCCTTCCTTTCCTTCCTTCCTTCCTTCCTTCCTTCCTTCCTTCCTTCCTTCCTTCCTTCCTCAGTGAAGAGCACTGCCAGTGTGGGTTTATGTGTCGCATAGATCAGGGGAGGACTTTATGAATTTAAAAATGCACTTTGCAGGTTTCTCTGAACACCATCAGCCTGGCCTAAGCTGGATCTTTTCTTGGAAGGCTTTCTGGGCAGCTCTGCCTGAGAACTCCATCTTTCCACAGCACTAGCCGTGGTCCAGGATGTCACCTCTATGGGGCTGGAAGCTTTAGGGATTTGAACTCTGTATAGACCGATTAAACTAAAATCATTGCAACACCCTTTTTTACAAGACCAGTTTCTGTAATATCTGTTCTTCAAGTATCTTTTCTGTCAAGAACTTGGTGGTGGACTGAGTACCAAATTAATAATATAGTTGAATTGAACTCCCATATTTGTTAAACTAAAATGTTAGCTTGACTTTGGATGCTTGAGCCTGATGATTCTGAAAGGGCTGTTGTGAACCACATTTCAAGCAGCCTGATTTGCTTCAAATGTGACAGATGGATCCTTCAGGAAATGAAAATACTGTGTCTGGTTTCCTGAAGAATATTATTATTATTCTTAAGCATTGCTCTTGTACGTGTCTTCTTTATCAGATGATCTGTTAGTGGCAGGGATCTTCTCACTGTGTTGTACATCTGGTTAATGGCCTAGGACTTCATCACTGTTTACAAATATTTCTAACAGGAACTGAGATCAAAGATCACATTAATGGAAGAAAGAACAAGCAAAGATGAGAGCCAGTCCTCTTTTAGGAGGGACCAGATTCTGCCCTTGTAGAGCTTTGTCTGAGATGTATTTTTCCATCTCTGATGACTGTAAGCCAGATCCTGTGATCTTTATATTGACCAGCTTTGTATTTAAAACTACATCAATAAGACTGCATTTAATTTGGGCACATTTTTAACGCACCTTTCACTTCTTGAAAAATCCATTTTACCTAGCAAGAGCTAAGTTATACTGCCTCTAAAAATACTGTGTCTGGGCATCCTTATGGCCATGAACCAAGGGTACTGGCTTTTTCTTGGCTGTGGAATTGGTCTGAAGGTTGCATCACCTTCTGGGTTCTTGCAAATAGAAGAACGCTGGTTGAGACAGGGAAAATAATTTTTCAGAAGAGCCAGCTACACATGGATCCAACAGCCTCTTGAAACTTTACAAACTAGGTAGCTCTGAGAGTGGCTTCAGGTTTCCATCTATATAGCAGCAAATTTAACAATATATATGTAACATAAATATGACCAAAATACTATGACTGATTTGGGTGGTTCTATTTTTAAGTTATTTTATTTTTAATCTAGGTGGGAATAGCCATGGTTTAAATTAAACCCAACACTTCCTCATAATTGAAGAGGGATTTACAGAAGATGCAGACACTTTTCATGCCAAATGTTGTGCATGTACAGAATGAGAACCAACAATTACAGTTAATTTGTGAACCCATGTTCTGTACCCAAGAAGCAGCAATGTGCCTCCTTAGCACAACAAATGCATGGGGGAAGGGGTTTTTTAGGGGGGTTATGCATTTTTCTCAATGCTGTCAGAACCTGCAAGTTGTGAAATGCCTCGGATTTCTTTTGCATGCGTTTGTCCAGGCTGGCAGGAAGGTGCTCTGTCTGGCAAGGTCTGCAGGCTGGGACAGCAAAGGGCCCGGCAGCATCTGAGAGCTTTAGGTACAAGTTATGGCAGACAAAAGCAGCGCCTGTTGCATTCCACCTGTTATCTCTGGGAGTCAGCAGCGCTGCCTTCCCCCTCCAGCTGCCGGCAAGTCCTGGCAGCGCCGAGATAACATTTGGTTCAAGATCTGCTCCTGCCAGGTTATCGATAAAGTGAGGAAAACGAATACCTGGAGGGAGCAAGGCTGGATTTTCAGTTTGTTTAATTTATGGGGCCAAGTCTCTCCTGGTACAATGGAAGTCCAGCTGTTAGTGCTTTCACCCAGCTTTTACAGGATGTCATTTTGGGACATGAAAGGAGGTTTGAAGAACACCTTGCAGTGATGGTGGCTGACCTACTGCATTTCTAGTTACAATTAACAGCACATTCTCACCCACTCTCTCTGATTCTGCTTGTTCACAGGCCCGGGGGCAACCGGAATATCTTTCTTTTGTCCCACAGTCCTTCATCACCATGGCAACAAATGGGCAAATATTATAGTGTTTTCGGTTTTTTTAATTTGCAAGTAGACTGGTGAGTTTTCAAGACCACACACACACAGACACACAGTACATGTAGTTCAAACTCAGGGATTAGCACATTAAAACCATGGGTTTAACCAGTAATTTGGGCTGTGGCCTGGCTCCAGGCCAAATGCCCACTGGAAAACGTCCTCACAAAGTCACACAGCACAGCGGTGACAACACAAGAATGTGGGCCATGTCCAATGCCGGCCTGTGGTTGTTGTCACCAGCAATTACAGGGAGGTTGAGGTCCTCCCCAGGACCACCCTGAGTCCATCCTAATTGTGCCACTGGTAGAAACAAAGGCCAGCTCTTGTGCAGGGGTTTAAAGGTTGAACTTGCACCCCCAAGGGGACACTGTAGCCCAGAGCCCGCTGGGACACCACAGTCACTAATCACTCTGGCCTGGCAATCAAAGACACCATCTGCTTTAACAAGTGCTGTCCCCAAATGGAGGGGCAAAAGGAGTAACACCATCCAAGGAGTTCATTGTCCAATGGGAATTGAGGGAGGGGATTCCCCTCTGCCTCTGTGCACACTGAAACCCCCGTGTCACCAAGAACCCACCAGGCAATGCTCGTCCATGCAGCAGATAATTACAGCACGGGGGCTATGGGGGCACATGGAGTTCCAGGTTCTGGTTTGGAGTCTGGGAAGAGATCCTTGCCAGCTGCAGCTGCTGGAAGGTACCGTGGCTTGGCATGGTCATTAGGCTGATGGCTCATCTGGCATCAGACCCGAAGGAGCTTGAAAGCTCTCATCTGCAGCCTCTGGATCCAAAAGCTAGCCAGAAGCTCTGAGTCTTTCCCTAACCTGTGGTTCCTTAAGCGCCCTGCAACATCTGTATCACTTGGGTATTTCATGGGAAAGTTTTCTTTTTGTTGGTTACGTGTTGCTGCTTGCACACTTTTTTTCCCTCATGTATCTAGACCATCTATTCTTTTCAAGTGACAGATACTAAAAGTAGTAAGCTGTAAAAACATGTACCACCAGAGTTATAAAGAAAATCTCTTGGGAGATGGTAAAACAAACCCGGTCCCAAACACCCTCCCCTTGCCCACGTTGCCAAACCACCTCCTTTTCTACCGCCCTGCCAACAACTCAATTCTTCCACAATACCTACAAGGGAGGGAGGTGGTAGCAGATTAAAAAGCCAGGTTCCTCCCTTGCTGAGGTTTCCCAGCACGTATTGCCGGCCTGGGGAATACGGGGGAAGGGCAGAGGAAAGGCTGGCTATGCCCTGCATAGGGCCGAGCAAGTTTTCAGCTGTATAAAATACATTAAGTCCCAATCGCGCTGGAGCCGGTGTTGAAAGATTTCAGCAAGGCCAGCACTTGACCTTTCGCAGACAATAGCCCCGGCCCTAATTGGCAAGTGCTCATTGTGCGGCTTCAGCTGTGCTGAACAGGCGGGTTTCATGCTCATTCCCCCGTGGGCTCAGGTCTGGGGCTGCGGGCGGGAAGCGGCCAAGGTTTGGGGATTCCTGATTGTTCTATAATGCCACCTGCTGACTCGAGGGCGACGGCAGCCAGTGTATCAAAAGTCCTTTCACGGAGCCCTGCTTTTAACTTTAGTGCTATTTATATTAATGGGATCATTCAATGCACTTCACTCATGTCCTGATTTAGAGTCCAAGGACAGCCCCGAGTTACAAATCCTGAGTGAGCACCGTAAGATATATTGGACACTAACTATACTGGCTTTTTGTGCTTCAGCTGGGCTGTGACTAAGAAATATAATGAGGAGGTGATTGAAAAGGTCTAGAAACTCAAAATATTAACATGTCTGTTTATACCACACTATGCTTGTTTGTGACTGAAGCAAGCATGAGCATCTGCGTGCCAGCACTACAATGTGTCTTCACCGAGTGGCCAGGGTGGTAGGAGGGGGCAGACATAAGGGGCTACTTTGTCTGGGAGGCACAGATCTTACTTCAGCTACAACAGCTACAAGCATCCAGACCTGGAGTGGATCATACACCCCTAATTTAATCTTTTAGCAATTGAAAAATCATGGCCTTTATATCCAACAAAATTTTGCACTTCCTGAACTCATCCAATTATGCCAGTGAGTCCTTGTTCTTCACCTCTTCTGTGTCTTGCCCACAATTCAGTTTTCACCTCCATCTCTGGCTAAACCCTTTTACTGAGGTATAATCTCCATTGCAGAGCATATGTGATTCCAGCACACTTCAGCTACACACACTGCTCTGCCTGTGCTCTGCTTGTCCCCCCACATCCATTCAGGTTCTTTCCCTAAGGTCTGGCTCTGCTTTTGCTCCTGGCACCAGCCTTATTTATCAGCTCCATAAATAACTGTTCATCCAGGTCTCTACCAGCACCTGCAGCAAATCTTTCCATCTTTCTTTTGAGCTCCAAGCTGATGCTCAGGGTAATATTTTCAGAGGGCTTCTGACATGGGCAGCTTGGTGCTCTCCAGCACAGCAGAGTCAGGCACTGCAACACCTTTGCACTGCTCTCCTCCTTCTAGCACCTTTATGGGGTCTAATTTTTTGTGCTGGCCTCCCACATACTTCATAAAAGATGCACATTCAAGCAGGCTTTGTGCCCAGAATACAATTAAGCATCCAACTGTCCGATCTGTGTGGCCAAATCCTCGGCGTTCCCGGCACTTCTCAGGTGCAGGTTCACACTGGTTCATCAGGTTTCCATAGAGGGGAGGAAATGTAATTTAGCTCTTTCAGTCTTAGTCATTGAAAATAAAAGGGGAATAAGTGAAGCTTGTCTTTGGCTATAGGAATGGCAAACAAACCAGCCATGATTCTTTATCTTAAAGTGAAATTTGCAAGTGAACAAGGCATTATAATTGCTGCAGATTTAAAGATTTAAGGTGAGGCTATTCTGTGTTTCGTTTGAATGACAAACCTTATCTTGCTTTTCCCATCCCCTCCCTTTTTCTTCCCTTGCACAGCAAAATGCTTAACAATCTTTTCTTCAGCCCCAGTCCTCAGAACTGCCATTCTCCACAGCTCCAGCAGCTTTTTTTAGCAGCTGGAGGTGTTTAG
The DNA here is from genome assembly GCA_013400915.1 of Pardalotus punctatus. NCBI lineage: Eukaryota > Metazoa > Chordata > Aves > Passeriformes > Pardalotidae > Pardalotus > Pardalotus punctatus. The sequence continues at coordinate 604,216 of VZTX01023465.1, forward strand.
TAAGCCTGAAAAATCCCTCCATCAAACCTCTCTTTCATCACAAGCTGACCACAGAAATGTCACAATACCTGTGAGGAGCAGTTTCACTCTGTGCTCTGGGTCAGCCGGTGCCACTAAGAAAACACTTGCACGTGACGAAAACCACACAAAATCACAACACAGAAAATAATTATCTTCTCTATTGAAGACAGATCAGGTGTGTTTAATTCCAGAACTGAATCAAACTTAAGCTCTGTGCACCCTGCTAAACTGGCAATGCCTTTCATCATAAAGCTGTGGCTTGTGGAATGCCTGGCATGGCTTGGGGAATAGCAGGCATTCCTAAAAAGCAGTATGGACAGTCCAGAGCCAGCTCTGGCTCCCTCCATGGTTCTGCAGCACTTCTGAGCAGGCTTTGCATCCTCAGGGATGTCTGGTCTCTCTTCATGCTGCACACCAGGGCTCACCAAACACACACCCCTGCAGTTTGATGCTATGGAAAGCCATCTGGATGGGATATAGCACAGCACAGGCAGTGATTTTTGGACCCTTGTGTCTTAGGCCTAAAGGTCACACATAGGTCCAGAGGAAACCACAGAAACATAGACCTTCTGTACCTAGCTGGCTGTGCCACTTTTCTTTGGGGCTGAAAACACTGTTGTACATAGCAACACAGATGTCACCTTGGAAAGGAACATTTTTACCTCCTAGGACTTACGAGTGGGCAAAGTCTTAAACTATAAACTCTGTTGTAACTCTGAATCTGAAACATTAAGAAATACAGCGTAAGACTTGGTCTCTTCTGTTTGTTGAGGCAGAGAGAACAGAGGTTAGAAGATGGATAGGAATGGCCGATGGCAGAAAAGTAGTCCAGGATGAACAGAAAAGTAAAGAAAAGTTATTTTATAACGCTGCTACTAAATGATGGAGGGCCATTAGCATACTAATGCATTGTGAGTGCTGTGTGAGGGAGGTTCCTCCTCCATCCAGAGATGGATTGTAACCTTTATCTCTCTCACACCAGCTCCTTTGCATGTAGGTGGGCACTGCATTGCCTTTGCCCCTGTGCTGTATCTAGGCAAGGAAAAATAAAGCGTGTAAAGGAAAAAAAGCTGCAAAACCCTCAGACTTCAATCCAAGCAAGAGACTGCAGGAGCTCTAGGTCCTCCTGTTTTGATTGGCATTTTCCAACTACTTGAGAGGAAAATAAGATCTCATCTGACTGAAGGCAACACTGTCCACTGGAATGTTTGACTGCGCAGAGAGACAGTTGAACCTTTGATGGATTAGCTCAGGTTTGAAAGAAGTGCACAAAGAAGGAAATAACACATTGGAGAAGAAGTGGAAGCTAAGCACACCTTGGCAAACTGAGCTCTAGGGTTCTTTTTGTATAGCTAGGAATTGTTGAAATTGCTCTGAAAATGCTCTGTTGTACATAATAAAAAGACTATTTCACTGAGTAGGTCAACCTTACTAGGTTACATACCTTAAGAGTAAGAAGAGCCCAAATCATGTTGGGATAACAAGATTTAAAACAATCTGTCTAGGAAAAGTGCTTACTTTTGGTCAGCACATTCAGTGAAAATTCCTATTACACAAGAGCAGGACAAGCTGGAATTGAAAGGCAGTCAATGAGGAAAGCATGTTTCCCATTTTTTAGAAAGTGGCAGCCTCTGCAAGGATGCCCAGGAGCTGCACCCAGCGCCTCACTGTTTCTCCAGCTTGCAGTTTTCCAAATGACTGTCATCTTCCTTCTTGCTCTGCCCCCCATGGCTGTTGGAAGCCCATTCTGTCTCATTTTTCTACCCTCTCAAATATCCCTACTGCCCTGCCCTCTCATTTATGCAGAAATATCATCAACAGGTCTTTTCTCCAGTCCTCTACATCCTTAATACTGCCAAGTAAACCAAATAAACCAAGTGGAGCATCCTCACTGTCAGAAGCTCTGAAACATCAGGCCTCTGAGTATGAAGTGTTATAGGACTGTTACACCACAGAAACAAAGACAATAAATACCAGACTGTAAAGATTTTAAGTAATTCATAAGTAAAAACTTACATTTTTAAACTCTGGCACACTTCTGTAGAGCTGTTTAGTACCAATTGCTAATGTGTGTGATACAAAATCCAAAGGTAAATTTGCTTTAGTGGCCAGATCTCTTTGGTGTAAATCAGAAGGTTGTAGGTTTAATAAAGAGTCAATTTTCAATTAGATTTTCTATTTTATTGTTATATATTAATTATGTTTTCAATGCTTGAAATGAAAGTGAGAGAGTACATGACAAAAACTTGGTTTGGGTATTTATCTGAAGAACCAAAAGTCTGAAAACACACTTTGAACTAACATTTGCAGAAGTTCTGCCCAATCCTTCAGCTGCTAAGATTAGTAATGCAAATGAAAACAAAACTGATATTTTCATTCCAGTTTGAAAATAAAATAAAGGCTGGATGAGGAGTCCCATTAGAGATCAAAACTAGCTATCTACTCTTTGCAGGAAACACTAGATGGGATATTTTTCTGAGAAGAGGGGAAGTACCAGTACAGGACAGCCTGCTGACTTGTCTGGTTTAGAGTAGTCTCAAGCCTTTGCATACTGGTAATCTTCCCAACTCAGCTCCAGATGTTAAGGCTGGCTGGAGGGAGGAAGGGAAGATATGGAGAAGAAAATGCACCAGAGATCCAAGATTAGAAGTTAGGCAGTCTCAGGCATTCATAAAAGATGGGAGCTTGCCAGCTCCTCCACATATGGGATGGAGATTTGAACGTGGAAAACAGCTGCTGTTGTCCTGTGCTGCCTCCCAGGCCATGGAATTTGTGCCAGTGGCCCACCACAGCCAGAGATGGAGAAAGACCCTCAATGCAGAAATCCAGCTGGATTATGGAGTCAGAGCTGACAGAGGACAATCCAGGAGAATCATCCCTCACCACCAGATTACAGCCGACCCCTGACAATGACAGTTGGGCTCCTGTTACACCCACTGGGATGATGTCAACCACCTTTTTGGGGAAGCACTGATATGTAAAACCTATGTGTGACTGTCCCACTGTCACATATATTACAGCAAGAGTTTCCTGAATCCCCCTGTATGACTGATTAGTTTTTACATTTCCCCAGATATCTCCAGAAGGATCGTGAGCCTTTGTCCGGCTGCAGTCCCACATCCCAGCTCATTTCACAGGCAGCTCAGGCTGTTCCTGTCTGCTACCCCGGGATGCTGAAATCTTGCACCACACACTGCACTTTGATGTGGCATTGGCACAAGGAGGATGCTCCCCTCCAGCAATGCACAGAGTGAAACCATGCCGTGAAATGCCAAGTCCGGGCAGGGTCAGGACTGATTCCATGGCTTTTGTGCTGCCTCCTCTTCACTTTTCCCTTCCTGTAGCAATTATTGCTCATCAGTGCAGATTAACAATTGCACAAGCAAACCCTCAGAACAAATGAAATCAGGGCTGAGGGCCAATCTTAGTCAGTGGAGCTTTGCCACTGATTTTGAATGGGATTGGGATTTAGCCCTGCAGCCTTTCCGTATTTCCTCTTTTTACCCATTCATGTGCTGCACATGTGTAGCTCTCTGGCAGCTCCTCTGGCTTTGGGATGAGGCACTCAGAGGTACAAGCTCCAAAAGTTGCACCCATAACCTTCTGGCATTTTTCTCCACCAGCTTCCTGGCCCTGGCTTTCTGCTAAGAGTTGTTCCAGCCATTTTATGATATCTTTTAAAAGGTAGGAGAATAAAGACAAAAATAGCTCTGAATCCATTCATTCGGGTTTCTCTTGGGCTGTGAATAATTTAAAGGTCTTCTCACCTCATCTCTTGTTTATCTCGTAGCCCCAGGCCTCATCTACATGAAAGAGTTGCACCCATTCAAGTAGATGTTAATTCAAACCAATTCATTAAACTAATACAAACCCCGGAGCAAGCAGAGGGAGGGATGCTCCCGTGTTAAACCCAGGCTCCTATCTGTTTGCTTTAATCTGGTGAGAAACTAAACCAAAGTAAGGAGCGCCCATGGACAGGTTTGCTCTGGTTTTACTGAACGCATGGAACAGAGCAATGCAAATCATGCCAGGGAGTTCTCACTGGCAGAGCTCTGCTGCTCACTCCCTGCAGGGACAAGCTCAGACATTCAGCAGAGATTGGAACCACCAAAAAAATAGTCATGAGCCTTCAACATACATCCAGGGCTGTGAGCCTTGAGCTGGGCTGTGTTGTGGGGGTCACACACCTCTCACCCAAGCCAGGGGCTCTGTTGCAGGTCTGCACTTTGTGGCCAGTGTCCCTGCAGGTGGTAATAAAGCCATTCTGGTGTTTTCATACCATGGTTTACAGGGGCTGTGTAAGAAGCCAGGTAAGGTGTAGGTCACCTGAAAAAACTGCAATGTCAGTGGGAGCCAAAAAAAAAGAAAGAATTGCAAGAAGCACTACCCCAAAGTCGCACAGAAAATCACTATTCAATGAAAACAAACCCAAAAAGGAAAGAAGGGAGGGATGGGACTAGAACATTCCTGCTTCACACCTCTGCCCTCTTTTCAGGGAGTGGAAAGGACTAAATCACCTGTTGTCAGTGTTGAATGAGGATTACACAGAACTTGAAGCCAGAATCCTCTCACATGTGCCTAGGGGGAAGATGAGAGGCAATAGATCCAAGCTCCATCAGTGAAATTCCAATAAATATTAAGAAAACTTACTTCATGAGAGCGGTTAAACAGGGGGCCACAGAGATGGTGGTATCTCCATCCTTGGAGATAATCAAAACTAAACCATACAAGACCCTGGGCAACCTGATCTAATGTAGAAGCTATCTGTCTTCTGAGTAGGGTAGAGGTTTGGTCTGGTGGTTTTAAGTCCCTGTTAATTTAAATTATTCTGTTTTATTCCAGTAAAATACAGTAGAAATTTGCTTTCTGAGGCTGGCTTCCCTCATGTTCCAAAGTCACACAGCTGGTAAATTCACCTGGCTATTACCCAGTTGATCACTCTTCCGCAAAAAAGAAGGCAAAAGGAAAGTATTAAGAGACCTGGGTGTCTGCAAAATGGTGCCAATTGCTGCAGCACAATTCCATGGGGCAACACAGAAGATTTTCCATCAGGAAACTGGAAGTGGGAAATTTGCTTCTCAGCAAAAAAAAAAAAAAAGGCTGAGAAAGCTTCTCAGCATCCACCTCCCTGTTGAATGGGTCACACCATGATGTCTTGGCTCCAGAGGCACATCTAGGTTTGGGAAGTTACTAAAATTTTTGCTGGTGGTGATAACATAATTTGGCTTTCCCCTGTATTAAGCACTGGGAGTTGGGGTGTAGGTGGCTGCTGGCTGGTCCTGGCACTTCAAAGCTACACCAGGAGCACCACACCATGGTATCTATACCTCTAGCAGCAGCCATAGCTCCTAAATTTCCATCACTGAGTGCTCAAGGCAGGAAGAGAGACAGAGTCACTGTTAATACGGGCAAAACTCATTAGGCCGTGTCGGGGCAGCATAATAGAACAAGATCTCATTATTGAAGAGAAAAACAGAGCAATAGTTTTACAAAAGGCATCTAGATTTTACCAATACTTGAATATTTTAGGATTTGTTTTGATTTCTATATATATTCATATTCTAGGAAAAACATTTGTGTTGTTTACATGAATTTTTCATCATACTGCAGAAATCCTGCAGGATCTGTTTTTATATCACTATGGTTCTTTTCATCCAAGGATCTTTTATCAATTATCATGCCAAAGCTTTCATGGGTTCAAAGACATGAAAAATAAATTTCCAGGAGGAAGGCATGCCAAGGGCCATGAAACACAAAAGCATGATGTCTAACTCAGGAAGCCTTTAACCCATGGATAGCTGGAAAGTGGGATAGTGTGCCAGAGAAATCTCAGCATGTACTGCTGTCCTTGTCCCCTGTTCCAGCACCCAGCACAAACAGGACATTGGCTTGGTACTCTCTTCATGTTCTCAGCCTCATCCTCACATCTCTGGCCAAAGTGATGGCAGGTGCTCCCTTGGTTTCACTCATCTGCTCTGTTGAATTTGACTCACCTCTTCCACCCCACTCCCCAAAACAGAAGTGGTTGTAAATTATAGCCAGATTAGAAGGATCACTGAAGACCATAAGAATGCAAGAGCAACTAAGAGGTTGTAAATTCTGTTGGGTTGTGATTTATGTAAACAGGTTTCAAGTGGCTCTGACCTTCAGCACAGCCCAGTCCTGAGTGTCTGTGCAACATGGACAGAGGAGGAGTCTGCTCTGCTGCACTTCTTTGACAGTCCAAGATAACTGTGAAGGATGAAGGAGCAAGTGCCCAGAGATCTCACAGAGCTTCCCAAACCTGTGCTGATAATTCCTGTGAGATGCCTCACAGCCATCCTCACCTTGTCCCTAAATGTTCATGGGACATGTCAAACAAATCAAAACTGTAGATGCAAGAATTCAAATCTCAGCATCAGATGAGCCTGGGGGGTGCCTAGTGAAGCTGTGTTCAGAAACCACACTCAGTAAGTCCACCAGAAAAGCAGCCTAGCACAGTTAACACACTGCTATAGCCTAGAATGACAAATCAGAGGCAGAAACCCTGGTATAACACCACTTCAATCACTTCTGTGTTACAGGTGGTGTTTGTGTCCTTTCCCAACACTTAATGGGGGAGCTGTCTGAAGGCAGTGGGAGGTTTCAATTTACTGCAGATCTCATATCAGACAAGTTATCTATAAAGCATTGAAGTCCATAGGACTTGCTACCTTGTGCAGATTTGTATGGATGTTGAAGTTAAGTTCTAGTATGATATCTAGGCATAGCTGAGGGGACAGGGTGCTTAGAGAAGGAATCTTAATAAAATTACTTTTAAAACTGTAAAAGTGATCTTCCTATTGCCAGGGAAACTACATAGTTTTTCATACTCCATTGGTCTGAAGACCAGTTTTTATATTCTGAGAAAGTATTGCAGAAAGCTAACAGAGTCTTTAAGAAACTGTTACACTGAAACAGGTAGTGTAGTTGTCACTGGGCTTGTCTTTTGTTTGACTGAAGAAATTACAACTCAGGCAGTGGTAAGGTTTGCATGGCAGAGACATTACAGATTTCTACTCACAAGAGACCCCTCTGTATTCAATGTTTGCTCCATTCAATATGCCCATCCCAATACAAGAGATTAAATCCATGGACACAAAAAATAAAATATATTTCATTTGTATTTAAGATATGGTACAGCAATTGCATACTCACAGCTGTAAAATAAAGAAAATAAATGATAATATAAAATGTTTCTTCCAGTCACGTGCTGACAGAACAAGAACCTGTGTCTCCTCTTGTTTGGACAGCAGGGGAAAGATGAGAGGGGGGGCAGCCAGAGCAGCTGCAAATAACTATGTCTGTTTCAAATTCAGAACAAATCATCTTCTTGATGTAATTCCTGACAAATAATTTTCTTGTCCAACAATTTTTGGGTTGATCCTGCAGGACTGCTGGGATAATCATCCTGACACTGCAGATAACAGGATTGTGATCATAAATCTTGAGATTCAAGTACATTCACCATGGTTGAGTGACCACCAGCATTTCGAGGGAATGAGAATATTTTTCCCTGGAAAAGATGACAGCACGAAGGGCACATATGCAGGAAGTGAAGCCTGGGAAATACAGAAGAATGCATCATCTTTATTTTCAATTTGCCATGCACTCCTGTATTAGTTTGAAAACAAACCAGTGGGAGACTGCAAGTCAGGATTAAAGTTTAATAGGAAAATTAAAAATAAGTGTAATAATGCAAGGGGAAAAAAAAAAAAAGGCGCTGACAAAGTCAGATACGACCTGACACCCTGTTAGGGTGGTGGTAGCAGTCCAGATGAAGTAGTTCAGTTGAAGCAGTGATCCTGTGGAAGGTCTGGTCTCCTCCTGACAGTCCAGTGGGAGCTCTTGTCCTCTGGGAACCCAGTAGCCAGGGCTCTCTTGGGCAGTTTGAGGCCAGGTTATATCCAGGTGGGAATGTCTGGCTCCTCCCTCCTGGGTGGAGCATCTCACAATAGGATGAGGTAAGTCCATGAGTCATGTGGTGGGTTCTTGATGGCCCATTGTCTGTTATCAAGGGTGAGTCATAGCAGGAGATAACAGCTAATGCCCCACAGCTGGTGGTAATAGAATACTAAATACATCT